>JAJMBB010000026.1:0-167730 GCA_030565145.1 Insectozyma parachauliodis | reverse complement strand
ATATCAATAGATAATTTTGGAAAGGAAACATGTGTGGTGGAGATGACAAGCAGGTGTTGTTGCATAAAATCTTGACCAAAAATAACTTAATATAATAAATCATCGACAATGAAAAATCGATGTGTAAACAAATGATTGGCAGGAGGTAAATAAAAATGGATGTAAATGAATTTTGGTTCAATTGTAGTAGTAGAATTGGCAAGTTGTAAATCGAGTTGACAAGATGAATCATACATAACCGGTAATTGTAAAAGTGAAACTAAATTAGAACTGACCAATGAAAGTGTTGAGCCAGTGTCCCAAAGACAAACGTCTTTGCTATCGTTAAAAGGGATGGATGAACATGAATTAAGTTTAACCGGTGGTATAGAAGCTAGTCACTCTGATTTGGAGGGAACTTGAATGGTGTTAGCTGTGACGGATGTGGTAGTAGTTGGACGAGGTACTAGAGCTGTAGATGATGATGGCAAAGGTTTATTGGATGACTGTGAAGGTGTAGGTGAGGATTTAGAGGCATTATGACGTGGTTGTCTACGTTGTTGCTTTTTCTTTGATGATTTTGGAGGAGTGGTCGTAGAAGGTGTCGTCAATGCATTTGATGAATTTGGAGAATTTGTTGTAACGAGGTTGGAAATGGTAAAAGAAGTTGGTATGGTGAATGAGGTTTGACAAGCGTTGAACAATGTATGAATGAAATCTAAATCAGGATTTCTGGCAAGTTCTCTTTGAAAAATATTACTAAGCCAACTCATGTGACTCCACTTTGTACCTTGTAAAATATCAATTAATGTGGATGATTGAAATACTAGTAAGTGATGAAGGTTGCTGAATTGGAAAAGTTGTTGATTGATTTCCATAGCAGTCGATGCAGTAATCGATTGTAAAAAGGTGATTAAATTGTTGATGAGCTGACGAAAATGACTGACGGGAATTCTGAATTGTGAGGATGCAGTTGAACTGTTAACTCTCAAAAACCACATTTTGAAGTTATGAAGAACGCTAAATTAAGTAGAAGGTTGACTCAAATAAGTGACTGTTGGATGGTTTTTGTTTGTAGCTGCATGATAAAGAGCGATTTTGAGACGTGGTGAATTAAATTTGACAGTGTGCAACTCATAATTAAGTGTGGAAAGGATAACTCTTGGTTCAGCCAGAAAATCAATAGGAGGAAACATATAGTGTCTGAATGCCATTATCATGTAGAAGATGGTATGAGTGAAAGTAAATAATTTTTGAAAATAACTGAGTTGTTGTGGAGGGGGCATAGGGGCTGATGATGCTTTATCGTCTTGGAGGTGAAAATGATAATGAATTGTAGGTTGTCCACCTAAACTTTGAACCGATTTAGTAGCTTTCGATGAAGGTTTTTTGAAATAACGACGGTAAATAAGGAATACGATGGTTAGCCAAACAGTAGTATCAACAGGACCTAAAGTGACAAATGCTGCATAAATTTGAAAGGCGTTAAATCGAAGCAAATGAAGTATTAAATGGGCAAATTGCACATAGCGATATGGAATGAACCAAGCAAAAAGATGATAAACTCCGACAGGAACCGGGTAAGTAGATGCCATTGAAAAGAAGGTTTGGTTGCTGAAGTAGAGAGTGGAGTTATAATATGATTGTACCAGATCTAATGAATACTTCTGGTGATGCATCATGGTTTTCAATGAATGTAAGGAGAAATACCAAAATGAGCTGCAGATGAACGAAACTGCAGAGTAAAGGGACAGCAAGTAAAACATAATAGGCTGATAAAACATAATAGATTGGTCTAAGGTCGAGATAGGGTAGGGCTCCATGTAATTATAAAGAAGCTAGTCACTCTGATTTAGATGGAACTTGAATGGTGTTAGCTATAATCCATCGCCCACCCCCTACCACATCAATCACAGCTAACACCATTCAAGTTCCATCTAAACCAGACTTTTAATCTCAAGGCTGGTGAAGAACTCAAAGAAACTATTTAACTATAGCCGGAAAGCATCGGACTGCAGGTATATTACAATACATCTCTACTTGGCTAGAATTGGTGATGTTAATATGTTCACGTTGAATGTTTCGACTTCTTTTACACTTATCCTCCAATTATTTATTATTAATTGAACAGTATATATCTTAAAACATTGCTTAGAATAATTCGAAGTCAATTCATATCTCTTTGTATTCATATAATCACTTATCTATCATGCTTTCTATATAATTAAATTTTCATTTGCATCATCATCATAGTTGAAATCATCCAATGGTTCATCTCTATAATTTGGTTCATTGTTCCTATTGAAATAGCCCGAAACCTTATTTTTCAAACTACTCCAAACGTTACCTTGGTTTTGATTGATTATTCCATTATAATAAACGTCATTCTCGTCTTGATTCGCCATATCGTCAATTCTACCTCGATTCATCAACTCGTCGTTGAACTGCTGTTGATTCCTACTATAATTCAAATCGGCAAGTGAAGTATTGTTTGTTAAATTGAATGGCTTCAAATTCATTTGTCTTTTCGATAGTTCTCTATTAACTATCCTCTTAGCTTCAACAATAATCAAATCCATTCTCTTCATTTCAAGATCTTGATTGTTATTATTATTATCGTCAAATTCCATCCATGAATCATAGAAATTGCCAAACCCAAGTTTTTTCTTGAACTTGTCATAAACATTGAAAAGTGCTAGCAAAACAGGAATCAAAATTAATCTAGGTAGCCAGTTATTCAATAGATTGAATAATCCAGTCAAATGAATGGACTTTCCGTAAAAATCTTCAAAATTTGAATCTCTAACTGTGAAAAACGTTAGAAAATTGTAACTTAATGGAATTGTCAACCTTGCAATGTACGTAGTGTACCAGCACGCACTGATGGGATCTGAGTTAAATGCAACAAGGTTGTAGATATTGAATATTTTCAATTTTGTTAATGACGTCAAAGAACAGATTAAAATATATGTGAAAAAAATCAATGTGATTAAAAATTGCAATGTTGGAAAACTGACCAGTTTTGTAATAATAATTTGTATCAATGAAAATTTTGTTGAATGAAAGAATTCACTTTCTAATATAGCGATTGACAAGCATGTTAATACAATTGATAGTACCTTATTAAGTATAGGATATACATAATACCAGTATATGAAATTAATTTTCGGAGAAACTAGCACTTTATGATTATTAACTCTGAAATTTAATTCTTTAGTTGTTATTGAGTTTAACACATCTTCAAATTTCAAAATCTTGTTAATGACCAAGTTATATTCTGATTCTAACCCTATGTATTTATGCAAGTTTCTCATAAACTTACTATTCAAATTAATCATATACTTATCGGTAATCTCACTTCGTTCAATTATTGTAGTATCGTGTACATATTGTTTTTCAACTTGTTCTTTCAAATCTAATGGAATTTGATTATACAAATTCAATATCCAATCACGGTATTGAAAATTCTCCGTATCCACATTTGTGAAATTTTGTTTCAATTTAATTACAATTAATATATTATCCTTGAAATCAATTTTGATATCTTCAAAATCGTCTTGAATCTTGGGTAATTTCAAATAATTATAGTTCAAATTCTTCACAGTTGACCCTTGGATCCATTTCAATCTAGGAATGCTAATCAACCCATGGCCCATTAACCAAGTAGCTATGATCAACGAATACAAATGAGATAAAGCAATTATCATCAACTTCAAAGAATCAAAACTCAACCCTATTTCAAAATATAAATAAATCATACATAGTATAAAGATTCCAATAATGACAACTTGATACTTGATATTTGACACCACCGAATCTTTAATCTTTGACATGGTAGAGATATGTCCTGAGGTGTAATATCCTTGTAAAAACGGTAGGATTGCCCATGTTAATATGAAACTGCTCCAATAATTCACTTTCCAAAGTATTAAAATCACTCGGTTAGGTAGATTAAACCATAAATTATCATTGTTATTGAATCCGATATAATCTGTAGGTAATAAATAGATGATGGATAATGGTATAAACACTGCTAGAATTAGCGGTATTGTTAAATATAATGGATACTTGACAATGCTGATATGTAGCTGAACACTGATCAACAGTAACGCTAGATTACACGCATAGAATAAAATTGGTATAAACATTGGTTGGTGAGAAGAAAAATAATAAAGAGTTGATAAAGCCACATAAGTATATATAATGCAACATTTTAATGTTATTAATTTTTAAAGATGATTGACACTTGATTTGATGATGCTTATTTTAAAGTTTATGTAGCAAATCTCGTTATAGTTGGATAAATAAGCTAGAGCCAATGACCTGTATCGATTGTCTTGAGAAATATAGACAGTTTAAAATAAACGTTAATATTTATTCATTAAAACTAAATCCTGAATCGAAAGCTTGGTTATATTTAACTGTTGAAGAAAGATTTAATTATTAAGTTAGATTCATTTTCACTTCGACTCTCCAAAGTTCCATTTTAAAAATCAATAAAATCACCCTCAAGTTATCGGTTGTAAAAAATATTATCGCAACTTCTGTATCATTATGTCTGAACAAGAACATAAGTTACAAGAAATATATTCAAATAGCTCGGATACTCCTCAAGAGGTTATTCCATCTGAAACTTCATCAATTGTTTCTGAACCTTTGAAAACACCGGATGAACCTTCTCCAGCTCCAAAAACTAAAAAATCAGTTGGGTTTGCTCCACCTCCACAAGAAGATTTACAAGAACATCATAAACAATTGAAGGCAAAAAATGAAATTAAAATGAAATCGTCACCCTTTCATAAGATTCCACCTGAGTTAGCGTACTTGGAAAAGAAAAATTTTAAATCTTATCCCAAACCATTGATTGATGAATCTAAATTTCAAAAGCCAAATAGTCGGTTTAAATTAAATGACTTACCAGATTTGAGCAAGTTGAAGTTTTTTGACATTAAAGATATCAGTGTTCAAAATAAGGGAACCGAATTACAATTTCATTATAAAATTTTAAAATTACCTCCTGTTTCCAATGCGGTTATCGTGGATGTTCAGTATTCAAGTTTGAACTCTTACGACATTTACAAAATTAATCAATATTTATTGAATCTATCTAATGTCGAAGTAGGTTTAGGTTTTGAATTTGCTGGTAGAATCACAAATGTAGGTTCATCAATCAAGGAATTTCAACTTGGAGATTACGTATTTGGATTATTAGATCCAAATTCAAAAAGAGGCTCTCTAAGCACTTGTCAATTGGTATATCCGGATAGAGATGTATTAATCAAAGTGGATGAGAGTATAATGGATCAATTAGAGAAAATCGATATAAAATTAAGATTAAATCAGAATAATGAAAAATTTAAATTAGAGGAAACAAATAATTCAGAAGAGACAACAAACTTGGAAGAAGCTGAAGAAACAGCTGTGAAAGCAGATCCGGAACAATCAAGTGTGATCAAATCTAATAATGACGTTGAATTACCGGGACTAGCAAAATTATCCTCAATTTCTTTACTTTACAACCATGCAAAACAATTCCACCAACATTTTAATCCAACAACCGGGCAGAAAAGATATAACATCTTGATTAATGGAGGGGATACAAACATAGGTTTAACTATATTACAATTATTTTTAATCGACGAAACTTCAATTGATCACTTAAATATTATACTAATAATTAAAGAAAGCTCAATTAAACTTATCAATGAATTGACTTCACAATTGCTAGAAAAATTTTATAACCCATCAACCAAAAAAACCATCCATTTACTATCATTTGATTCTTTCAACGATGGATTGTACTTCCCTGGTGAGAAAATTCCAATCAATTACAAAAAACCAGATTTTTTCTCAATTGAACTATTAGATAAATTGTTAATTCCAACAAAAGATGAAATGATTTCAGAATTAAATATCAACGACTATAAACTTGATTTATTCATTGATTTGATTGGTTGCAAAAAATATTTTCAACATACTATTACAAAGTTGAATGAGATTGGTAGTTTGGATTTGCCTTTCCAAAAAAATATATCTACTACATTAGTAAATTTATTAGGTTCTAAGTCAGAAACCTTGATTTTCAAAATTTTGAAACCAAAAAAATTCAACTCTACAGTTGTGTCAGGCTGTAATTTTTATCTTAATGAACCAAGCTACAATATAGACAAATTGATTGATTTTAATAAAGAAAGTTATATAAATCCATGGACGACTAAATGGTCGAGCAATTTATTCAACAATTTGACCTATTATAATTATGTTGATGAGAAATATTTGATCATTAAAAAGAAATGGTGCTTGGAAGCTTTGGATTTAGTATTGAAAGATAAATTGAAATTTAAGATTGATCAATTCGATGATTGGAGAAATGATTATAAACAACAAATTAAAAACTTGAGATTGCAAGATGGAAAAATTATATATAAAGTAGAGCAATTTTAGGACTGGTGTAGTCTTCAATTTAAATTAGAGTAGTAGTATATGTATACCCGATAAATAATAAACATCTATGTGATTTTAGAAACTTGCGATACAACATATAATAGCCTCAAGAATTCAAACATACAATTGAAGTACGATTTCATAATCAAAATATCATTTATTTTAATCTCTAGGAACCCAGATGCATGAGATGGTCTTATTAATCTGAAGTTCAATTCTTCAGCTTTTGCTATTTTCAAGTCGATTGATTTTCATGCTCAATTACGCCAGATTTCATATCAAAAGATTTACGTTTGATTTATTTTTGTTCTGTTAGCAAGACCTTTTGATCAGACTTCGTGTATGCAGAATTTCCAATAGATTGATTGGCAGATTTCCAGAAATTTCCATGACAATTGACTCTGTACTAATGGGATAGTTAGTCTTACACTTTTGTGCTAGAAATTTTAGACTTCTTTGACCGTTGAAGTCAGATTCATTTTTCTGGTTCCGAGTTTTTGTCTTTACCTCCGTACGTGTATTTCCGATTCCGTCCAATATTTCAGTATCTTTTTTGTCTCCATCCCATCACATTCATGGACTGAAATTTCAAAATCAGCTGTTTTCATGACCAGAAAAATTTTGAAATTTTGTTCGGAGTAAACCTTACGAGAGTGCGTTTATAATTCGCGATCCCTGGCTAATGGATCAATCTTAGTATAAAACCACTCGAGATTTGAAGTGTATTTCAGCCTTTTTCTTTTTCTATTATCCAATCAAAGATGTCAGATTACAAAGATTACAAATCTCAAGAATTAACTGCAAATCAAATCAAAATCATTTTAGATACGGTTCCAATCTTAGAACAAGCTGGTGAAACGTTAACCAGTAAATTTTATCAACGTATGCTCAATGGCTATGATGAAGTCAAACCATTTTTCAATACATCAGATCAGAAAAGTTTAAGACAACCAAAAATCTTAGCGTTTGCATTATTGAACTACGCTAAGAACATTCAAGATTTGACGCCATTACAAGGGTTTGTTGCTCAGATTATTAGCAAACATGTTGGATTACAAGTTAAAGCCGAACATTATCCAATTGTAGGTACATGTTTGATTGAGACTATGATTGAATTGTTACCTAAAGAAATTGCAACTCCAGAATTTATTCAAGCTTGGTCAACAGCTTATGGAAATTTAGCTAAATTATTAATTGATGCTGAACAACAAGAATATCAAAAACAACCCTGGAAAGAATTCAAAAATTTCAAAGTTGTTAAGATTGAAGATGAATGTAAAGATGTGAAATCAATATATTTGACTCCAGAGGATGGTTCTAAAATTTTTATTAATAAACCTGGGCAATATTTATGTATCAGATGGCAATTACCAAACGAAAAATTTGAAATATCAAGAGAGTACTCAATATCTGATATACCTAAAGACAACCAATATAGAATTAGTGTACGTCATTTACCAGGTGGAAAAATATCAACTTATATTCATGAAAATTTGAAAGTTAATGATACATTAAGAGTTGCTCCACCGAATGGAAATTTCATATATGATAATGAGCCTGCTAAGCCATTGGTTTGTATTGTTGGAGGTATTGGAATCACACCAATGATTCCAATAATTAAATCAGCAATTGAACAAAAAAGAAGTGTAAAATTGATATATTGTAACAAAAATGCCGATTCAAGACCATTTAACACTTGGTTGAGTACAATTAAATCAAACACAGTTGAGATCATTGAATTCTTTTCCGATTCAACCAAAGAACAAACTACAATAGTTGATAAAGTTGAGTATAGAAAATTACAACTCAAAGATTTGGATTTTATAACTAATCAAGATGATGTTTACTTATTAGGACCAAGAGGGTTTATGCAACAGATTAAAAATTATTTAAATGAGAAAGATATAAACGCAAAACTCGAATATTTTGGTCCAATGGCTGTTTAGAATTAATTCAACAGATAATATTTATACGTGGTTATTTATCTAATTATAGTAATACATAAGAGTACATATCATAAGTGATTTGAAGTAACACGATATTTCTGAGCATACACTAGCTCGCATCTAAATTTCTATTAGTTGAGTTATTTGATTAAAAATTTCAATATTTGAACAATCAATGACACCGTTGATGTTCAAATATATTGGTACTTTATATTTCTTAACTAATAGTTGATTTAACAGTTTGATTTGATCCGACTCTGATGTTGTATTTAGATACGTGGAATATTTATCTATAGTGTAAATGTAATCACCGAATGAAGTATTTCCAACCTGATTGATGTAAATTGTGATTGGTGCATTCTTATTGTATTCAAAATTATATGATATTATAATTGTATAATCTAGTGAATTTAGAGTAATTTGTTGAATAATTTGATTCATGTTTGTGAGATGAAAAGTCTAGAAATGGTTTATAATTTTTTTTGCTCTAATCTTTTCGTTTCTTTGAGTGAAATGGGAAATAGAGTGAGTAGAATGGGACAGTACATAAAATTACTTGGACTAAAGGTTAGTAGAAGCTAAAATTCAATGAATTCTGAATCAAGCTAGTTGAATTAACATTAATTGACCATGAGATAACTAATTCCAAACAAACATTAATGTTTGTCTTGGTTAGAGGAAACAATAAATAGTTGTAAACACAAGTCAATTGTATTACAAATGCGATTACATACCATATATAAACCTCATATAATAGTTGCCTTGAATTCTTACTCTTTTTTTCTTGTTTTTATCAAAAGATCAAAAAATAAAATTTTCCTTGTACAGTTCAACTTTCAGTTTTCTACATTCAACATCATCTTCACACTCATAATCATTTGTGTATTATTTAAATTAAACTGGTTTCGAATTGTTGATTGTTAGTTAAACAATCAAGAGGAATTTCAACAATATTATTACTTCAAAATAACTACAAGCACTTTAAATAAAAGTTTGATATCTTGCTTGATATACTTACGTTTATTAACAATTGAGTAGAAATCAATTTAGTTCAACAATTACAACCTATAATTCATCTTTCTAACCTTGATTACTACTTTTGTTAATCTTTCTTGAATATCAATTAGAGATATTGAAAGATTTGCAACTTGATACTATTCACGGTTGATAATCTCATCTACCCATTTCAGTTCAACTTACTTCAGTCATTGTCGATCAATTGTGTCAATTGAATTTATATCATCTACTTTAACACATTATACATTTGATTTTACTCACCTGGCATTTCCATCAGAACCTTTTTTCAATTTATCTGATTTTTTTCTTTGTTTTTTTGATTCCGCAAGGGGCCCCTTCTCCACCACCAGCCGCTTACATTTTTACCGCCATAACATATCAGGTCTTTGGTTCTAAATTTTTTTTTATTCCATGAAACCACGCCAACCTTCATCTCCGAATTTATCAAGCACCGGTATATCAGACAGCAGTTTAGGTTCACAACAATCATCACTGGTTTCGAGTGAGGATCATTCAATACAACAACAAAAAGATATCCAAGACCAGGTAGCCGATATAAACCATGACTTGATTGACTGTTTAAACGGTTACATATTTGCAGATAAAAACGAACGCGGGTCTAGTTTTTGCAACTTTCCCGTGATACTCAAGATTATCGATCAATATGAAACTCAAGTTAAGAATATAATTTCTGAGTTTGAAGGTATTAGTCTACATAAAGAAGTGAGTGACGATGAAGTAATATTTATTATAAGTTTCCAATCAAAGGCAACTTTGGATGATTTGATATATAAATTGTACGATGAACATGTCAAATTCCAATTTGATTATACCAAATTCATATCTCACCCTGGAATATTGTTTATCAAGAACTTATCAAGTAGTTTAATGTTTGACGACGAAGATTTAGATACCTTAATTATTGATCATAAACACAGCAACACCGACCATAAGCTATTTGAGTTCTTAAATTCAAACAGTTTTTTCAAATCCTTAACTGAAGTCAAGATCTTTAATAACGACGGTAATAGTTTATCGTCATCATATGCTATTGTCAAATTCGATAACTATTTAGATGTCGAGATTTTAATTCAAAACTTTAACAAACACATTCCAAATACCTTTAATACAAATACAAATGTTCCACTATTTTTGAATAAATATTTGAATAAACGTGAGAGATTTCAATCCAACGCCCTAACAGCAACATCTACGCCAACAAATGCAAATAATAATAATACTTCAATTGGTAAATCTATAGCTTGCAATGAAAACTTCAATGTCATTGTTGTGGAAAACTTGACGAAATTTCTTCCTAAACATTTCACGTTAAAACAATTTGAGTCGTTTATTGAAAAATTCAAAAACTTTAATAACTCCATTGAGTCAATCTACTTTCCTGTTTTGGATAAATTTGACGAGTCAAAAGAGATCAAATTGTTTGATTTTGGCTATGTGAGGTTCAACTACAACGAAAATTTAATTGAAAACACTTTGAAAATATTATACTACTTAAATAACCTTACCTGGAATGAATTTATCAAGTTTGACACATGTGAATTACCACCTTTGACTGAATTCAAGGAAGAAGAAGAAGAAACTGAAGAAAATAATACCACAGAGCCAGACGATCGCATCTTCATAAACATAGCGCAGCATAAGCATAATCATTACGTTTTCTCATACTTTCAACATTGTTACCTATCCTTTAATTATCACCTTCACCAACACATTGAGATTTCGTTACCCAACTCGATTTTTATAATTAATAACTTTTTCAAAAACTTAAACTACCAGGAAACAAACATTTACGTAAACAATTTGCCAATATTGTTTAATAACGATGATATCACGTGGGAACATTTTTGGAAACAATTTGGCATTATCAAGTCGGCTAAAATCATAAAACCACAATTTTATCACGAAGATGAAGATGAAAATAAACTGGGAAAGATAGGGTTCATATTTTACAAATCGTTCAAAATGGCGATTCGATCAATCTTGTTGACAAACAATAAAGTCGTGAATATCAATGATGAGTATTTCAACCCAATTATAATTCAATCTTTATTTGCGATACAAAAAGTGAACGCTAACAATAATCATAAATCAAACTGTGTAAAACTAAATCAAAACCAAACATCGTTAAATAACTCATCGTTTTATCAGCCTATGATGCCGTATTTCTATGGTTATCATCCTAATCCATTTTTATTTCCACCTCCAATACAGTCACATCTACCACCAATTCCAAACCAACCAAATTTGCGATTCAATCATCATAATGCAAACTATTCCAACTTCTTGATTTCAAGAAATTATCCATATTGTTATTACGAACATGAAGAGGAAAAAGACTAGCTTGTAGATTAATCACTTTGTATAGTTTCAATAAACTATTTTTGATTATTGCATAAAACTGACAGTTATTGACTAAATATTTTTTGAAGATTAGATTTTGATAGCATAGTCTTGACCTAGATAAAAAGCTGTTTAAATTTAATGCAACTCAATCAATGTATTTTTTCATGACATTATAATTCAAAATTTCTTAGTTAACAGCCAGTAGTTGGATAAAATATTCTAGATTTTAAAACTACATACTACAGCTAAACTAGAGAACTTTTTTGATCTACAAGATATTAAATATAAACCAAAAGCAAACTTGGAATCGCATGATTAATTTCACTTAGATCGTAATCAAATCTTGAGAACTTAATTCGATGTCTAAAATTTCTTCAAATAAGCTAGATCAAAATCTTCAGTAGCTATTTTTGATGAAGATGCTATGATTTTTACTGACACCATAGATCAAATCAAATTTTAAGTTTTACCGTTCCAAATACTGTGGCAACTGGAATTTACACACGCCACAAATCTCAAACCAGAACAAAATTTAGGGCCAAAATTTAGAATCACGGTTTACATTGGTCTTGTTCTGTAAAATTATCAAATTTTAACGTACATACAAACTATGTTCTATTTACAAGAATTGATTATAAACTTGGTGGTGCCTCTTCATCTCTAGGTTGTGGTGTCAACTTAGCTTCTTTAAATTTGGTCTCTACAAACTCCTCTTCTTCATCTATTGGTTCTACGTTCTTAACCTCTTCAATATAATACTTCAACATGCTTTCAATACCATTTTTCAAAGTGATCGAGCTGGAATCACATGTTCTGCATGCCCCTTTCAATTTTAAATAAACTGTACCCGACTTAGGTACAAATTTGACAAATTCAATATCACCCCCATCGTCTTGGATAGCTGGCTTAATCCTAGTGAAAATTAACTCTTTAATCATACTTATAACTTCATCGTCGTCATCATTTATACTCAAATCATTCGACATGTCTTGACTACTTCCTTCCTCATTCAAAAATATCGGTGATCCATTAGTAAGATATTCGGTCAAAATTGAAAATATCTCCGGTTTAATTAATGACCAGTCTATACTTTGTGATTTCTCAATTGTGATAAAGTTTGAACCATACATGATCGATCTTATACCGTCAATCGAGAATAATTTAATTGCTAATGGTGAATTATGAGCTTCTCTGCCACTTAAAAATTCTCGTGTTTCATTCTCTTTCAAAATTTGTATTGACGAAGGTAGAAACTTTAATGCTTGCTCATTTGGAGTTTCTATAGTTTGGATAAATAAACTACGTATAAAACTGAGTTTAGTTTGTCTTAGTATTGATTTAGATAATCTAAACATTATGATGATAGAAATTAAATTTTTCAATGTATAGTTTAAATAGAAAAAAATTTAACTACCAAATGTATATTAGTACAAAGCATCATCTAAAAAGAATTGATACGTCCATGTTCTATTTATCTTCATATAGAATCTTTTCGAATAATGATGCTTGATTTTCTTCGAACTTAGATTCATCTTTTTGAGTTTCATTAGATATACTATAATCTAATTGTAACTTATTTTCTGCAATCGCCAACATATTCTCTTCAATCGTTTTATTGGAAATAAATTTATGAACGGTAACTTCTTTTAGTTGTCCCACTCTATGGGCTCTATCTTCTGCTTGTTTATCATCATGTGGATTGAAAGACTGATCAAAAATTATAACATTGTTTGCAGCGACTAGATTTATACCAAAACCACCTGCTTTTGTAGATAATAAAAAGATTGGGATTAATTTATCTTCATTAAAAATATCAATGGTATCTTGTCTTTCCTCAACTTTGGTTGCACCATCTAATCTAACAAATTTATAATTAAAAATCGATAAGACTTTTTCTAAGATATCTAAAACTTGAGTAAATAATGAAAATATCAAGACTTTTTCATTCTTTTCATCAATTATTGATTTTAAAATTTCTTCAAGCTTTTGAATTTTACCCGAATCTAAAAACGATTCTTCTTCTAGTATAAACTTTTTTAAAGTGAATGGAAATTTTTTGCATAAATTATTAAGTTCAAAATCTGTCATTATTTGCATATCTTCAAAAATATATGATTCATTTGCTTCGACGTATTCTGGCTCTTCCATGATCGCTTTTGCCATCTTCTTCAAAATCTTATCGTCAAAATGATTTCTAAATAATAAAGGATGTAAACAAATTTTTCTCAATTGCATTAAAACATTTGATGATGTGGGTATTGGATTTTCTTTTGATTCCTTAATTTGATCTTGCACGGATAATAACTTTCTTCGTTCTCTTTCATCTCTAATTTTCTTACCATTTGTAATAAATTCATTATAAAGTTCTCTTTGCTTTGTTGTTAAATCACAATAAACAATTTCGTGACTCTTTTTAGGTAAATTTTCTAAAACTTGATCTTTTCGTCTTCTTAAAACAAATGGTGTCATCATTGTTTTTGCATTTTTGATTGCTTGTTGAGAAATCAATGGGTTAAAATCAGTTTTTCCTTCATTTATTGATGCTGTTTTTTGATTGAATATCCCTTGCAAATCTTCTTTTTTCTCATTAAACACATTAGGCATGATAAAAGCTAGTAAACTTATCAATTCTTTCAAATTGTTCTGTAATGGGGTACCGGTCAATAATAATCTGAAATTACCTTTTAATCTCATCAATTTATTATATCTTTCGGATTGAGAATTCTTTAATAAATGCCCTTCATCATAGACAATACAGTTAAAGTTTTGATTTTTTAAAAATTTAACATCTTGTGTTGAGCCAGTTGCCAAGGAATAAGTTGTTACTAACACTTCAAAATCTATTCCTTGTAACTCATATCTTAAATCTTCTCTTTCCTTTTGTGAGCCATAATAAGCTTGTACTCTTATATCGGGACAGAATTTTTGAAATTCTCTCAACCAATTTTCAATAGTCGAAGCAGGTACAACGACCAAATGAGGATAAGCTTCTTCGGTATATTTCAAATGGGACATAAAAGCAATAACTTGACAAGTTTTACCTAATCCCATTTCGTCTGCTAAAATACATGATAATTTGTTATTATATAAACAATTTATCCAATTGATACCTACTTGTTGATAGTTATTAAGTGTTATATCATCAGCTAATAAATAAGGTTTATCTTTGATGTATCTGAGACCTTTTGATTTTTTTGCAACTATCACCTCATCATCATCATCGTTTTCATTTTCATCTTCATTTGGATTTAGTTCTAGTACATCTAATTCTCCACTTTCGTCGTTTTTTGACACACCCCATAATTTCATTTGATTATTTATAATATCACCAAACTCAGAACATTGTTTGATTAATGAATCAATCGCTCTATAACCTCTGAGAGTACTTTCGATAGTTTCAATCACTTTCAAACCAATAGTCTTTTTCCTTCTATTCATAGGTGTATCAAAATTAGATTCACTTATATCGTAAATGGTATTAAACGGACGATTCTTGATGATTGTTTCAGCTAATGCTGGATCAACACCAGAAATATCGATAATATCACCAGTCGATGCATTATTTAGGAATTCAAGGATTTTACTGTCCATTGTGGTTATACCATCAATTATCACTTCTTTCACGTCGTCATCTGACACATCACTAATGTCATCGTCATCTTCTTCTTCTGATAATACTACGACTTTAGCATTTTTTTGTAGTTTTGCTTTTTTCCTATTTTCATTGATTTTTCGTTCTAAAGACTCTAGATCATCTTCTTGAGATATGTTTGTTGATGAAGGTGAAGCTTCTTTGAAATTGAATTTTTCACTTAAAGAAGTTGGGGCAGATATTGGTGAAGATGATCCTGAGAAGTTATTGTCAGAAGCTCTGAACAATTTTCTTTTCTTTAATTGGTTATTATTATTCAATGAATCAAGTCTACCAGGAGGAGCTTTGTATTTATTTAGTAAAGATTGAGTTTTTTTGATTTCAACTTTTGTTGAAGAACCATTTGAATTTTCTTTAGTTGGTGAATCTTCAAGTTTAATCTTTGCTCTACCTTTCATTTTTATTGGACTTTCTTCCTCAGAATCTATTTGTAAATTTGGATTATGTCTCTGGAAAAGCTCATTGGGTTGATTATGTCTAGTTTCAATATCATTTCTGGATTTTATATATTCATGAGGAAATTTTTCATTCAAGAAATCACTTACATCTTTGATGACACCTCTATGTTTCGCAAACGCTCTCAAAATCTCTGATTCATTCAAGTAGTAAAACTTGTTTTTAATTATTGGATAGTTTGGATGGTTTCTGAGTATCTGTCGTTTTCTTTCAATTTCAGCTTCTTTATCATTTATAGTTGGTTGAATTATCTTATCTTCCTGTGGTGACGGGTTTATTACAATTGGAGAAGATTCTGGAACCTGTATCGTATTCTCTTTCTTTGGTGTTGAATCACCAGCATCTTCTTTTTTCTGGTACCAACTCATAAACAACAGAAATTTATTTAGTTGTTGTGATATGTGTTGATGAGCAGTAGTCAAAAAAAATTAAATTGATTTTCATATTTTTTTACAGGGCGCGTATCAACAATTAACTAATCATAACTTCATATATTAACCAAACCTACTTTTATAAATCCTATTTCAAACCTAACTCCTCGTATTTTTCCTTTAAATATTTCTCATCATTTAACCACTTTAAATCATCAACTGGTCTTTCTCCCATGGCACTTATTCTATAAGCGTGTCTAATTACCGGCTCATTGAAGTCAACAACAGGCGTGTGTAGAGTTGTTGCATTATTCCATAACACAACTGTGTTTTCTTCCCATGAGACCCTAACTTGTAAATCTTGGGATTTTTCAAGATGATCATATAGAAAATTTAATAAATAATCACTTTCTTCTTGTTTTAATTCAATGATTCTTCTACCAAACTCTTTATTTAAATACAATGATTTTTGTTTTGTAACAGGGTTGACTCTTATTATTGGGTGAATGTTTTCTTCTGGCTCCCTCCTTAAAATTCCGCCGTTTTTCAAGTTAGTTTGACTTTGTTCTTTTGATGAATGTAAAATATGCAAGCCCTCCAATCTTTTGGCAAAATCTGGACTCAATCTGTTATAAGCTTCAACACAATTGGCAAATAATGTATCACCGCCAGATTCAGGTAATTGTAAAACTGAAAATAATGTCAATTGTAAACCATTTTGCGAGTATGAACAATCGGAATGCCAACTAACTGAATTTGTTGAAGTTTTGAAAACAGAATCTAATTCTTCTTTCGAAGCACCTCTAAAGGTAATATGCATGTTTGGATAATTTTCTGGTGATCCAGATGTAGGATGAATATGTAAAGGACCAAAATATTTCATAAAATTGATTGCAAATTCAGGTCCTAAATCGTTCAAATTTTGATTTCTAAATGCAACAACACCTCTTTCAGTGACAAACCTGGATAATTCATTCTTACCTGAATCGGACAACTCACTTAATTGAATACCATCAATTACAGATCCTAATTTTGGCGATAGTTTTTTATGAGTCGTATTCTCATTTGAGAATAAATTAGAGTAGTCTTCATTTGCTAGGAACCCTTTGTCGTGGAATTGGAAGAATTGATAAGGTTCAAACTTTTGATTGGGGTTCCATGTAGGTAAGTACTCTGGATATTTTGCTTTTGATTGATTTTCTTCGTTCACTGTGTATGAACCTTTTCTGGTTTTACCACCGTGAGCGGTTTGATATTGAGAAGCATCGTATTTATCTTCAATTTGAACTGGAGCCATTTCTAAAACAAAATAAAAACTATAGGTGCGATATTTAGGAATAGAATCCTGGGGTAGAGAAAGTTTCTAGAGTATTTATACCAAGTGTGGTTGGTGTGGGTATACGGTTATTTTTTTGGCTGCAAATATATAATGATGCAATTGTGGCATTGAAATATATAGAAGGTTGAAAGATCAGCACAAAAATAAAAAAACGTATGTTGCAGCTCATCAAGGTAAAAACATGAAGCAAGTTGAAGCTGATGTAACTTTGCTTATTAATTTGATTCAAACTAAGTTAAAACTCGGTTCGGCTGTTGATGACAAATATATCGTCTGATCCGAGCAATAATATGCTACTCAGTAATTCTGTTATCTGTTCACTAGTGGAATATAAATCTAAATAATCTTCTCTAGCTTGTTGCTCCATCACAAGCATCTAATGATACGATACACTTGTAATAAAGTAAACTTTAGTTTGCCAATGGTTGAGATGAAAATTCTTAGATATTTATTTACCTTTCTACCATTTATTCAGTATAATTGCTTGATAATTTTGATTGCTATAATCAGATTATAATCAATGTATAATCTAATCCGTTTATCGCTATTGAATCAATTTCATCGGCCGCCACAGTTTTTCTTTTATCTTCACGTGATCTGATTTTGGTGAAAAAATTTACGCGAGAATTAAGATTAAATTTCTCAAATCAAAAATGTATCAGATTTTATCTTGTGGTTCCAATGGGAGTTATCAGCTAGGGATAGATAATGATGTAGATCAAAATATTCTACGCTATTGTAAATTTATCATAAATCATCAAATAACCGACTCAGTAGAATTAAAACCAATTAAGATTTCGTGCGGTGGAAATCATACTTTGATCTTGTTTGAAAATAACACCGTGTTTGCATGTGGTAACAATCAATTTGGTCAATGTGGTAAAGATTCCACATTTCAAATCATTCCAGTTTTTACCCAAATTGAAGGTTTTTGGAAAGACGTGTCGTGTGGGTGGGAATTTTCGATATTCCTAGATCTTAATAATAATTTATACTCATGTGGGCAAGGGTTTAAAGGTGAATTAGGACTAGGTAAGGTCACTCAATCTGAGTTGACCAAAGTTTTGAAATTGGATAATTTCATAAAGATGGAATCTTGCATGAATCACACTGTGATTCAAACCGATACACGTGCATTCTTGGGTTTTGGTGTGTCTAGAAAAGGTCAATTAGGAACAACCGATAAAAGCGTCATATCTAACCCAACACCGTTGAATTTTGAAATTGAAGATGTGAAAGACTTTCAATTAGGTAGAGAGTTCACAGTATTGGTAAACAATAACAATCAAATAAAAATTTTTGGTAGATTTCCTCACCAAATTCCCATTGATGAAGCTGATAATGTTGAATGTATGTGGTCTTCGATACATTTATTAAAAAATAAATTGTTATCAATTGGTAATAATAGTCATGGTCAATTATACCCCAAAGACGATTTGAGAATTGATCAATTCACAGTAGGCAGCGAACACGGGATAATTTTATCGGATAATATTGTATACTCTTGGGGTTGGGGAGAGCATGGAAATTGTGGTATTCAGACGAAAAGTGATAAAAAGGATGTAGTTTACGATTATTTGAACAAATTGTACGAATCGCCTAATAAAGTGATTTCAATTAAAGGTGGATGTGCTACAACATTTATAGTAACTCAAACAGATGAGAATGAATAAATATAGAATTTAAAATGTAACGAAGTATCTTCTCCATATTCATCTAATGCACAAATATCTCCGAAGAAATATCAGCTCGAAAGATGGAAAATATGTTCAACGTAATTGATCTAGGATGACTGGAGCAATAATTAATCACATACTGTTATACTTGAAAGTTTTTAAACTAAACTCCTAAAAAAAATTAACTAAAAACTTAAAACAATCATTAATCACCTTTTTAATCACCCATAACATCGAATATATCATACCTGGTGAACCATTTCACCAACCACCATATATTGAAGAAGAAAAGAGTGGTGAGAAAGTTCTATTTTTTTCTTTTTTTTTCTGGCTTCTCGAGCAGCAGAGATTTATAAAAGAACTCCTTATCGAATTGGATCCACTATGAGTGTTTTCGGTGCCATATGTTCAGGAAGACCAATGATTTTGGCAGAACAAGTCGATTCAACCAAATTTGTGATAAACATTCCCAATGCATCAAATATATCCTACATAACCATATTCATATTACCAAATTCGCCATTTGTTGATAACAATATCACTGCATTAATATATTTTCAATTACCATCGATAAGTAATCAGCCTCCAGAATATAAATTGTTAGGAGGTATCAATCCTACCAAACCTTCGGCAATTTACAAATTAAACAATGCAAAAAAACCCCAAACTTCAAATACAATGCATAATCAAGACGATATGGATATGGAAATGAATGATCAACCGATAGATTTAAATGATACTGTGACTATAAATATAGGTATATCAATTGAACCTACACAACAGGCAGAACAATTGATACAAGAGTCAAAACAGAAGCAGAGTCAAGCATTAGTCAAAGTCAGTCCACAACCATTGAAAAGTGCTCCATCAGAAACTGCCATTTTAGCTAATAAGATTGTTGGTCACGCTTATAATTATCTAGCAAGCTTCATAGACCCACAAGGAAAAGTGCCCATAAAAGCATTCGACAACTGGTGGGATAAATTTAAAACAAAAATACAAAACAACCCAAACTTTCTCAATGAAATACAAGATTAAAGTGCTGACTATTAAACTAGATGAATAATATACGAACTTCCTGTTAGGGAATTGCGGCTGTAGCTACCATGTCTTCTTAAAATATAGTGGTTTCTTGTGTGGTGTGGCGTTTTTATATTTTTTTTTCTAGATGTATATTATTTTTCATTAGTAACCATCAGTTATAAAAGTCAAAAAATAGTCTGAGTTTCTTACTTACCACTTTTCATACCATATTTTTAAAGTCCAACCTTTAATTTCTACCCAAATATCATTCAACTTTTATTTTACTCATGACTATCGAATCCTCAACCAATTATGCATTTGGCACCAAAGCTATTCATGCAGGTGCTCCAATTGATCCAACCACCGGTGCTGTCATTGAACCTATATCACTTAGTACCACCTTCGGTCAATCTGAACCTTCAAAACCTTTAGGTATTTATGAATATTCAAGATCTGCTAATCCAAACAGAGACAATTTTGAAACAGCTGTTGCTTCTTTAGAAAATGCTAAATATGCAATTGCTTTGAGTTCAGGTTCTGCCACAACAGCTTTAATTATTCAAAGTTTAAAAATTGGTTCTCATATGATCAGTGGTGGTGATGTTTATGGTGGTACTCATAGATATTTCACCAAAGTTGCAAATACTCATGGTATAGAATCTTCATTCATTGGTGATTTGGTTCAAGATTTGAAATCAAATATTAAACCAAACACAAAATTAGTTTGGTTGGAAACTCCATCAAATCCAACTTTGAAAATTACCGATATCGCAAAAGTTAAACAAATTTTAGTTGATCATGAAAATGAAACTGGGAATAAAATCCTTTTAGTTGTCGATAACACATTTTTATCACCATATATTTCAAATCCTTTGAATTTTGGTGCTGATGTCGTTGTTCACTCAGTTACTAAATATATCAACGGTCATTCAGATGTTGTTATGGGTGTTTTGGCTACAAACAATGCTGAATTACATGAACAATTCAGATTTTTGCAAAATGCCATTGGTTCAATCCCTTCACCTTTTGACTCTTGGTTAGCCCACAGAGGTTTAAAAACTTTACATTTAAGAGTCAGACAATCGAGTGAATCTGCTTTGAAGATTGCACAATTCTTAGAATCTAATGAACATATTATAGCTGTCAATTACCCAGGGTTGAAAAATTTTGCCGGTCACGATATCACTTTAAAACAACATAGAGATGGATTAGGCGGTGGTATGATTTCTTTCAGAATCAAAGGTGGTGCAAAAGGTGCCTCAATTTTCACATCAGCTACTAAATTGTTTACTTTAGCTGAATCTTTAGGTGGTATTGAATCTTTAATCGAAGTCCCTGCTATAATGACTCATGGTGGTATACCAAAAGCAGAGAGAGAGTCAAATGGTGTTTTTGACGATTTGGTTAGAGTTTCCGTTGGTATCGAAGATACCGAAGATTTATTAAGAGATATCGAACAAGCTTTGAAAAAAGTAGTATCTTCTTTATAGATTTTATAGAAATACAAATGAGTCTTTGTCTATGACGTGTTGTTTTTTTGCCGATAAATAGAACCAAGTTGCAGCAAAAAAAAGCGAATTTGCTTTTTATACCAATGAAGTTTAGATTTTCTATATACTTCTTGATAGCACTGGTATTTTGTTCGATTATAGATCCTCAAGAAAGATTTGTGTGTGATCCAGAAGATTCAACCAATTGCTATCCTAAAATATTTAGACCATCGAAAGAGTGGCAAGTTATAAAATCAAATCAAGACATACCTCCAGGTTTACACGTTAGATTAAATATAGATACGTTACAAAAAGAAGCAAAACTAATGAGTGAAGAAGAGAACAATACAAACGATCTAGTTGTCACTGGAGACGTTATAGACCACGATGACATTTCTAATAAAATTAAAGATCATAAATCGAAAAGATCGAAAGTTGATAAACAAGAATTATCAAATTTTGATAATGCAGTACAAGAAGTTGAAAATAATACTTCTGATCAAGAAAGGTTGAATCTTGCTATGGAAACATTGGAAGATTTATCTCATGATATAGAATTTGGAACTAGAATAACTTCAACTCCAGGCTTAGTTCAGAAATTAATACAACATGGTCAAAGCTCAGAATCAACAAAGGATAAAGCATATAGAATTATTGCAGGCTCGTTAAGAAACAATCCTGAGTCTATAAATAACGCGCTCACGAATTTAGATAAATCAGTTGTTGATAACTTATTCACGGAGTTAAATCAATCTTCGAATCTCATTCGAAAAAGAATATTAGGAATTTTTCAAGCATTAATACAGAATCTTAGTTTTAAACAGGAATATTTTAATTCAAGGTCGATTGGAATTTTGAAAATTATCAAAGTATATCCTCAGCTTTCTCAAGACTCAAAAGTTAGAGTTGAAAATATATTTCAAGATTTGAATTTAGTAAATGAAAAAAGAGATGACGAGCATAATACCCCAGATTCTACAATTTCAAATTATATTCAAAGCGATATAACCCTGACTGGAGATTTAAATAATTTTGAAAGTCTAGTTAACCTACATAAATCAAACAGAGACTTAAAACCAAATGATGATTTTCTCAATTGGTTGACTAAGCATATTGAAGATTTGAAGGAAAGCGGTAAAAGACAAGATTCGAACTATGAATATCTATTGACCACAAGACACGAAGTATTTGGTAACCCCATGGGATTAAGAAAAGCACTCGCTGATGAACTATAGAAACATTTGTCCGTAAAAATATATATTAAAGTTACAATGATCTAATTTCCATGTTTAATCGAATAAACCGAATCCCATATCGTCGTCTGATTCTTCAGCTTCTTCCTCTTTGGCTTCTTCAGCAGCTTCTTCAGAAGCACCACCAGCAGCAGCACCAGAAGCACCACCGGCTGGAGCAGCACCACCAGTTGGAACAGATGATAATTTTTGGTTACCTTCAGCGATTAATTCTTCAACGTTTTTACCTTCTAATTCTGAGATCAATTTTTCAATTTTGTCTTCTTCAATTTCGACATCAGCAGCAGATAAGACTGTTTTGACATCAGCAGCAGATGGTGATGAGTTACCAGCGTTAACTAATAATAAATAAGCAGCTAAATATTTCACTGAAAAAGTTAGTATAATAATTCCAAAATTTTGACATGAATTACCCTTATGATTTCAGTATTGGGACTATCATTTGTACTCATTACATACTATTTGTATCGATTTAACTATGATTCAATGAAAATTTCAATATTATGGACCTTTTTTTGGGTGTTGATAGCGTGAGACTAATTGCAAAGAATATGATGGCACACCGTGAAAGTCGCGTGACTTAGGGCTATACAAAATTGCACCAAAGCTTACCAATACATGGATGAATTAAATTTAATTGCACTGATAAAAGCCTAGCTAATGTACTATGCTATTGTAATATCTGGTAGCCAGCATGAACTCAATAAACGGACAATTGAGATATTTTGAAAATTCCACAAATTTCGCATCTTATATTATGTCTCTGAAAGTTTTCGAGGAATTTGTTGTATAAGCTTTAAGAACTGATTTGCTAGTTTTGCCTTGAAGAAATCACTATAAAACTCGACTAATTGCAATTTTATATATGAAGTATTTCGCTAACTATCTTGATTGCGAGTACAATCGGGGCATGCATCTACTTATTGCAACTTACCTCAGATTCAAAGAAAGCTCACCTATTACTACATTTATACACTATAAAAATCCCTTGAGATATAAATCTCTATAACTGCAATTATTAAATACAACATTTCGAGTAAGACTCTAAAATCAAAAGTTGTAAAGTACAAGTTTTAAATTTTTGTTTAATTTCTCCCCTTGCTCACCTTGGTTTGCAGTACAGTTCAGCGAAAAAAATTTGGCTGCAAAATCTTAACTCATCAAATACTGATTAATTATACTCTTTTGATTGCAAAACTTTGATAAACTAATTCGGCACTCTTTTGTAATCTATATTTTAATGTTTGAAAAATAGCTGTATTATGTTCAAGGCGAATTTAAGCAACATTGCAATGCAACACAAAACTTGTTTTCACTTTTTCACAAGAAAATAAAATACCCGTCTGAGACTCGAAAGGAGTTTGGGAGTTGAGCTACATTTGAAGCATTGATGGTATTCATGAATAATCTTTAACAACTGCAAAATTATCCAATTTCCAGAGGTAGCGCCGGAATTTCAAAACTGCGGCTTTAGATTTGAACGAGCCGATTTTAATTTGTCATCCAACCATTTTCTATCGTTAAATGTCCCAATATAAACCATTTCCAGAATTATCAAAAGGTCAGGAAGATGAATTGAGATTGAATCTACAACAATGGTCACTATCCAATGGTTTAGTCATGTATCCACCTAATTTTGAACCATTTCAAGTCAATATAGCACCAATCACAATATTCCCCACCCCAATATCCAGATCATTATTCAACAAAGCAAACGAGGTTCAATTGTCTTTTAATGAATTATACATCAACTTGATAACGAAGCATAAGTCATTTTTGGTTGAGATTTTGAAAGAGTTATCCCAATTTGATCCTGATTTCACCGGCAAGTTATTTAAAATATATGAACAAATCAAAAACGATGTTAAACAACCTTTAAGTTTAGGCATATTTAGGTCTGATTATATGATTGATGAAGATTTGGACGAAATCAAACAAATCGAATTCAACACCGTTAGTGTTTCATTTGGTGGTTTGTCTACAAAAGTGAGTGAATTGCACAAATATTTAAATTCTTCAGGGCAATATGATAACAAGTACAATTTGAAGTATTATGATGATGAAGAATTAGAAGTAAGTGATTCAATCAAACAAATTGCTCAGGGTTTGGCCGATGGAAATTATCATTATAATGGTAAGAAGAATACAATTTTGTTCATAGTGCAACCAAATGAGAGAAACTGCTTTGATCAAAGACACATAGAGTATGAGCTTTTTAATACACATGGCTTGAGGTCAGTCAGGTTAACATTGGAAGAAGTTGATAAACTCACAATACATGATACAAAATTATATTTAAAATCTACAATGGAAGAAATATCTGTTGTTTATTATAGATCAGGATATTCACCACAGGATTATGAAAATGAAAAAAATTGGGACAATAGACTATTTCTAGAAAAATCAAATGCTATCAAATGCCCATCAATATTAACACAACTATCAGGCAGTAAAAAAATACAACAATTATTGACCAATAAAGACATCCTCTCTAAAGTTTTACCAAATCAAGGTCTAGATCAACTTTTATCCACATTTGTGGCGATATATCCATTAGATGATTCAGTATTAGGAAAAGAGGGAAAAAAGTTTGTTTTTAAAAACCCTGAGAAATATGTCATTAAACCTCAAAGAGAAGGTGGTGGGAATAACATTTATAAGGAAAACATACCCGGTTTTCTAAAATCGATAGATGAAAAAGATTGGGCGGGATACATTTTAATGGAGCTAATCAATCCAAGAAGCTTCCACAATAAGATTATAAGAAACAATGAGATATACAATGAATCAATCATTTCGGAGTTGGGAATATTTGGTACTATTGTGTTTAACGAAGAAAATGGCGATATATTAACTAATAAAAATGCAGGTTGGTTATTGAGATCAAAATTCGAGACTAGTAATGAAGGTGGAGTTGCAGCTGGTTTTGGATGTGTTGATAATATTTATTTGTATTAGATTTCTCTTGGAATAGATATAATATTACTGAAATTTTCCTCCACGGGTTCATTGTTTTCGATATCAACCACCCACAAGGCACCACCAATAGTATTTGTGAAAACGAAAAAAATATTTAACATTGGAATTTGCTCTAGTGCTAAGGCCATTAAACCAAAAGCCATATAAGAGCTTTTGTTCACTTTGTAAATGGTTTTAATTTCCTGTCTTGTGAAACCTTTCAACAAGAAATATCTTCTATGAGCTAGTAAACCTTTTGAGCTACTTTGGAAAAATAATACTAGAATGGGGCCTAATACCGGTATTAGACTGATCAAAAGTATAATCAATAGTTTTATAAACAGGAATGGAAATAATGAAAAATCGGGAAACGATTTCCAATAGTCGACAAGCTTATCCCTTGTTTTAAATCTTTTAAAATGTAATTTGTTTTCATGAATTAAAATATTGTTTTCTTTACTTAATACAGCGTCATAAGCACTTTTTTGAATATATGGCATCAACACAATCGTGACGATGAATAATGATATTTTATTGGATTGCAGAAAAATTGAATACCATGACATGATAAATCCTAGCGGACCCATTAATAAAGTATATATACCAGCTTGAAGAGGATAAAACAATGAAAACATGATTGAGTAGATTACTAAAAATAAAAATAGCTGCGGTAACATAAGGGTGATGTAAAATGGCCACACAGTTGGATACTTCAAAAAATAAATCAATCCCTAAGCGGTTAGTAATAAACCATGTTATTTTATTAATAAAGGTCCAAACTTTTAAAGGATACCAATAAGTACCTGATTCAATAATAGAAACCAAATCCACAGACATTCTCAAATAGTTAATGAGATTTAATTTCAAATCGGTATGTTTGATTTTTTCAAAAAAAATTAATTTTGTTTACACTATAATATACTTCAAATTTGAAAACTAAACGTTTAAATTGTAGAGTAGCTAATTTATCAGCACAAATTGTCGCATGTATTAGTAATTACATCAAGTTCAAACTCAGCGACAAGCTAAAGTGTCGTTCGCTTTAAAATTACTAGACAAATTTTCAAAATATACAACACAGTGCTAATATCATCAATCGTAAAATTACACATCAAACTAAGCTATGCAATTTTTGAAATTAATTGCATCAAAACTCCGATGTATCACTTCAAAAATTGAATAAAATTGTAGATAAAGTGTTTCCGGTACCATTCATTTTTTGACTCTATTGCTGACGGCTAACGATAGCAAGTTTTTAACCTACTGTCTATTATTTATCAACCTGGAATCAATAAGTGACCGGCATTATAACACTGTTGCGCTTAAATCTAATCTCAGCGACAGGTAAAACCTAGTCTACTTTCGTGTCGTCTCCTCGACCTCACTGGCATCACGGCTCTGTTGAGTTCGAAGCCAAGTCTCGGCGACACCAGGAGCATCGTCTATTCTCCTGTCGCCAAAACGGCCATTATTCCTGGTATAACCCAAACCAGCAAAACAACACCAAGGAATCGCTTTGTTCGCGAGCTGATATGCAACAAGTTGTGTTAGATCTAAAACAAAGAAGGCAGCCATACTTCTTGCTTTGACCTATATGTAGCATCAGCTTGAGTTTTTCAACTCATCGTGCATTCTATACAGCTTGCATATCTACTTATCTTATATAAATGTTTGAAGTTTGAAACAATATTTGATAATGCTTTTTGCTCAAGATTTGAATTTGACCATAGTCTTGCTGACTCTTCCCAAATCCATCACAAACATAGCGGCAATACTAAACATTTTCAATTATCTTTGTCAAATCTTGCTGAACTTTAATGCAATTTTATGAAGGACATTGTGACACCAAATTTATTATCATCACACATGAGTTACATATTGGTGTAGTGTGCTTCTTTTGATTGGCGTTTGTTGTTATCTTTGTATTTCATGCCCGAAGATTAGCAATGAGACAGCGATTAATTATAATAAACTTGATAAGAACTGGACAAATTATGGTTTACCATTAAAATTCATGTCCTATAGCGGCGTTTCTAACAATTTGATTTTGTTGCAAAGAAAGAATATTTGTGAATATTTTCTTATTCCACTTTGTGTAGGACAGAATTTATAAAATCGAACGCTCGGGCAGCAAGACCTTCCTATGCCCACAACATAAGGCTAATAAACGGAACAAAATTTAAACCTCTTTGAATGGCGAAACTCTTGCTGAATCTTTCATGGCTACGATGCAGTGATAATAAGTTCAATGTAACAATAAAAAAAGATTAAAAATGTAATGAGTAACTCAAAATATCTACTAGTGAACATGAATTGGTTGGTGAAGTAACATATAATAATATAAAAAATTTTGATTAAAGTATATTAGAAAATAAGAGATTAGTTTTTTACGGATTCACCATAGATATAGGTTTTGTTCAAAATTTTGCCGATAAGTCTTTATTAATTTTAATTCAGTACGAAATTTTTATGGAAGATCGGCCTAATAAGCAATCAATTGAACCTCAGCAGATTCCTTTAATCAAAGAGTATGTTCCACTCGATAAATCTACTCGAATCACAAACATGAATTAAGTCCTTTCATAGTAAAAAGAATCATATATCTGAGCCGGGTTCTATAATTATACCAAAAGAATATCTTATTATCAACTATCTGTTGTTATACTTTTGTCTCGTTTTTCTTATTTTTTTACCACCAATAAATAATCTTTAATAATTACTCACACTGCCGCTGAAGGTACTTGTTTACTATTGGATTGAAGGTACAATATACATGCTCACATGTGCAAACCAGAGTTTAATTGCTACACGCTATCACAATGTTAGTTTTAATGATGAAAGTCACATATTGCAATTGACGCTGATCAATTGAAAGCTCACTTGTATTATCAATTGGTGCTTGATCGTATAAAAACTATTCATGATCATTATTTATGAATGATTATATAAAATCTATGTATGGTCATATGAAAATATGTTTATTCATATACAAACCAGGTACGATCATTAGCTGTAATGGTCATATAGAAGTTATGTATGATTATATGACAACAAATTATTATCATACGAAAATTAAGTTTGATTATTGAATACAATAGTCATATAGAAGTATGATCATTTCAACCAAATAACTTTCAAAATGAATATTTCATGGCTGCGATTTGTTGTCTGTACACAATTAAATAGGTATACAGGTGTGTATAATAAAAGAAAACACTCAAGCTAATGTTGCAAGTAGGTCAAGAGCAAGAAAACTGGCTGCCTTCTTGTTTTTTGATTTGAAACAACTTGTAACATTAGCTCGCAAACAAAGCTATTCCTTGGTGCTGTTTTTGCCGGTCTTTTGGTTTACCAGGAATTAAGGTCGCCCTAGCAACCAGGTTGAGGCTGGAACCTATGGGACCGAGGTTTTCGTTAAGCGCCCAAACACGGTTTCAACTTTTACAGTTAATGGTATAATTTGCTATAATGCTATAATGCTATAATGCAATTTATTCATTAGCTGTGGGTCCAAAGAGGACGGGAGACGCCGCAAAAAAATTTTGAATATAGTTACCGCTCAAAAAAAATGTTTCGCCCAATGATCGTGCTATCGATCGACCTAAGCACCAGGTGCGTCTTTATATCTAAATGACAGTAATTCAATTACGCAAGATTGTAGATGTTGTGGTAGGTGTGTTCATAGTATACCAATGACAATTATATATTAAAACTTAATCGTTTTTAATTTGGTTACAATTATTCCGGAAAATATATTTTTAATCGTCACTAATTAGTTAATATAATTGGTCATAAAACTGATTATCAATTCTAAATAAGTGGAACATTCCAATTTTAGGTAATTAAAACATCTTAATTTATAGATGCTCCTAATCATTTGCTTCTTTTAATCATTCAGCTGAAATAGTATGGTAATAACTCTACTCTAGATTCTTCAAAGCAATTGTTTGGTGCAATTTTTACCGAAAAAGAAAAAAAAACCAGTTATAATAACTGAAATTCAGTATCGCAGAAGCTTTTTGACATTGTTACAATGAATATTGTATAAGATCTGAAAGAAAAATTACTTTTGCCATCAAAAGGGTCTGCGTGTCTTAATCGGGTAGCCTCAAAAAGCTTCGGTGAAGCACTCAATTACATGGAAACCTCCAAGTTCTACATTAGTATTTAACTTGGAGCAATTTTTCTAACAATTTCAACATCTTCCCATCAAACCTTTACTTCAAGTATACATTTACCTTTAACACATATACTACAACTTGAAAAATACTTTTTTGGTGAGTGTTTTGTGTAATTGTAAAGCTTTCTATTTTATTTTTAGTATTCTTTTACATCATGCATAGATGTACTTTTTGTTAATAACATGAAATTTGGACCATGATATAATCCATGATTGTATTTTTCTTTTCAAAAATTCAATGTACATTCATATATAACTTTACATAAAGAATTTGCTGCAAAAAAAATTAATCTAAAACAAAAAAACAAACACGTGATGTTTTTCAGCTGGGTCTATTTAACCGCACTAATTTTTTCAAAAAACAGGTCCCTTGGCCCAGTTGGTTAAGGCGCGGTGCTAATAACGCCGAGATCAGCAGTTCGATCCTGCTAGGGACCATATTTTTTTGCATATCTCTTAATCATTTTTTGACTACTGTGTTTATTACCAGAAACTGAATTCTATCAATATTTTTGCTACTTTACTTGCAATACGTTAACACCTAATCCCATTTATTAATATATACATGAACCAGCTATAGTCTAAATCTATTTACCTTGTTTAATCTTCTTGCTGTAGAAGCATTTGTACTAGTACGTTGACCACGAACTGGAAATCCATAAAAGTGTCTCATACCAGCGATTGAACCTATGTCTTTTTTCAACTTGATATCGTTATTGATCTTTTGTTTCAAATGACCTTCAACTAATAATTTTGATATTTCTTTATTCAAATCCATGATTTGGGGTTCTGTTAATTGATTCATTCTGCACCTTGGATATATACCAACTCTGGCCATTAACCTCTCTGCTGTATCATAACCTATACCAAATATACTCTTTGCTAGTCCCACTCTAACACTAAAATTATGTTTAATTGATTTACCAAATACAACAACACCCATGCCTTGATGATATTCGATTGATAATTTTTTAGAAAAAAATGTAGTGTGAAAAACAACAACTTCCTGTATACAAAATAAAGCATAGTCATATAATTTTGAATCAAATAGATTGTCATTACCAAGGATGAGTTTTATGCCAAATGGGTCTAAACCTGAAACCGCTTCTTTCACATGCAACACATGTAGCTCCAGATTTGTTAATGCTGAATTACAAAGGAAACATATGAAAACAGACTGGCACAGGTATAATTTAAAAAGAAGGGTTGCTAGTTTACCATCAATTTCATCAGAGTTATTTGCAGAAAAATTTTTACAACTGAAGAATAATCCGTTATATTCAAAGAATGAAAATGAAGATGAATATGGATTTTTCATTGCAACAAGGAAAAAGAGGAATAATTCGAATAAGAGTTTGACTAAAAAAGCTTTAAATAATTCAAGAAGGGGTAGAACAGAAGAATTAAAACAATTGAATATTACCAGAAGCTCGAGTCCAGCCACTTCTATTGCTTCCGAGCTATCACAGTTTTCATTGGGTGATGATGAAATTCATTACGTTGAGTCTTTAGATACAGGATCGGAATTAAATTATACAGAGTCTGATTTTACAGATTTGGATCATTTATCATCTTCCGAGGAAGAAGATTCAGATGAAGAGTCAATTGAAGATATTAAAGTTATTCCTATTACCCATTGCTTCTACTGTGGCAAAAATAATCACGAGATAGAATTAAATATCAGACACATGTTTAATTGTCATGGTTTATACATTCCTGAAAGATCTTTTCTAATTGATTTAGAGGGATTATTGAATTATTTGAGTGAGATGATTTCTGTATACAACGCATGTTTGGTATGTGGATTCGAAGGTAAGAATTTAGAGAGCATTAGACAACACATTAGATCTAAAGGGCATTGTAAAATTCCATACGAAACTAAAGATGAGAAACTAGATATTTCTAAATTTTATGATTTTGTGACCGATCCAGAAATAAAAGAGCTAACCGATAAAAAGGTTCAATTTGCAGATGATCCACAATCTTCTGCATTAATAATATATGAAGCTAATTCCAATGGTGTAAATGATAATTATATAACATGCGAGGTTGATAGCTCAGGTGTTGAATTGACATTACCAACTGGATCGAGAATTGGCCATAGATCGATGCAAAGATATTATAGACAAAACATATTGTTACCACAAGATAAACAAGAGGGACAGAAAACTCAAGCGTTAGTCGATAGAAGATATTCTCCAGGGCTAACTTATTACCAAGTATCTAAACAAGAAAAAGAAGTACAAAAACTTGAAAACAAAAGAAAGAATATCGACATCAGGAAAACAAAAACAAAGAAAGCTAATTTCCAAAAGCATTTTCGTGATGAGATTCTAGGTACTTGATTTATATTGTATATTAGAGTAATTGACATTGGCTTGAAATAAGTTTAAAAATTATGGCTGTTTAACTCTGTGTTGAGCTATCTACGACATTTTTATACTACTCGTATTTACTATTCTCCTTAGATTTAATATAAGATAATTTAAGTTTAATTAAGTAGTCAATATAGATGCACCGAAACAGGTAACCCGCCTCAACATACCGAATTTGTCCAATCATTCTACTTACGGCAATCTGATATCTTATCAGTAGAAAAAAAAAAATCTGTGGCTGCAAAAAAGGTTAAATTGGCGATTGATATATATTGGAACAATGTTGGCGATCAATTGAAAGAACCAAATATTAAGATGGAAGCTATACGTTCACGCACTGAAGAGCATTTGCACAATGTATTATCCCATAGGTCTGAGATCAGATCTATAGATCCACAAAACAATGCTGGAGATGATGAATTATTAGCACAAATTGGTTATAAACAAGAGTTGAATCGTAGCTATAGCACAATACAGGTGTTTGGTATTGCATTTAGTATTATGGGTCTACTTCCTAGTATATCGTCAACAATCACACTTGGTTTAGAATCAGGTCCAGCTGGGTTGGTTTGGGGTTGGTTTATAGCATCAATATTTATAATGTGTGTTGGTACAAGTTTAGCATTTTTAGGGTCTGCGATTCCAACAAGTGGTGGTCTTTACTATTATGCAAACTACTATTGTCCAGATTCATATCGTGTTCCTTTCAGTTTCTTAGTAGGTTGTTCAAATTCACTTGGATTAATTGGTGGACTTTGTAGTATATCGTGGGGGTTTGCAACTGAAGTTCTTGCTGCTGTCAACATTTCACAGGATGGTAATTTTGATGTTACCAATGCAAGATGTTATGGTATATTTGCCGCTTGTGTTGTCTCGGTTCTCATTATTACTTGTGCAAGCACCAAAAATTCCGCTTTATTACAAAGTGTATCAATAGTGGTAAATGTCTTTTTGGTATTATTATTTATAATAGCAGTACCTGCTGGTAAAGGTGGGAATTTCAACAATAGAGAATTTATCTTTAGCAAATTTGAAAATCATCGAAGTGGGTATCCTTTACTTTGGTCATTTGCCCTTGCGTTTCAACCTGCAACCTGGACGATTGGTTCTTATGACTCGCCAATCCATTGTGCTGAGGAAGCAAAGAATGCTCAAAGATCAATCCCAGTAGGTATTTTAGGTTCTATTGGTGCTTGTGGAATTTTAGGTTGGATCATATGCATAGTTTGCGCAGCTTGTATCAAAGACGGAGATGTTGCCGCACTTCTTGCTACCGAAACAGGATCACCAATGAGTCAAATTATTTATGATTGTTTAGGTAAGAAATGGGCTGTTGCATTTATGGCTTTAATTGCTTTTGGACAATACTTAATGTCGATATCGATCATGATTGCACTTCTGAGACAAGTATGGTCATTTGCAAGAGATGATGGATTACCAATCGTATACAATTTTGTCAAATATGTTAATCCAAAAATTAAAGTTCCAATCAGAGCAACTTTCTTTGCAGGTTGTTTAGGTTTGATATTAGGTTTGTTAGCTTTAATTCCAGGCACTGCAGGTTCAGGAGCCTTGTTTAGTTTGGGTATTGTTTGTCAATCTTTTTCATTTGGAGCTCCGGTTTTAATGGTAACTTTACCATATGGTAGGAAGTTATTCAAGAATGGACCTTTTTATTTAGGCACCACTGTATCAACATGTATCAACATTGTTACTTTAGGCTGGACATTATTTATTATAGTGGCATGTATGTTCCCTGATAGCGCACCTGTCGATAAAGAAACAATGAATTATACGGTGGTTATAAATATGGGTGTTTGGATATTATCCTTGTCATATTTTTTCTTCTGGGGCTATCGTTTCTATTCTGGTCCTAAATCCAATTTGGATGACGACGTCTACGAGGGTGCTTCACTTCCTGGAGTCGATGAATTATTATCGGAGAAAGCATAGAAATTTATAGAGATTGAGAGATAAATATATATAATAGAGATATATTTTGCATTTTGCAGCCAAAAAAATTGACATTTAAAATATGTCAACCTCGGAAATGCAACCTGAAACCTAAAAATATATAATCAGGATGCCCTTGAATGTGAAATTTACAACAATAGATGTTTCAATATTATAGTTTTCAATATGATTTGGATAGCGGTTTAATACATTGATTTTAGAGGTAAGCTAATATAAGGCCCATCGAATTTTGATCCGTGTCTAACCCATATTTTCAATCATGTATCCACGGTTTTTTCAAATGAAACTGAATTTTGACATTTTACCCCAAACTTAGCACGCATTTTGCAATGTAACCTTGATTAAATTCGCATAAAACACGTTAATCTCGAGAAATTATGCCCGTCACTTTAATTCCCGTTATGATACCACGTTTGAAAGCTAATTTAGTTTAACAAATCGATGCCACGCGCTCGAAAATTGTAGTCAACCTGGGTCTATTAGTGACCATTTCTGTATCAATTCAAACACTAATTCATACTCATTAGCGTATTTAAAGGTGTTTAGACTTTGTAATATTGAAGATGACCACGGTTTAAATTAAAGACATTTTGAATCTTAATTTAGTTTTGAGAGTTGGTGTTGAGGAGTTGATTTTGAGGAGTTGATTTGAGAACAATAGGGTTATTACTTCAACACGTTTCTAGTTGTTGTATATAAATGAAGACAGGTTTTACTCATGTCAACTGTAATTCAAAATGAACTTCTTATTTGCTTTAATATTTGCTGGTCTAGTTCTTGCATTACCTCCACCAGAGGTATCGATTGAAAAAAGAGCATCTGCCTTTTCATGTCCATCGGGGGCAGCTAAATGTACTGCTATCATGAACAAAGTTTTATTAGATATCGAAAATAAGGATGTATACTCATTGGGTAAAATCTATGATGCCTCCGGATCAGAATTGCCGGTATATATTGTCAATGTCGATGGTCAATCACCAGGCAATGCCTGTAATGCAATGAAATTCATTGTCAAGAATTACAATAATGGTGCATATTTCACATCGTCGAATTATATTCAATTGGTCAGAGGTAGTAAGTACGGTAGAGATCAGGTGTTGAGCGGTTACAAATGCTACCAAAAGGAAACCGACACAACTTTTGGATTACAAGGTCATGTGTATGAAAGAGATGAATTTCCTCCAAATGCAGCTAATGAAGTCATTCAAGATGTCACCCAGATTGGTGTCACTTGTATTCCACCGTCAGATAATAGAATCGATGGATGTAATTTGAGCAGATTCTTTTTGGGCTCACCTGCTAAAACTGTTGATACATCTAATCCTAACTTGTCACCATATACGAGAAACGATTTGTGTGTTACTAATGATAATACTCATTATCATCCAAACCAAGGAAGTTCTACTCCAAGAAATTTCGAAATTGCACAAGGCGAAAAATTTGCTGTTGTTGTTAACACCAAGAACACAAATGGATGTAGAGGATTTGCTTGATTAGTAGGTATATAATTATAAATATTACTAAATTCTTATCTTTTGATTTACGGCTGGAGATCAGTAGAGGAGAAAATAATTTATCAATACTCGTAAGCATATCACAACTTGAGCTCAGTGAAACATCAAAACTTAGTAGACTCAAATTACAAGATTATATCGTGCCTAGGATACATCTTTAGATATAGTGATTGGTCTAACTCTAAAAAATAGCGCACTGTCAATAAAGCGGAAAACACATTTTGCAGCAAATAAATGTTAAGATTAACTCTATAATGTAGATAACGTTATTCTAGGCAAAACCTCAAACTCTTGAATCTAATGATGAGAAAAAAATATTGAATACCGTATAGATAACACAACATAATAATCTAGTGAGGAGATTTCAATAACCAATTTTTTGCGACTTGACTTTCCTTCCTGCAATTAAAAGATGGAGAAATGAATTCTTACAATTTGGTCAAGCTACTTGCATTCATATAAAATATAATTTCAATGATAAACTTAAACGTTTGGTGTCAAAGTTTAGCTTAAAAAATATGTATGTTTATGTGTGCAAATCTAGATATCCAGATTTGATAGGGCAACCCGCTTTATATTATAAAAACATTTCTCCAATCTAAAATAAAATATAATATAAATCACAAAAAATGTTTGGTTGAAGAATACATATAAATAAGAGGTTTAATCATGGTACGAATTGAAATCAAGTGCAATGGAAGCTATACGTAGTGCCGAGAACCATTTACACGCCATCACGTCTAATAAATCTGATATTAGAAGTATCGATCCTCAACATAATCTTGGAGATGTGGATTTATTAGCACAAATTGGTTACAAGCAAGAATTGAACCGTCATTACAGTACTCTTCAAATCTTTGGTGTTGCTTTCAGTATTATGGGATTAGTACCAAGTATTGGGTCTATTATATCCATAGGTTTAGAATCGGGTCCAGGAGGTCTTGTGTGGAGTTGGGCCTTTGCATGTGTTTTTATCTTCATTGTTGGAACCGCTTTAGCATTTTTAGGTTCTGCTATCCCTACCAGTGGTGGTCTTTATTATTATTCAAATTATTATTGTCCAGATTCAATTCGTGTTCCACTTAGTTTTGTAGTTGGTTGTTCAAACTCGCTTGGATTAATCGGTGGTCTTTGTAGTATATCATGGGGTTTTGCAGCCGAAGTATTTGCAGCTGTTAACATTGCTCAAGACTTTACAATCGAAGCTACAAATGCAAAACTATATGGAATTTTTGCTGCCTGTATTATATCGAATATGTTTGTCACATGTTTGAGTACAAGACGAGCCGCCTGGTTACAATCGATATCAATTGTGGTGAATGTTATTATAATTTTGTTATTCATCATAGCTGTTCCTGCTGGTAAAGGGGGTAATTTCAACAGTGCAAAATATATTTTCACAAACTTTGAGAACCACAGAGATTGGTCCAAGACAATGTCGTTTATTTTATCACTTACCACTGCTATTTGGACGGTAGGTGCTTATGATTCACCCATTCATTGTTCGGAAGAAGCTAGAAACGCTCAACGTGCCATTCCAGTCGGTATTTTAGGCTCGATCACTGTGTGCTCAGTTGTTGGATGGTTCATAATCATCGTGTGTGCTGCATGTATCAAAGATGGAGATATTGCCACCCTCCTTGCAACGCCAACTGGGTTCCCCATGAGTCAAATCATTTTTGACTGTTTAGGCAAGAAATGGTCTGTTGCATTCATGGCTCTAATTGCCTTTGGACAGTACCTCATGTCTATATCAATCATGATTGCCCTCCTGAGACAAGTGTGGTCATTTGCAAGAGACGATGGGTTGCCATTTATATACAACTATGTCAAATACATCAATCCGAAATACAAAGTTCCGATCCGTGCTACTATTTTCGCTGGTTGTTTGGGCTTAGTGTTGGGTCTATTAGCTTTGATTCCAGGTAGTGCAGGCGCGGGTGCGTTGTTCAGTTTAGCCATGTGCAGTCAAGCGTTCTCGTTTGGTATCCCAATCTTGATGGCAACCTTACCTTACGGTAGGAAGATATTCAAAAATGGTCCATTCTATTTCGGGGTGAAAATATCAACAACAATCAGTATAGTTGCAATCGTTTGGGAGCTATTCACAATCATAATCTCAACAATTCCTAACCTGAAGGCGGTGGACAAAAACTCGATGAATTATACGGCGGTTATAAATCCAGCAGTTTGGATCTTGGCGTTGGTGTACTATTTGGTATGGGGTCATCGTACTTATTCTGGACCAAAATCTAACTTAGATGATGAGTATTTGAAAGATATCCATTTTACAAACGTTGATACTATTCTATTAGAAAAGAAATAAACTAATCTCAAACATTAATAGTGTGTACGGAATATATAATATATGAAACTTATTTTTTGCAACCATTAAAAACTGAGCATTACAGTTTAATATTTTAGTTATTTTTTCGCTACCATAAAAATCAAACGCGTCTTGAATCAATTACCATGGGTAGATTAGTAGGGTTGGAGCTATTCAACTTCAAATCGTATAAGGGCAAAGCTGTGATTGGATTCGGGTCATCCTATTTTACATCTATAATAGGACCCAATGGTGCTGGTAAATCCAACATGATGGATGCGATATCTTTTGTCTTGGGTGTACAGTCATCACACTTGAGGTCACAAAAGTTGAAAGACTTGATCTACAAAGGTGTAAGAACTGACGATGATGATACTATAGACTCGATCGGTCAAGACCCGTTGTCTGCGTACGTTATGGCAACCTATGAGAAAGATAATGGCGAGTTGATCAAGTTGAAACGAACAATCACACCCAATGGAAATAGTGATTATCAAGTCAATGACCAATCAGTCACCATGCTCAATTATTCAAAAGTGTTACAGGCGGAAAACATATTGATCAAAGCTAGAAACTTTTTGGTCTTTCAAGGTGATGTTGAACAGATAGCTTCCCAGGCTCCGAAAGATTTATCACGTTTGATTGAACATATCAGTGGCTCAAATGAATACGTTAGTGAATTTGATAGATTGAAAGAAGAAACGGAAAAAGCACATGAAGATTCAAACATAGAGTTTTCGAGGAAAAGGAATTTAAACTCAGAATCTAAGCAATATAAAGAACAAATTGCAGAACAAAAACAGTTTGAAAAATTAATTATAAAGAAAACTAATACTATTAAGAAAATCCAATTGTATAAATTGTATCATAATGAGAAGAAGCATAATCAAATTAAAGAAACCATTCAAAATAAACTCAATGAATTGAAAGAGGCTAAAAAACGTTTGTCAGTGAAAGAAAAGACTTTCCAGTCGTTACAATCTGAATACTCATCTCAAGTTTTGGACTCGAAAAAATTGAAACAACAATACAATGAGTCAGAAATAAAAATAGAGTCAGCCGAACGAGAGTTGATACCTGTTGAAGCAAACATGAAATCGTTGACAAACAAGATTAATTCTCAAAAGAAGAAAGTTCAAGAATTAAACAAAGATATCGAAAGACAGCAAGCGCATGTTAAATCAGTAGAAAAACAATTGAAAGATGCTCAAAAATTGTATAATCAATTCCAAGAACAAAACTCAGTATCCTCGTTTGATATATCACCGGAAGGTCAAAAAGAGTATGAAGAGTTAAGAACTGAATATTTAAGTGCCAATGGTTCAGAATTAGAAGAGCAAATATCTTTATTATTGAATGATAGAGATAGTTATTTGAATAATAAACTAAATCTTGAGAATCAAAAATTAAATGCAGAAAACAGAGTGATCGAACTTCAAATGTTAGCTAGTGATGTCAATCTACAATTGAATGATGTGACTAATGAAATAAATGAAATTTTTGATAAGAAATCTGAGAAGACCGAAGCTAAAAACAAGTTATTAAAACAAAAAGACGAATTCCATCAGCAAGAATTATCATTGAATACTCAACTAAGAGACACATTAATCAGATTAGATGAATTATCCTCCTCACAAAGAGAATCAAACAAACAGAAGAAATTACGAGAAAATTTGTCAACGCTCAAAAAACTACTCCCTCATGGTTCAATCAAAGGTTTAGTTCATGAGTTGATTCAACCTACGGAGCAAAAATATGAATTAGCATTATCAACATTATTGGGTAAGAATTTTGATGCTATAATCGTTGAATCATCTCAAATCGCCTATCAGTGCATTGATATCTTGAAAGAAAGACGATCTGGACTTGCAACATTCATCCCACTAGATTCGATTGAGCCAGATTCAATCAATTTGAATTATCTTCGATCTTTGGCCACTCCTGGTATCGATATCTTAGAATATCAAGATAAATATTTGGAACCTGCCATAAATTATATAATTGGTAGTACATTGGTCACTGAAAACATGAATGAGGCAAGAACCTTGAAATTTAAAAAGGGATTTGAAAATAAAATAGTCACTTTACAAGGCTCAATAATTCATAGGTCAAACTTGATGACTGGTGGTCAACAAAAATCTAAAATTAATTGGGATAAACAAGAATGGACAAGATTAAATGAAGTCAAAGAAGACTTGTCACTTAAAATTCTGAAATTACAAGATTCAAAACCAAAAGAATTGGAGATCAATATATTGAGCGAAGAAATTAGTGTTTTGGATGATAAATTACCACTTTTACGAAACCAGAAGTCAAGTCTTGATAGAACCATAAAAGACAGACAAGTTGAAATTGATTTTCAAAAAAGTCTTTCTACCGGCTTTCAAGAATCTATACAAGTTAAAATTGATGAAATTAAGAAAATTGATGATAAACTAAATGTCTTATCAAAAGATATTAAACAAATCAAGGATGAAAAATTTAAAGATTTTTGTGAAAAATATGGTTTGGAAAATATAGAAGATTATGAAAATATGCATGGTAACACCCTCAGAAGCAATGCAAAAGAGAGAAATCAATTCACAAAAGCAATCTCAACCTTGAGCACCAAGTTAGGATTTGAAGAAGCTAGGTTAAAAGAAACCCAAAAGCGAAAATCATCAGTTGAAAATCATATCACAGATCTCAATGAAGAATTGGAAAAAGTTTTACTTGAAAAATCAAGACTAGAAGATATTTTAGATAAATTGGAGTCAGAAAACATAGTTATTCAAGATGAAATCAAAGCTCTTGAATCTGCTTTACAATCGAAAATGAAAAAATTAAAGATCATAGAGTTAGATGTTGATGAAAGCAGTAATGATACTAAGGTGGTCAATAAAGAAATTTTACAATTTGAAGAAATTTTGCTAAATGTCGATACTGAAAGGGCAAACATATTAAAACATTGTAAAATGCAAAATATAGCTTTACCATTATTAGGAGGTGAGCTTGATGATATTCCAGTTGGTGAAGAATCAGAAGAATCAATTAATAAGATTTATAAAATCAAACTTGAATATGAAGATTTGGACGAGAAATACAAAGAATCATTCAACAATAAATTAGAATCAGAGTTAGATTCTTTATTGACGGAAATAACTGAAGACTTGGAAATACTAACCCCAAATTCGAAAGCAGGAGAACGATTCAAAGAACTTGAAAATAAAATAAAAGGATATGATAAAAATTATACCAAAGCAAGAAACAAAGAGAAAGAAGCACAAGCAAATTTCAGAGCGGTGAAAGAGCTAAGGTATAACAAATTCATGGATGCTTTCAACCACATATCTCAAAAAATTGACACAATATATAAAGAGTTGACCAAATCACCAGCTTCGCCATTAGGAGGATCGGCATATTTGACACTAGAGGATGAAGAGTTACCATATTCTTCCGGAATCAAATACCATGCAATGCCACCAATGAAAAGATTCAGAGATATGGAATTATTGAGTGGAGGTGAAAAAACCATGGCTGCATTAGCTTTGTTGTTTGCTATACATCTGTACCAACCTGCGCCATTCTTTGTATTAGATGAAATCGACGCGGCTTTAGATCAAGCAAATGTTTTAAGAGTAGGTAATTATATTAAGAAATATGCTGGTCCAAATTTCCAATTTATTGTCATATCCCTTAAGAATTCTTTGTTTGAGAAGTCAGATTCTTTAGTTGGAATTTATAGAGAGCAAAGGCAAAACAGTTCCAAGACTGTTACGTTAGATTTAAGTGAGTATCCAGATGAAGATGTTGCACTAGTTCCAGTTGCTTAGTTAATATATAATATTTAAATTTGACGTATATTACCTATTAAATAATCAATGCACCAACACCAGCGAGAATAAAAGCAAGACCATGAGCTGAGCCGTAAACTGGATTAGCAATATTATGACTTGCTTTAGTAGCACTCTTGGTAATTGAAGATGAAGCGGCAGCATTGTTCTCAACATCAGGAGTGCTCGAAATTTTACTTCCGTCAGTAGTGCTGGACTGTTTACTCGAGCTTGAACTCTTACTAGTACTTGAATGTCTACTGGAAGTACCAGATGTTGTTGATGAATTGGAACTACGTGAAGATGAGTGCCTCGATGAAGTTTCTGAATCATTAGCAGTTTCAGCAAAATAGTCACTCTCTTCAGAATTTGAGATTCCAGTACTCGTAACACCTGAATGAGTTCTAGTTGCAGCACCAGCAGAACGGCCTGGATCAGTCACTTCAGAATTCAAATTTCTTGAAGTAGTTGTAACACCTGAGCCAGTTCTAGTATTGGTAGAACGCACTGTATCAGTTTCAGCTAAGGAATCAAATTCACTTGAATCCAATGATGAAGATTCATCTGCTCTGATGACCAATTCCAACTTTGAATCTCCATATTTGAAACCTTTGACAATCGAAGCAGAAAGCAATAAAAACGTAGTGAACCTCATCAAATTGAAACCTGGTATTGATACTGAAAACTAAGTAGTATCTCTCTCTTTATATATCACTCAAAATTCATGATTGCGATGTATAACTACAGCCAGGCGGACTTTCAAAACAGCAATTCTTCAACTTCATAATGGTTATTATTAGAAGTTTTAATTTACCAAGATATAATCACAAAAGGCTATGACTAGACGGTGAACAGAGCCACGATTATCGTTACCCATTTCTGATCTTTTTGCATCCAAAAAGCATAATTTTTTCAGATCTTTGTTTCAGAACCAAGGTGATTTTGAACATAAACAAATATGACCACTTCGCATTGCATCTCTGTAAAATACTTGCTCGAAACAAGGCTATGAATAGAAATTGGTAAACATACAATTCGATTGTTGACAGGACGATCTGAAAATTGTGCCTTTCAAGTGTATTTTTTTCACTTCACACATTCTATCGCGCGTTATCAACTCACTGCTAAATGTCATTATTGATTGACAAACATGCTAAATATTTCAAGCTATGTCTCAATAGTCTACCGTCTTCAGCACAACCAGAAGACTCCAATCAACTAGCATTTATTTATTTCTGCTTGCATGGGCTACAATTACTCGACAGATTCGATCTCACTCAATATCAAGCCTTTGGAAAATTGATAATTGAAGAGTATTACATTGAGAATACTCAATTCTCAGCATTTAGATCTACAAATTTTTTCAAACACAGCAAGGAGTATGATTTACCAAACTTGCCGTCTACTTTGTTTGCGTTATACATTTTATTAATATTGAAAGTGAATATGTTTAAAAGTTTGGATTGCGATAAACTTATGCATTTTTTAATCAAATGTCAGGTCACAGAGGGGAAAGACAAGGGAGGTTTTGTACCGACATTGGATTTGAACAATCAGCAGTTTGGAGAGTCAGATCTTCGACTCTGCTATATTGCGTTAGTGATACGTCATTTAATCAAAACCAAAACTGATAAAGATATCAATCTAGAATTGTTGCAAGAGTTTATACTACAGCGATTGAATCCAAATGGTGGATTCAGTAATCTAATTTGTGACGAAAGTCATTTAGGTTTTACATTTTGTGCCCTAGCATCATTGAAATTATTGAATTACCCGGTGGAAACGCTAACAAAAACAAAGAATTGGCTATTGCTACGTCAAGTGGATTATTCTAACGGGTTGTATCAAGAATATGACTATTACAGAAAAATAGACTCTGGTGGCTTTAATGGTAGAGAGAATAAATTCGCCGACACATGTTACTCTTGGTGGTGCTCTGGTAGTCTATTCAATATCGATCCACAAAATTTAAACCTCATAGATATGAAATCAGCCGAGAGTTACTTACTTGAAAAAGTTCAGAACCGACTCATTGGCGGGTTTGGCAAAGAACCAAATGCCAGACCAGACCCTCTACATAGTTACATGGCTGTGGCAAGCTTATCATTATGGGATAATTTCAAGTTCAACTTGTTAAAAGTTGAGCCGGTGTTAGCCATCAGTGAAGAGCTGTATAATTATTTTAACTCCATAAAATAAGTAGTTTTGTGCTTGAATCTCTTGTGATGATTTTTTCCCTACCACTTTCTTTAAGTCAATAATATCCATAACTCGAATTTGGTTCATGAAGTTCAATGTCATCATCAGAGTCTACCAAATATGATAACAAGGATACTTTGAAAAAGCCAGATGCTAAAGATCATTTGATTTCAGGTGCAATTGCTGGGTTAGTATCAGCAATCACGTTACAACCATTTGATTTATTGAAAACTAGATTACAACAACAACAGATCACCACCAAGCATGAAGTTAAAACCTCTTTGATCAAAGAGCTTAGAAAGTTATCAAAAGTTAAAGATTTGTGGAGGGGGACATTACCATCAACTTTGCGAACGAGTATTGGAGCCGGATTATATTTCACAATCTTATCAAAAATGAGGTCCTCATGGGCTGAATACAAGTATGAAAAGGATTCGAGCTTGAATATCCGTAGTGAATCTTCAATCTTACCAAAGTTGACTCCGTTTGAAAATTTGGCTACTGGATTCATTGGTAGAGCAATTGTAGGATACATAACAATGCCAATAACCATTATTAAAACCAGGTTCGAGTCCAATTTATACAACTACAACTCAATGTATGAAGGTATATCGGGAGTGTATTTAAATAAAACAGAGCCCTTTGCAGTAGACGGAGGCCCAAAACCTGTTAAAGGCTCACTCAAGAATTTCTTCAATGGATCAATAGCAACTTTAGCAAGAGATTGTCCATATGCTGGATTGTATGTCTTAACTTACGAGTCATTTAAGAATGATTTGTTACCAATAGTATTTTTTTCAAGTTCTGATAATCCATGGAAATCGAGTTTGATAAATTCGTCCGCCGCAGTCTTGGCTGCTATCACATGTACAACGATAACAGCACCATTTGATGCGATCAAAACTAGGCTACAATTGACATCGTCTCGGAATTCCAATTCGATATTCAAGACTTTTAAAATAATCATTAATGAAGATGGAGGGTTTAAAAATTTATTTAGAGGGTTAAGTTTGAGATTAGGTAGAAAAGCCATCAGTGCAGGTATAAGTTGGTGTATCTATGAAGAATTGATCAAGAGTAATTTCTTCACAACAAGGCTATCTAACAACGAACCTAAAAAGTTGATATAATTGTAAATAGACATAATAATATAATTACTTTTCCTTCCGCTGGATCAATATTTTTTCTGTTTCCCCATTACAATTATCAACAAAGAATAATTTTGTCCACCAAGTATGAATGAGGATTTGATCAACAGTGCTGTTGAGTTCTTGAGAGACTCTCAAGTTGAATCATCTCCATTAACTAAGAAGGTAGAATTTTTGGAATCAAAAGGTTTGAATCAACAAGAAATTGAAGAAGCTTTGAAAAGAGTGAATGCAAATACCACCACTACCAATGCTCCACCTACTACATATAATCAAGCCACATCTGCACAACAACCACCTCCTGATTATTATAATGTCAATCCTCCAGCATTACCTGAAAGATCATGGAAAGATTACTTCATTATGGCAACAACTACAGTTGGTGTAACCTATGGATTGTATCAAGTGTTGAATCGTTATTTAATCCCATCAATAATCCCACCGAAACAAGCAACCATAGAACAAGACAAACAAACCATCAATGAAGAATTTTTAAAAATTGATAAAGTCTTGGATCAATTGACAAAAGAACAAGAAGATATTAAAACGCAAAATGAGGAAAAGTTAAAAGACATTGACACAGTAATTGAAAATATAAATGATTTTGTCAGTAAATTTAATAAAGACAAGTTGAAATTCGATGATGATTTGAAATTAATGAAATTAGAAATTAATAATTTGAACAACTCCGTTGAGAAAAATATCAACCTCATCAAGGAAAATATTAACATCGAATTGAATGAAATTAATGATGAATTAGTTAGTTTGAAAAATTTGATAAAAAGCAGAAGTAGTCAAGGAGCATCTACTACAAATGGCTCCGGAAATGATACAACAAGAAAAATAGCACCTGTATCATCAATACCATCGGCTGCAGAAATATTAAAACGTGCTAGAGAGAAAAGTGGTAAACAAGAAACCAAAGTAGAACAAAAAACAGAACAAAAAGCAGAACAAAAAGCAGAACAAAAAGCAGAACAAAAAGAAGAACAAAAACCGGAGCCAAAAGCTGCATCTAGTGAAGTGAAAAGTGAACCTTCAGCAGCTAGACCTGACGTTTCAAGAAGTGAAAGTGTAACCAAAAACGGTATTACAGCAGGTGGCATACCATTATGGCAATTACAACATAAAGAGACTGAAGAAAAACAAGAGGCTGAAAAAGAACAAGTACCAGAACCAACAACAATTCCAAGCTGGCAATTAAATAACGAGAAAAAAGAAGAAGACTTTAAAGAAAAGTTAAAAAACATTCAACCACCAGCATGGCAACTCAACCAAACACCAGATCAACCATCAACATAAATAACTCTCTAATAATTTAAATACATGCTCAATTGGTAGCATAAAACTATCTCTCGTAGTATATGCAGTGCGCTCAATAATCTTTTGAAATTTTTTTTGTTTTCTTTTTTTTTTAACCACCAACAACCAATCCAATCTAATTTAATTGAATAACAGCATACAGTGGATACACCTTTTGAAGAAATCATCAAAGGCTTGAAGAATAGATCAAATAAACAGGAACAAATAGAGTCGGATATATATTTTTCATTTTTTTCTTGGGTAACAGCTGTATACATTCCTTCAAACATTAACACAATTTTTTAATTCATATAAGACTTGTTTTATTCATCATCTTTTTTTTCATCAAACTTTTTGGGGTTTTAGGTTATTGATTTGTTTTTTTATTTAGTTTGGTTTCATATTTATACTTGTATTGGACGTTTTAGGTTTTATTTATAAATTTTATTGCATGTTTTATTATGTCATTATCCAAGATTTATCAAAAAAGAGAAATTAGCTCATCTCCGTTTCAAGGTCAGCTAGAGGTGATTAATAATTTGGTTGTCAACAACTCGAAGGTTAAACAACAATCTAGTCAAAGGTATCATCAGAATTTTGCAAATGGAAATCAGAGTCAGAATCAGAATCAAAATTATAATAGTAACAATCTTCATTATATGCAACAACAAAACAAGTATGCACTTGCAGCAGTTGCGGCAGCAGCAGCAGTTCAACATCAACAACAACAAAATTATATCTTGCAACAACAAGCTATATTAGCTCAAAAGCAACAACAACAACAGCAGACTCACCATCAAGGACATCAGCAACCTCAAAGTTATTACCAGCAAAGTCATGTTCAAAAACAACAACAACAACAACAACAGCAGCAACAGCAGCCACCTTCATCACAGCATCAACCTCAACAGTCTCAAGCACATAGGCTATACAATAATCATACAAGCTCGTCATCTCTGGTTTATGCTCAACCCCAAGTGTTTGCTGATGAAAGCCAGTCTAGTCAATCTAGCTCTGCGTTTTATAATTTGATGAATATGAGCTCAAAAACAATCAACTCACCAACTAAACAATCTTCTATATCATCAACGTCGTCTATCTCGACAACAAACACTCAACAAAACAACAATTTTCATTCTAAATTTTTGGAAAATTCAAGTAATAACAATTCACCAATTTTATTACCAACAGGTACATGTTCAAATACAACAGTGAATACAACATCTCACATGAAGAATAATTCACCACCACCGAACTTGTTTTTATCTAATACTGGTGAATCTAATTCGCCAATGTTGAGTGGTTCGGTTCCCAACTCTTCAACTTCAAATAATAATTTTTTAAACTCTCCAAATTTAACAACTACTAATAACATTTGGAATGGGAATAACAACGGAGGAGGCATTTGGAACACTACAAGTCAAAAGAGCGGTGGTATTTGGTAAAAGGACGGAGTTTCGTTATAAGTTTTTAGGTTTTTATATATTTTATATGTGTAATATATTTGATTAATTGCATCAGATCTTCTTCGTGTCGTATCGGTAGCGCGTATTTTCAAAATCAAAACAATACAGGTATGGTCTTGAATAAAATTCAGATTATAAAACTATATACTTCACGGTTGGTGAATTCTTTGATACCCGAAGAGTTTGGTGATGAATATAAACTGAGTGTTATCAATGAAATTTCCAATAAATTGTTGGACAGTCAATTTCAACAGGTAGACTTATCAAATGTGATTAACAAGCTAAAGTCACAATACTTAGAATTAAACATGGATCAAGAGTGGAATACGTTTCAAAATATTTTAACTTCATTATCCAAGTATAGAAATTTGGATCAAATATGTAATTATTTGATTTTCTTAAATTCTTTAACTAATCCTAATGAGAATTATCAACCTCAAAACATATCATTATCAATGTCTGAAAATGCTACTTTGAGTGAACTAATAGAGCCTTATTATCAAACATTGCCTGAGGAGACTATAATAACGTATCTTCCGTATGTTTTATTAGGGTCTGATTCGAAATTATTTCAATTCAGCTTGAATTTCACATCAATTCAGATTCCAAATGAAATAAATAATAGTTACAGTTCATTGTTGAAGGATATATTTGAAATAGCATTATTGTATAAGCAGTTAGAATTGATTGTGCAGAAGAAGAAGGGGCATCTACAATCACCAATCAAAACTGCGTTTATATCAATGCTAGAATCTACTTCAAACGCGTATGTGAACAGCATCAATTCATTTTTCAACACTAAGCCTACTAATTTGATCAAAGTTTACTCATTTATTTATACAGATTGGATTTATAAGTTTCGATTTTTATACAGATGTTGCAAGAATTTGAAACTAGATGGATTTGAGTTTTTATTATTCATTTATAAATTTACACACTTCAATAATCAAATTACGGAATTGGTCAATTCAATTTTTACAGAATTACTTAAATCGTATTATAACAAAGTAGAGCATTGGATTATCAAAGGTGAATTAATAGATGAAAGTGAGTTTTTCATTGCATTTGATCAAACCCAAAATGACTTTAATAAAATTATTCTATTCGATGAGAAGAAAGTTTTACCAAAATTAAAGAAATTAGGTAACAAAATCTTTCAAATAGGTAAGACATTGATATTTTTAAATAAATACTGTCGCGAACTAAAATGGGTAAACGAGTATAATATAAGGTACTCAAAAATATTGTTCAACGACAAGAAAGGATTGATATCGATGAGCGATAATGAAATTACCGATTTGATAAATTCCCAATACAATGAAATTGTATCATATTTAACTACAGTTTTACATTCGAGTAATCTATACGAACATTTGCATAATTTAAAAAAATTTTATCTCATGGATTGTGGTGAGTTTATAGAATGTTTGATGATCAAAGGAGTGGATACATTTAATAATTTTGCTGGCAGAATTTCATCTACTTATTTAAACAAAATACTTCAAGAAAGTATAAACGTTTCTTCGATTAAAAATTTTGAATTCAAAGAACGATTGGACTCGAGAATACTAAATAGTGATCAGAGTTTATCTGGCTGGGAGCTATTCACTATAGAATATCAAATTCAAGATTTACCAATGAGTTATATAATGTTTGATGGCCAACAGCATTTAAAATATTTAAAAATCTTCAATTTTCTATGGAATTTGAAACATTTGCAGTATATGTTGAATGCAAATTATATCTTGTACAATCAATTGAAAAACATCAAACTTGCAAGGCCTATAAATTTGATACGATTTAAATTTATAATGTTTTTGAATAAAGTGCTCAATGAATATTCGTTTGATGTGATTGAAGAAAACTTTGAAAAACACATACAAGAGCCATTCAAAAGTAGAAAGGAGTATAATATAGACGAGTTGGTGACGATACAAGATAATTTCATCAACAATTTGGAAAAGATTTTCAATGAAAGCGATGTCCAACAAGCCTTAGACATTATATACAAGTTTTGTGTTAGCTCTCAAGAAATGCATTCACAATTAATGAGCGCAGAGCCGGAGAATTTAAACAAGTTGATGTCAAAAATATTGCAGCTTCATTCAGAGTTTGTACAGCTCAACTGGTGAATATACAAATCCAAAGTACAATAGCGGTTACCTAAATCCTCTATGTTAATTACATTAGCAATTACGTAAACAATTGATGGTAATTACATCAGCAATTACATATATGGGTGGCTTCCCCACTTGAGAAGTATAACCGACGTCAAATAAATCCAGAAATAATTCGTAAATTCTGTTAAACTAATTTCGAACACAAAACCAATTGAAACAATTGTAAAGATTTTCAAATTTTCACTTGGTAGTGATTTCGGCCATGTGACTTTAACTTCTACCGTGGTATGAAAAATAACCCAATTGGTACTTTAAACCTGATACCCAGTTTCCAGTATACATTCCAACAACAACTAAACCAAGACTCTCTAACACATTCAATCTAAGCTTGAGTCGATAATGAAGTTGCATCTAATTTACCAATTTTCAAACTCGGCTGAAGATATGGCACCAGATTATATTTTTTATCTGCCCCAGATTCTCTTTTCGGTTCTCATTTTTTCAACGAGATATATAACAAAATATTTTTCACAACATTGTATAATCATCTACTAATTTGAATATGGACGAAGTAGACTCCGTTTTAGTTGACAATGTCAAGTCATTTGCATCCGGTGGGTTTGGTGGTATTTGTGCCGTCTTAACTGGTCACCCTTTCGATTTGGTCAAAGTTAGATTACAAACCGGGTTATATAATAGTTCTATAGAATGTATCAAACAAACAATTGCCAAAGATGGACCATTGGGATTTTATAGAGGTGTCTTACCCCCATTGTTGGGAGTCACACCAATGTTTGCTGTTTCATTTTGGGGTTACGATGTTGGTAAGAGCATTGTTGGTAGTTTTACAGGTAGAACACCAGAGAATTTCACAATCAAAGATATTTCAACCGCTGGGTTTATCTCTGCTGTTCCAACAACTTTGGTTGCTGCGCCATTTGAAAGAGTTAAAGTCATGATGCAAGTTCAAGAGGGTAATAAAAGTATGGCTAGTGTGGTTAAAGAAATGTATAGAACTGGAGGTTTAAGCTCAATTTTCAGAGGTACACTCTCAACATTTGCTAGAGATGGTCCTGGAAGTGCTGTATACTTTGCATCATATGAGTTCACAAAGGAAAAACTTACAAAACCAGGTGAAACTTTCTCAATTGGTGCTATTATGTTCAGTGGTGGTATTGCGGGTGTTTCCATGTGGTTGACCATCTTCCCAATTGATACCATCAAATCAACTCAACAATCTTCATCGGTGAAGACTTCGATTGTTCAAACCACAAAGAATATTTATGCTAAAGGTGGTATCAAGGCATTTTTCCCTGGTGTTGGTCCTGCATTGGCAAGAAGTTTTCCTGCAAACGCAGCCACCTTCTTGGGTGTTGAAGTTGCCAAAGACTTTTTAAATAAATTATTTTAGCTACATATTTATACAAAAGAAAACTAATTAACATTCTCTATACCATGGCTGCAAATGAGATTGTCGTGTATATGAACTCAATAGAAAAAAGCTAGCTTGGATAATTATCAACGAAAAAATCAACGTAATTATCAACGATAAGCAATTTCTATAAAATTCAACTGAGATGACATTATCGGATGAGCAAGTATGTAGTAACATCAAGTAGTGAAAATTTGGAGTACTAACGTGATTAGGTTAAATCTGAGCTTACTAAAATGCAAGCTTTCATTGAAAAAGAAGCTAAAGAAAAAGCAAAGGAGATAAAATTGAAAGCAGATGAGGAATATGAAATTGAAAAAGCATCGATTGTAAGATCAGAATCATCAGCTATAGATTCCACATATGAACAGAAGTTGAAAAAAGCTAGTTTGTTTCAACAAATTACAAAGTCAACCATTGGCAATAAAACAAGATTAAAGATTTTAGGTGAAAAAGATCAAATTCTTAATGATATTTTTGAAAATGCCGAAGCTGAATTGAAGAAAATCACCGCCAAAGAAGGTGAATATAAAGAGATTTTAGTTGGTTTGATCGAAGAAGGAATATTAGCATTGATGGAAGATAAAGTAACTTTAAGAATTAGAGAAGCTGATAAAAAAGTTGTAAAATCAGCAATTGATGAAGCTGCTAAAAATTTCGAATCCAAATCAAAATTCAAAGTCGATATTTCAATTGATGAAAATGAATTTTTATCTAAAGACATTGCTGGAGGTGTTGTAGTTATAAATGGTCTGGGTAAAATTGAAGTTGATAACACTTTAGAAGAAAGGTTGAAGATTTTATCCGAAGAAGCTTTACCAGCAATCAGATTAGAATTGTTTGGTCCTTCACCAACTAGAAAGTTTTTTGATTAAAATATACATCTTTCTCTATCAGAAAAATATATCTATAAATGTTACCACGACTAAAGTTGAACCATGTATCTAAATTATCTATATTCCAGAGGTCTATCTATAAAGTACCGCATAGCTTAGTTGATCCACCTTTTGAAATACAGCAACAAATCAACAAAATAAAACCTATACAACCTAACGATCATTATGTTTCATGTACTATATTTAATCAAACCGGAGGAATTACAGCCGTGTCCAAGAAATATCCCAAGATGTTATTTTTAAAGAATAACCATCTATTCCCAAGAGATTTAAGAAAAATTGATACTTCCTCAATTGATGTGGTGCCGGTGATAATGATTCGAGAGTCGAATGCAATATTGGTGAATCTATTACATATCAAAGCAATTATAAAGAAAAACTCAGTCATGGTGTTTGATACTTCGAATTATGAGGTTGCTAAGAAATTGGGAACATTTATGTATGATTTAGAATTGAAATTACAAAGTAAAACATTGCTAAATTCAAATTACTATGAGTTTAGAGCTTTAGAAACGATACTAATCAGTGTGATGAATTACCTTGAAATTGAAATAAAATCATATTCTCAACAATGTGGTTTAATACTTAGTGAACTAGAAGATGAAGTTGATCGAGGGAAATTACAACAATTATTAATAAAATCAAAAAAATTATCAAGTTTCCATCAAAAGGCAATTTTAATTCGTAATGTACTTGAAGATTTATTAGAAAATGATGAAGATTTAGCAGGGATGTATTTAACTCTGCCAAAAGTTTATAATCCATCTAATCTTGATAATAATTTCGAGGATTTGGAAAATATACTAGAATCTTATTACAGACAATGTGATGAATTTGTACAACAAGCAGGTAGTTTATTAAATGATATTAAAGCGACAGAAGAGATCATAAATATTATATTGGACACAAATCGTAATTCATTAATGTTGTTTGAATTGAAAATTACTGTGTATACACTAGGTTTCACTGTTGCGACATTGATACCAGCTTTTTATGGAATGAACTTGAAAAACTATATAGAGGACTCAACTTTAGGGTTTGGAATGATAATCTGTTTATCGATAATTCAAGGTGTTTGTATAACATGGTTTAATTTTCGAAAATTACACAAGGTACAAAAATTGACTATGATGAATGATGGTTTGAAGCCTCAAAATAAATCTTACAAAGGATCTTTGAGTAAATTATTTTATGGAAAAGGGGTAAGGAAGAATTTCGATCGACCTACAAGTAAGGAAAAAGACGTAATATGGAGAATGATTAACGACGATAAACCAATTAAGTAATATATATTAATCAGATTCTACTTCATTATCTGAATCAGACTTATTTACAATTTTATCATCCTCATTTTCATCATCACTTTCGACATAGACAGGTAAAACATCATCTTCATTAATTTTGTCTGTTTTGATTTCCTCATCAAATTTTTTATGAGTTGTGGATACAGGTTTTGAATTAAGTTCATCTTCGGGCTTAATCAATGTTCCTTCCACAGAAATCATCTTACCTGTTGTATATATAGCTTTGATTGTGAATTTTATTTTTCCCTCCACTTTAATTCCATTTTCATTTACCCAATGACCAAAATTCTTATTATCTTGAAGTTCATCCTGTTCATTATATTTGAATGACCAATTTTCAGGTATAGAATGTTTTTTTATTGAACAATTGAAAATATCAAAGATTAATAAACCTAAATGAGAAGGTGATTGTAAGTAAATATCCCCATTTAATACATCGCCAATGTCGGGTGTGAAAATTAAAAAATCGACCGATATCCAAAAGTACATAAAGGGAGTATTACCTTCGATTTTACCTAGCTGGTAACTGTCATCAGATTTTTCCATAAACTGTACATTGGAATAACTTATCACTATTCCGTTCAATTTTGAGTAGTATGTCATTATCAATGGGTCTAAATGTTGTTGTTTTATACCATCTATAGGGTCATTTAATCTTGCTGGTGATAATGATATATATAGCGAGGAGGTGACCTTTTTGAAAGGTTCGGTAAACCCCTGAGAGTTGACTGGATTAGATGACTTTTTCGATAAAGGTCTCTTTGATTTTAGTGACATTAGATATTGATTTTTTTTCAGTTGTATAATTTCTGATGAGATGCGCGAAGAGAGTAAGTTTATTTTTTGCTGTCTATTTTAAATCACCTCTGATTAGTATTGGTATTATACCTCCAGTTGGCATGGTGAATTTTCTATGTCCTACGACTGTGATGAAAGATCTGATTGTGCCGGCGTGGGAGGTGATATTGATTATCTCGTCATCGGTTTCAAAGATGTGCTCCAAAACATGGTGGACTCGAGCAAACTGTTCATGTAGATGTTCTTTCCGAGGTAAATACTTGTCGAATTGAACATCCTCCTCAGTGAAACCATCTTGGAATATAACATTTGGAAAATTCGATTCCAATTCAGATTTTGTCGATCTTTTATGACATAAATGTAGACCTACAGTTTCTCTCAAATTCTCAATTACTTCAACCTCACGAAAACCCCAAATGATGTTATGAGTGATGATGGATCTTGACATTGGAGACGAATAGAATTTAGAAGGAAATGGAGCATTGTTGTTCTCCAATTGGTTTCTCCATTCATAGTGATTTTCCAACGCTTGTTGTTTCCCAAGGTCAGTTAATTTTGCGTCGGGCCCCCAGGTGATCTCCAGATCCGTACCTAAAAACCTCCACTTGTTGTACCATTCTTCTTTTGAATACTTGGCCGAAGCGATATTGTTCATAGCTTGGCCGTGTCTGGAGAAAAATATGAGTTTGTACTTGGACTGAGTCTGATTCAAATCGTGCAATCGTTGAACTATCTGTGGCCATGGTTGCAAAACACCAAAATCTTGATTCAAATAATCGAATTCCATATCGTTTGTGCTGGCATCTGATTGTTTGAAAAAGCCAAATTCCGCCTGAAACTTCCAACGAAACTCATCATTGTTGTCGACCAATTTGTGGTACAATTCGTCCTGATCCAAATCTCCGTGAGCATCGAGATGGTCTCTTGCATTGGGTAATGTCATGAGAAAAAAACGCAGTTTAACCACAAGTAAACTGTAAAGATAAAATCAAGTACAAGAGAATAATCAAACTATTTATACTCAACAAGCACCTATGAAGATGTTGCCAATTACGCCGAAAACAACTCCGTGATTGCAACATCTCCTGGATCATCAACAATTGACTACAATCTCTAATAACCGCTGTCTCTCTCTACTTGTAGACTGTATACAGGGACTGCTAAATTACCCTGCCTTTGTTCTTTGGTTGTCAAAATTAACTTTCTTTTTAGTCTCTTATTTTTTTTTTTTTTTTTCAGTTACCAGACGAGGTTTATAATAATATCACAAAAGATTACGAGATTGTAGGGCTGGAGTTTCCAAACATGTCCAATAGTAACAACCACACCTCACCTGCAAATGATACCGACACAAAAGGTGAAGTCAACCATCAAGAGTCAGGAATTGAACAAAACTCACAAGTTTCGGTCAAGAACGAAACACCCGACTCAAACCCAGTCAATATCCAAGAATCCACAAATGGAGAAGAGCCACCACTAAAAAAGGTGAAACTTGAGAACCAAGAATCACCTGTCAAATCACAAGTTGTCGTTGTCCCGCCAAAAAACCCTCAGGTGTTCTACATACCCTTGAAGACAGGGTTGGTTTATGATGTCCGTATGAGATACCATGCAAAAATTTTCACAACGTATACCGAATACACCGACCCTCATCCAGAGGATCCACGGAGAATATATCGTATTTATAAGAAATTGGTCGAGGCCGGGTTGATCACCGATAGTGCTCTATCCGGAATCAATGAAATTGGACCTTTTATGCTTAAAATCCCAGTGAGAGAAGCAGACATTGAAGAGATTTTACAAGTGCATCTGGAAGATCATTTAAATTTTGTAAGATCAACTGAGAATATGTCGAGAGAGCAATTATTGTACGAGACTGAAAAAGGAGATTCGATATATGTCAATAATGATTCGTATTTATCTGCTAAATTATCGTGTGGTGGTACCATTGAAGCTTGTAAAGCTGTTTTGGAAGGTAGAGTCAAGAATTCATTGGCCATAGTTAGACCACCAGGACATCATGCAGAACCTGATACTCCAGGAGGATTCTGTTTGTTTAGTAATGTTGCCGTGGCAGCGAAAAACTTGTTAAAAAGTTATCCAGAACTGTGTAGGAAAATAGTTATCCTTGATTGGGATATTCATCATGGTAATGGGACGCAAAAGGCATTTTATAATGATCCAAGAGTATTGTACATAAGTATGCATCGTTATGAAAATGGCAAATTTTATCCTGGTACAAAGTATGGTAATTCTGATCAAGTTGGAGAAGACATGGGTGTTGGTTTTAATATAAATATTCCTTGGAGAAATCATGGTATGCACGATGGTGATTATGTATATACGTTCAATAAGATAGTGGTACCGGTGATTATGGAGTTCGATCCTGATTTAGTGATTGTTAGTTCTGGTTTTGATGCAGCCGATGGTGATATGATTGGACTTTGTCATGTTAGTCCTGCAGGGTATGGTTATATGACTCATATGTTAAAAGGGTTAGCAAAAGGTAGATTGGCAGTTATATTAGAAGGTGGGTATAATTTGGAAAGTATAAGTAAAAGTGCATTGGCAGTTGCAAAAGTATTAATTGGCGAACCACCAGAAAATACAATCACTTTACAACCTCATCCAGAAACCATTGAAGTTGTTGATGAAGTAACCAAGATTCAATCTAAATATTGGAAATGTCTTAATCATGGAATACCAAACACTTCATTTGATGATATATATGATTTACAAGATTTAGAGAAATCTAGATACAACTTGATCAATCTAGCTGATGCAATAAGATCATATCAAATGAATGATTTATTTACAAAGAGAAATTTCATCAGTATTCCAATTATTAGTAACCCTTCATCATTTACCACGGAATTACCAAATCAATTGGATGATTTAGTAGTTGCTTCACCCAATATTCATGATTGTACAACCATTATACTATCAATTCATGATCCACCTGAAGTGTGGGCAAATATCAACCCTTTGAATGGAACTATTGAATCCAATTCTTCAGTGGTTTTGGAACACCCTTTAACATCAATAATTGATAAAATTGAAAAGGAAAAAGATTCACAAAATAAAGAAAAAATTGGTTTCATAGATATAAATATTCCTTCATACCAATTAGTCATACCAGGCTTATCATCTTCATCGACTCCATCCTCATCATCATCTACAACTTCATATAATCCTAATATTTTTGCTCAAGAATTACTATTGTATATCTGGGATAACTACTTGACATATTTTAATAATGTTAAAAAGTTGATATTCATTGGGATTGGAGATTCATATCAATCAATTCTAAATCTATATAGTAAACGTCCATCTCAGGATATCAAGGAGTTGGTCAAAGTCACAATTGCATTTTTAAATCGAACGAATATAAAACCTTTAATACCAGTTATGGATGAATCGATGATAGAATGGTTTTATACAAATTCATTTATATTCACAAGTTATTTAAATCCAACTTGGAATACCTCACAACCTGTAATAAACGGATCTAATGAGAATGATGAGATTAAAAGACCTAGAAAAAAATTTGGAAGAGTTTTAAAATCCAATAATGATGGATTGTTTGATATTATAAATGAAAAGTTTAATGAGTGTATCGATATAATTTTAGACGAGATTGAAGAAGATTCAAGTACTGAATAAATATTTTATATAAAGCTAGGAAATTTTTTTGAAAATTGTTTCTCCAAGTCATCTAAATCTGGTAATGAAAGATCACTACTAAGTCTAGGCTTTTCGCTTAGATATTTCGGCTTTATAGGCTTCTGCGGTGGGGCTTTCTTTTTAGATGATAAATTTTTTGGAACTTTAGGCGGTGAGCTTCTCCTGTTTATTATATCAATTTCTTCAGATGCTTTATTGTCAGTGTATCGACCATATCCATTTGCAGATTTTTGTATTGAAGGTTCGTTGTTGAGTAGTTGTTGCATTCTTTTTTGTATTGATATTTTATTCGGAGCTTCATACTCGTCTGATGATTTCTTTGTAGTCAACTTATTTTTAAAACTTTTTCTTGTACCGGTGTTGTTGACACTTACTGTGCTACCTCCTGTGCTGATTTTTCTAATATGATTCCATGCATTTTTGATACTTCCACCTGTGTCATTACGTTCTTGTTTTGATTTCAAAAATTCTAGTGTTGAACCGTCTTTGTATGAAAGGTTGATTTCATTAGTTTTTGCCATTTCATTCTGGACATAGTCTTTAACTGAAGGGGTTGATTTATTACCTTGAGAATATATTTTTGATTTCCCATCTTCGTAAAATGCACTCAACGGACGATTGAGTTTTTGTTTTGGCGCTTTTGTTGTTGTATTTTTGGCAATTGTAGTTAAGGATGAGAATGGATCTTCTTGGACAACTTTCTTGGATGTTTGTTGATTCTTTAAATGTTCTCTGACACTTAAAGGTAACACATTTGGTATACTATTTTCTCCTTTCATTGATGCGATTTCTCCCAATAATTGAACTGCATTTGGTCTTCTCCTTGGATCAGCTCTAAGGCATACCTTGATTATGTTTTTCAATCTGGTGGAAAAAAACAGTCCTGGTTGGTCCCTAAACTTTAGATTTTCCGTACAATTCAATATACAATTTTCCAAATCATTCAATGAGGTTTGTTTTGGGTTTTCAAACGGGGTTGTATAGTAGCATAGTTTGTATAGAAATATCCCTAATGCCCATATATCCGATTTATCATCTATGGGGAACCCCTTTGTGAGATCAATCATTTCTGGAGCTCTATATTGCGGAGTGGTATGCTGCATCAAGTCATCCTTGAGTAATTGTAATTCTTGAGGACTTTTCGGTGGCGGCATGTAATTCACCGACGATCCGAAATCACATAGCTTGAACACCCCTTTTGAATCGATTAGAACGTTTTCTATCTTGATATCTCTATGGATTATTGGTGGTGTCAAATGGTGGCACATAGCCACACCTATTGTTATTTGATACATTATGTTGACAATCTCCTCCTCTGTCAATTTGTTAACTAGTCTTGTATTCATGAAATCTATCAATCCATTGTTTTCACAGTACTCCATTAGTAAGAACACTTCATATTGTTGTTGAGTCGAAGAAGATGCTTGTAACCTCGACGCATGGGAATCTATGTACGACACTATATGCTCGTTACCCCTGAGCTTCCTCATTGCGTCCACCTCCTGTCTCAATAAACTCAATTGCCATTTACATGGAACAACCACTCTTTTCAAACATGCAATCTTGGAGCCTTGAAATGGGGGCTCGATCTCACAGGTGTACACGTGTGCAAACCCACCTTCAGATATATATTTGATGATTGAAACGTCATGCGACCCAACCACTAGCTTCGTCCCTGGCCTATACGCATTCGGTGGTGGCGTAGGCATCTTGTATCCGGAACAACTGAAAAACGAAACCTTGATCTTTGAGATTAGCCGAACAGGTGTTGATTTTGGGAAACCGCACGACTCTGAAACAAGAAGAGAAAAAATAGCGAGTCTGGGTCAAGAACAAGAGGTTAGAGGAATAATGTTGGTAGGGTAATGTTCTGTTGGTGTTCAGGTTGGGTTTATTTTTCGTTCACCACTGTTGCGTAGCTTGGATGTTTGCCAGGTGTTTTTTTTTTCGCATCTCATCATGAAACTCTATTTCGAAGCTGAGAAATTCATCAACCAGAAAAACAACAGAGGTAGTTTGCAATCACGGATTTTCAACGATAAAACATTGAAGAACGACCCCAAGCATGTGTTTGCATTGATCCATTCCACTTTGAAGTATAAAAAGTATATAGTTGAAGTTGTAAAGAAATCGAAAATCAAAAATGATAAAAAAGTTAGGGTTTCAGATGAGTTGATATTGTTATTAGTTCATGATTTACTATTCTCAAACAAAGGTAGAATACAAAGTGGTAAGCATCCAATCAAGGATTTCATCATAGGTCACAAAACTAGACTACAAGCTGAGTTCATCAAACTTAAATTGAGGTATAAAGTTAAATCGGTAGATCAATTACCAACGGAGGATTTGAATGATGAGACTCCAATCCGATGGTTTAGAATCAATGTTATAAAAATCACACCAGAACAATTCTACAAAAAGCATGAAACTTTTATGAAATCATTTCAACCGGTGAATTCATTGGATGATGTTACAACGGGGATGATATATCAAGATGATTACATTCCTAATCTATACGGAGTGAGTCCTAAAGAAAAAATCACCAATAGTGAAGCTTACAGACTAGGAGAGATTATAATCCAAGATCGTGCTTCATGTTTTCCTAGTCACATATTAAATGAAGATCCAAATGATGTACATACAAAAGTGATAGATGCATGTGCTGCGCCAGGGAATAAGACTACACATGTTGCGTCATATCTCTCCAATTCTCAAGATTCTGTCATTTATGCATTTGAAAGGGATAACAAAAGGGTTGAAATTTTGAGAAAAATGTGTGATAAAGCCACAGGTAAAAAATATAAACACTTGATCCACATAACAAATGTAGATTTCACAACAGTCGAACCAAGTGACTTTCCGGATATTACTGGATTGGTTGTTGATCCATCATGTAGTGGTTCTGGTATTTTTGGTAGAGCTTTGGAAGACAGTGAAGAGCAAGTACAGGAATTAGATGAACAGAGGTTGAATAAATTAGCTAGTTTCCAAGTTGCAATTATGAAACATGCACTACTGTTTCCAAGTGCGAGAAAAGTGGTATATTCAACTTGTTCTATACATGTGCAAGAAAATGAAAGAGTTGTTATAGATTTATTAACCGATCCAAAAGTAAAAGAGCAAGGCTGGAGACTCGAAGACCGAAAAAACGTATTATCAAATTGGCATAGAAGAGGAATCAAGGAGGAATTCCAGTCAATTTCTCGAGATGACAAAGTATGTGAGACATTAGCAGGAGGATGTGTCAGAGCAAATCCAAAAGAAGATGGCGGGATAGGGTTCTTCGCTGCATGTTTTGTAAAAAGCAACAATAAACCAGATGAATAAAATTGATAACAATCGATGATCAGGAGTAAAGGTGCTTGACGGTTGATATCTATCAATCATGACAGTTAAATATTACAATTATCACGTGATGAATTTAAAATTGTTTCTTTTGTTGTTTCTTTTTCTATGTATAAAGTTTACGAGTCAATTGCGCTTCCGGTAGAATAATAGGACCGGTGTAAAAATAATGTACAAAACTGTACCAGGCAGATGAAATATTATATCAGGTCATCTCTTCGGTCTTATTCAGTAAACTGTTTTGAGATGTGATTGATTCTAGCCATTCATCCGTCTTCCAGAAATATCAAAGTATTAAGGTGATCACTCTTGGTGTGAGAAATGAATTCCTTTAGATCAAGAGGCATCAACACCACAAAAGTGTGGGTTTAAATGAAATCTCTGGGGGTGAATGAATCAAGACCACCACCCATGTTACCTAGATAAGTTTAATTAGTTTCTTTTCACTGTTGTATAAAAAATGAAGAAAAAAAAAAAAAGTTGTGCCGTGTGCTGGTATGGAAATGGAAATGGATATGCAACTTGAGCCCTAATTTCTGAAATTTTAGTACGTACGTCTTAATTGAGTATTGATAAGAGATATCTATTTGTAACCTTACGCTGCCTCATCACCAGTATAAAGTTGTTCATCTTCAGTAACTACACTCAGTGTTTAATGGTTAGATAGCGGTCAGCTTTAACACTCTATTATCTTTGATTGACTGAAGTGAAATTTTTAAAGTTAAAATTTCTTAGTTTATCTACAATCAAACTTTAACTGTTTGTTTCAATTGGTACTTGTCTGTTGGAAGTACAAAACAAAACTGATTCAAGCCATTTGATCGTTTACCTTATTCGTTCTTAGACAAACAACATTTACGAACACCCAGATCATACCCGAATTATAACATAATTGTGTCGTTAAATATTTCTTGGCCCAGAGTTTCAACTCTCATCGATCTTCTTCTTTTAAATCAATTTACACCCGAAGTGAATTAACAATCTTAAATTCCAATATGAAAATATTTCAACTACCATGGATCCATCCATGATACGCCAAACTTGATAAACTGATTATCTATCCACTTAATGCCGTTTTGGCTCTTAGATGTTTCCTCTTGTATCTCACATCATATCAGTAACACCACCTGCATTTTGTTGCCTACAATTTGCCATATCATCTTACGTAAACTGTTACATAATACTGCGTGTAATCTTATAAATTTTTTTTTAGTGTTTTTATAACCGCTCAGCGTGAAGTTTGTTTCTTCTCATACAAAAGATAAACCTTCTTAATTTAGTATTGTTATCATCATAATTTGTGTTGTTGTAAATATATAAACCACGGGAATCCTCATGTGTTTTTTCAACTTTTCTTTCTTTCAACCACTGAATCTGTTTTCCTCTTTTCATTATACATAGTCATCTACAATGGATAAGATAAGCAAGATAAAAGCTCTTCTTAGAGGCCCAGAGCCAGTCGAAGAGAAAACTGGTTCAAGTTCTCATGATGAAATAGAATCAGAAAATTATAGTAATGAGAAAAATTCATCACCTATCGACATACAACAAAGAGTTGTTAACGATGATTATGAAGCTGATAGAAAATTACATGATTTAGACTTGGTAGTTTCCAAATCTCAAGAATTTGATCCTATTACTTCCAATTTAGCTAAAGATGTTTTGGACGATGATTATGCTGCTGTCCATGTTGAAGATGACTCAGCTTATCCTGAAGTTAGAGGTGCAGTTCCAAGTTTTGATGACGTTAGTTTACCTCAAAATACTATTAGAGCATGGACTTTGGGGTTAATTTTAACTACTATTGGTTCAGGTATGAACTTGTACTTTTCATTGCATAACCCAACAATTACCATTACAACTATGGTTACATCTATTTTAGCTTATCCTTTAGGTAGATTCTGGGCTTATTCATTTCCAAATTGGAAAATATTCGGCTTAGAATTGAATCCTGGTCCTTTTAACATCAAAGAACATGCTATTATTACAATTATGGCTAATGCTTCATTTAATGGTGGTGCCGCTTATGCAACTGATATTTTATTAGCCATGAATAGTAAACAATTTTTTGGAGTTGATTTTGGTGCTGGTTTTGCAGTTATTGCCACTTTATCAACCAATTTGATTGGGTTCTCACTTGGTGGGTTGATTAGAAAATTTGTTGTTGATAATCCATCAGCAATTTGGCCACAAAATTTAGTCACTTGTACATTTTTAACTAATATGCATATTAATGAGAATCATCCAGCTAATGGATGGAAGATTTCAAGATTATGGTTTTTCTTGATTGCATTTATTGGATCTTTTGTATATTATTGGTTCCCAGGTTACATTTTCATGGCTTTGTCTAATTTTTCATGGATAACTTGGATCAAACCTAATAATGTTGTTATTAATCAAATTTTTGGTTCAGGATCAGGTATTGCTATGATTCCTAATAATATTGCTTTAGATTGGAATCAAATTGCTGGGTATATTGGTTCACCATTGATTCCACCTGCAAGTACTATCTTCACCATCTTTTTATCAATTGTTATTATTTTCTGGGCTATTGTTCCTGCATTATCTTTTACAAATACTTGGTATGGTGATTACTTACCAATTTCAACCTCAGGTTCTTATGATAGATATCAAAATAAGTACAATGTTTCAAGAATTGTTGATCCAAAAACTTTAACATTTAGAAAAGATGAATATGAGAAATATTCACCATTATTTTTGAGTACCACATTTGCAATGTCTTATGGTTTATCATTTGCTTCAATCATGGCTACAATCACTCATACTGCTTTATTCCATAGTAAAGAAATCAAAGAATCTTTCCAATTGACTTATAAACCAGATGTCCATAACAGATTAATGAAATCTTATAAACCATTACCAGAATGGTGGTATGCTATATCCTTTTTAATCTTCTTTGGATTATCCATTGCTACTATTAGAGCTTGGGATACTGAAATGCCAGTTTGGTGTTTGATTGTTGCTTTAGCCATTGCATTATTTTTCTTGATTCCAGTTGCAATTATATACTCAAAGACAAATATTGCAGTTGGTTTGAATGTCGTTACTGAATTCATCATTGGTTATATGTTACCAGGTAAACCTATTGCTATGATGTTTTTCAAAACTTATGGTTACATCACTAACAATCAAGCTATTGGATTTGCTCAAGATATGAAATTGGGTCATTACATGAAGATCGCACCAAGAGGGTTATTCTGGTGTCAATTTGTTGCTGCATTCTGGGGTTCTTTAGTCCAAGTTGGAGTTTTGAGATGGTCTTATGGTGCTATTGAAAACTTGTGTTCACCACTTCAAGCCAACAAATTCACATGTCCTAATGGTAAAGTCTTTTTCAATGCTGCTATCATCTGGGGTGTTATTGGTCCACAGCGTCAATTCTCCCATGGTCAAATCTACTACAACTTGTTATTCTTCTTCATTGTTGGTGCTGGGTTACCGTTTGTCAATTGGTTCATCTTGAAGAAATGGCCAAACTCGTTGGTGAGACATTTGAATTGGCCGGTGTTCTTCTCGGGTACAGGTAACATTCCACCTGCGACTCCGTACACCTATTCGTCGTATTGTATGGTTGGGTTAGTGTTTGGATGGTGGATCAAGAAGAAGTTCTTCCACTGGTGGACCAAGTACAACTACTCATTATCTGCTGGTTTGGATATAGGTTTGGCTTGGTCGTCGTTGATCATCTCGTTGGCGTTGGGGTTGACCAACACTTCGTTCCCATCGTGGTGGGGGAACAACGTCGTCAACACCGCGGACCAATTACAAGTCGGTGACCCAGAGTTGGGAATCGTGCCAAACATTAGAAAAGTACTAGCTGAGGGCGAGTTCTTCGGGCCAACTAAGTGGTAGCGATCAACACCTGTACAGTATAATAATATATGAAATAAAATTAATTCTTTGTGAATATTCAACCTGCATAGTAATCTCGCTCTGTTTCTCTCTCTCTCTCTCTCTCTCTCTCTCTCTTTCTATCTATCGTTCAAATGGCATTGTCTCCGTCGAGTCGGAAGGTGGATGACTTCTTGTCGAGCTTGTCGAAACTATCGCAGGAGAAGTTGGCGGAGGACCAGATGAGACAGCGCAACTTGAGGAAGAACATTGAGGAGTTGACCAAGGATTCACCCCGTGCACCAAGGGTGTCTCCAACGTATTCAAAGAGTCACCACCATGACGTTCCAAGCTTGAAGTTCAACAGATCGAGATCGAACAGAGATGGCGATGTGGCGCCGCCGTTGCCAAGTAGGAAGTACCAAGAGAAGAATCCATCATACTCAGATACAAACCCACCACCGTTACCAATTCGAAAACCAAACATTGACAGTATATCTGATAGAGATGAGAAGGTCAGGAAAGAACCACCCGCAAAGCCAAAGAAAATAGATCCAAATATCATATCGAAAACAGTTACAGCTGATGTTCTGGATAAAAGTCGGGTTATAAGCCCTCAGTCTAGCTGGATCACATCATTGTCAAGTTCAAAATCAACAACTTCTACCCCACAGACGAAAACTGAAACTTTGATTATAAAACCAGCAAAATCTAATTGGATAGACAGCGCTATAAAGAAACCACCTCCAAAGCCAAAGAAAAACTTTGAGACTAAAGAAGAAGTAGAATTTAAAGAGAAATTTATAAAATTGAGAAGCTCATCCAAATCACCAGAAAAGAAAGTACCAGAACCACATGGGCTTAGATCTTTGACGGAAACGCCGTTGGATTTTCAACAGAAATTTCAACAGATTAAAAGAAGACCTCCTCGTATACCCGAGAAGAAATTTGATTATCAGTCTAAAGATTCGCAGGAATTGAAAACCCAATTGCAAAAGCTAAGTAAAAGTCCAATTAAAAATTCCGGCACTAATTATGAAAAACAGGACTCACGAGAATTGAGATCTCAGTTGAATAAATTGAGTAATGAACCAAATTCTGAAAAACAGGACTCACAAGAGAGATCCCCATTGAATAAACCAGTAATACCAAAAGCTTCTGAGGAAGTTTCTTTTGAAAAGAAGTTAGGCAACATTCTATCCAAATCAAATACATTCCCAACACACCAGCCTAAACTACTTGAACGAACTTCAACCGAGCCTGAGAAGGAGAAAATTCCAGTATTGGTTCATGGTACTAAAAACAGGTCAAAGGGACCAAAACGGAGATTGCCAAAAAATCTACAAGCCAAAAAAAAACCACCTCCAGTCAACAAACTTTCCAAGCCAAAGAAAGTTGGCGAGTTAAAACCAAGAGTCGTAAGTGGTGAATTGTTTATTTAACATGCCAACTATTTAATTCTTCATAGATTTTGCTGCTCAAAATATCAATAGACTTGTTATATAAAGCATTTTCATTCTCATTCTTCAAAGTTATGAATAATTGTAACAAAGTGCTCTCCTTTTTTTCGAGTAGATTTTTCAACTCTGTGCTGGTTTTAACTTCATTTTCTTTAAACAAATCATCAACATCCATGTCATCGTCATTCTTCAAAAACTGATCTGTATCATCCAATTCAGTTTTCGATTCGTCATTGAAAATTGAAGAGTAATGAAAATCCATACTTAGGGTGAATTGAATATCTTCTTTTTGTTTGATATTTACTGGTTCCAATTTCCAATTTTGTAACCAATAATTTTTATCCTCTTGATTTTTAATCAGATCATTTACTATCATGAAAATGACTAAATTGATATACAATTTAGTCTCTTCGTTGTTGGATTCAAGAAAACTGTGAACTTCTTGTAGTAAGTTTCTCAAAATTGTGATTTTGTTATTCTCAAAATATTGATATAGAAAGTTTTTATCTTTTTTATTTCCAACTATCATCTGTTTGAAATTCTCATTCAAGTTGATATCTTGTTCAACTACTGGCTTGGTTGAGGTGGGAATTTTAGATTGGATCAACTCTTGTATTGGCTGAGACAATTGAAACTTATTCAATTTTTCACCGAGGATGAAAATCACAATATTGAACATGTTTGAAGACTCCTCGCTTGTGTTAGTCTTCAATATTTCATTTATAATCTTATTTTTATTATCTTGTGAGATACTCGGGTCTCTGATCAACCAATTCAAAATTGATACTAATGTGGGGAGTAAGAAATTCTGCGACAAATATTCCAACCCATTACTCAAAATTGTGAAATCTATCTTATTCAAATTCATCGCAATTATCCCTTGTTTATAAATTTGGGGAATTAATTTATAAATTTGCTTGATACTTAATGACTTGATTAAATCGTCAGATAACCCTTCGTTCGCATCGTCAAACAATAGATTTATCCAATCATTCAACAAGTTGTTGTAATTTTCAACAATGACCTGATCTTCATCCACCTCAATCTTGATCTTATTAGTCAAATTATCATTCAACCTATAATAAAAATTGTTTATGTAATCGATTATAAACGAATTCCTGATACATATCTGTGATACATCAATTTGATAACGTTCAATTAAGAAAATGATACTTATTAGTAGAACTCCAAAGTATGAGTAAAAATCTTGAAAGTTTTCATCGTCTTCTTCGATTTTGAAACTTTCTTGATCAATGAAATCGATCAATTTATACAACATTAGAAACTTGCTATGGAAAGTTATCACATCGATGATTTCAAAGTTATTAGTCAAACTCAACATTAGCCAGTTTAATTTTTCAAAACTTTTCTCACGGACAAATGTATCGATTATATCCAAAATCACAAATGTGAGCTCCTTCTGATGCTTGTATGAGTCTTGTATTTGCGGATATAAAGTCTTGACAAAGGTGATTAAACCTGACTCTTCAAGAGAGGTGAATTCACTATTTAGGTTAACTAAAGTCTCATCAAATTTAGACCTTATGTGTAGAGATTCCTCTGGGTTTGTATTTGATAACCTTGCGACTAATCTCTCCTTGACTTCATCATCATTGGATTTGACTTCATCAATCAAATCCTCAACATTATCTAGTTTGAGAACTTCTTTAAGAATATATGGGATCCCACAAGTTATGAAATTCTTAACATTGAACAACTGGTACCCTGTAGAGTCTAACAACTCAAAACTTGTCTCTATTATAATTGCTCCTATGCTTGATAAATTCTTCTGTTGGTTCTTCGGTATCAACTTGTGGAAAAAGTCAACAAATCCGTTCAAATCGTTCAAATAGTCAAATGTTTTAGTGACATGGAAAAACCAAATAGATCTCACACATGGATAATATTCATCGTTGATCAAATTCAAAGACACACTTTGAGTTGTCTGGATCAATGGAACCTTTTCCTTGTGGATTATTGGAGTTGAAGAATTGAATTTTTCCAATTGATGTAATTGAGCATCTGTCAATACATCTTTCACTTTGTATAATAAATACAGTTTTGATTTGATGGTTGGATCAATCTTATTCAAATTGGATATGAATTTGATTAAAAATATCTGAAACCCTTCATCGATAATCGTTGGCAAATTATCAATCACTAGTCCAATCAAAATGCTCATATAATTGATATTCGATATCGATGTATCTATTTTTAAATTCACAAGTTGCACATTAACCCAATTATTCAAAACCTCCAGATAAACTTTATTCACTTTGACATTGTTTGTGAAATACTTACTTAGTTCTTTCAAGTATAAACCCTGTAGCTTCTCCGGTAGTCTATTGAAATTTCTCCAGAACATGTTGAGATTCTCAACCGAGCTGAATGACAAACTCAAGAACAAAGTTATTGCCATTTGGTCAGCATTCTGCAAACACTCTAAAACCTCGTTATCTTCAATTGTTCTCCTGTTGTTCAATTGAGCAAACAAGGATATGAATAATTTGGATGAGAGCTTGTTGCTGACTGTCTTGGTAACCAATTTAGATAAGGATAAGTCAGACATAGTATGTTTGAAAAATATTCGCACCGATTTGATTTTCGTGTAGTTGGGCTGAAGAATTCTTGATGCAAAATTATATTGCTGCAAAATAGTATCAACAAACGGCCATAGAACAATATAATCTCTCAAACTTAACAAATTGTACTCAATGAGAAAGTTTGTCCTGATTGCGTTTGTTATCTTACAATTTAACGAGGGAGATGGTTGAGGATCAACACTCCCCATAAAAAATTAGAAGTAGACATCTCTTTAATTTTGGTGATAATTATACTTATTATGCAACACATCAAACTAGGTACATGATACCAATCTTATTTAAATTGCAAGGTAGACCCATAAATCTAATAGAACAACTCTGAAACTCATAGAATGACATCAAAAGAAAAGATGATAATCGTTGAACATTAGATAATCGATAATGAATGTAGACATTCGAATGTGTAGCAGATAACAAAATATTGGCTACTTGGTGAAATTATGCTATTCTGAAGAAATAAAATGTCTATTCAATTACGTCATGGGGTAGTATTATTTTAACAACCAGAGGAGGCATCAGCAGTTTTTGACACACAACATGAAATGATGCATCCTCCAATGGTATTGGATGCTGATACTTGAAATACCAGGTCAAAAAACTCTTACTGACATATCAGGTTCTGGAGATCAACGTGCTATAATTACTATAAATAATTTTCTATATTTAAATTGCTATTGCTATACACAATTATATATAAGGACTTGATATCCTTTAATATGGAAGTCAGAGCTTTGTTTGTATAGCTTCAATATATCATAAGAGTATCAAGAAATGAAAAACTCTTATATGGTGGAAGAGTAATACACAAACTTATACGAATTATCTACAGACTGATCGTCTCAAAACACTACAGCCATTAATATTCCCACATCAGACTAGTCGTCTAAAGAAACTCTTATATAGTACTCTTGATACTCTTATGATATAATGAAATTATACAAACAAGGCTTTAACTTCCATATCAAAAGATATTCAAGTCCTTACTGCTGCTGGAGCCGTTCGTCAATTAACTGTTAAACTAACTGGTGGTCAAAAGAAGAAATTTGCTAAGCTTTATAAACGCTAAGATTGTTCCTCATGCTGTTGTCAGATAATAAATGCTACCAACGAAATGATATTCACTATTGTACATACGAAAACTGTCACAAAATTGTTTATTATAAAGTATAAATATATTCTCAAGGTTCAACATTTCTCTGTCACATACCTTGAAATTAGTAAAAAAATAGATTCTGTTAAGTTTAAGCGGTGATTCCTGATGAGACACCGACTGGTTTAACAATTGGATCAATGACATTTGGATTCAAATCTTTGCTGGTCAAGGATAATTGCTCATTTGTCCAAATGTGTTGAACTGGACCCATGGAAGCATCACCAACACCACATAATCCACCTAATCTAGTCCAATCACTGATTCTTTTCAAATCCAACTCTTTGAAAACAGAATCAACAGCTTCAATCAATTGATTTGAAACTTCCTCACCGTGACCTGGAGTAGGAGTGATTCTCAACCTTTCTTCACCAATTGGTACAGTTGGGAAATTGATAGCTTGAACATAAATATTATGCTTTTCTAACAACAAATCAGATGCCATTTTCGCATCTGCTGCATTTCCAACCAATACTGGTACAATATGTGAAGGATTAGGAATAACAGGTAAACCTAAAGAATTCATATTATCTTTAACATATCTTGTGTTTTTCTGTTGATTGATTCTATCGTCCAAAGTGGCTCTTTGATAACGAATAGATGCACTTGCACCGGCCATGATGGCAGGTGGTAAACTGGTGGTGAAGATAAAACCAGGCGCATAAGATCTGAACCAATCAATCAAATTTGCTTTCCCAGTGATGTAACCACCAACACATCCATAAGCTTTACCTAAAGTACCAGTAATCATATCGACTCTACTCATAACAGTTTTAAAATTTGGATCATTAATTCCTGATTTCAAATGAGCTTCGAAATCTAAATGTTCAGCAACACCTGCACCATGTGGACCATACATACCAACAGCATGGACTTCATCTAAAAAGGTTAAAGCTCCATATTTTTCAGCCAAATCACATATAGCTTCAATTGGAGAAATCGATCCACACATGGAATATACAGATTCAAAAGCAATCAATTTAGGAACAGATTTCGGATATTGAGCCAATTTAGCTTCTAAATCAATTAAATCGTTATGTTTGAAAATATGTTTTTTAGCTCTAGAATTTCTAATTCCTTGAATCATTGATGCATGATTCAATTCATCTGAGAAAATGACTAAATCTTTAATTTTTTGTCCAAATAATGATAAAACAGCATCATTAGCAACAAAACATGATGAAAATACTAAAGCAGCTTCGTGTTTATGCAAAGTAGCTAATTCAGATTCCAATTTAATTGCATGAGAATTATGACCTGCAATATTTCTAGTACCACCAGCACCAGAACCATATTTTTCCAAAACACGTTTCATTTCATCCAAAGTATGTTGGTTTTTACCCATTCCTAAATAATCATTTGAACACCAAACAGTGACTTTATCATGTTCTTCTTCACGATGAGCTTTTGGGAACTCATTAGCTAAACGATTAATATTATTAAAAAAACGATATGATTTATCGAGTCTTTTTTTATTCAAATCGTCATTCATATAACCTTGGAAATCAAAACCTTCTTCGTTAGACCCTAAATTGATTTTAGCATCTGTTAAATTATTATCGTTCAAATGGTAAGCAAAGACATTTTTGGTAGGAGAAGTGGCAGTAGTAGCTCTTCTTGGTTTAGTAGCAGAAGAATAAGATCTCTCTTGTTCTTTAGCTTTCAAAGCCATGGACATGTAGGGACATTGGCGAGCTTGTGAGACCAAAGCACCGGATGATTTACTTAATTGACGTAATGCTTGGGTTGAGTTTGATTTGACGAATGGACATACTACCATTGAGACTTTTGTGAGAGACTCCATGACCAACGATTTTATCTTTCTGTTGGTAAATGAATATTGGAGTTGAAAATTTTTTTGTCGAGTAGAGTAATAAAAAGCCAAGAGGAAAAATGGAAAAGGAAAACCAAACCCCAAAAAAAATTATTTCCATGCGATGATTTTTTTCAAGTGGTTCTGATTTGGAATCACAGTCAAGACGGAGATTTCTGTTGGTACAATTATAATAGGAACAATAATAAACAATTTTTTAACCTTTAAACACATGAATTTGTAGTTAATATCACGTGTGAGACTTAAGCTCTATTGAAACTAAATCATCTGTCTATTTCAAATTGGGAGATGCTGATTGGTTCTTTGAATCGGTTTTACCATGTAAATGTGTCAAAACGACACATTTCCTCACCAAATATTTACTACTCTTCACACACAATAAACTGTAATGCTTATGAAATAACTTAAGTTTAACCAGAGAACAATTACATATGGAACTAGTAATATGATTTGTTTTCAAACACTGGTTACTCTTTCTTTGAAAGAAATGGCAAAAAAGAGCAAATTCTAATCAAAAGTTATAACTGTATAAATCAAGACAAATTGATAGATAACAAACTCAAGAATCTGACATGTTGATTAATTTTAGTCCAGATATGGAAAAGATAATAAAGATAGAATCACATGGCGGAAGGCTTGTTTTGAACAAAAGTCATATTTATGCGAAAAAACCAGCGATAAAAACATACCTAAGAAGAATCAACTTAAAAATTAGACTTGTAATCTTCCAGTAAAAACACAAGAATATGATGAGAATGAAGTGCTCAAATATCAATAAACTCAATTCTCTTAACTTTCACGTAATTTGAATACATTTTTTAAGTTGTACGTTTTCTTTAACTGTGTACGGTATAAACGCGGCTTACCTCAATTGGCAAGCGATAAAATAGCTTACTTTATAGGATTTTTGTTCAAAAAGTCCATTTCAAACTTTTAATATGATCGAATCCACTTTATATATCATGAGAATCTTAATTATAATGAACAAAACTAAACTATTAACCTGAGGTTATTCTAATCAACATTCATAAATAATGTAGCGAGTTACACATAACAGAGAATGATTCTACATTGAGGTGAAATAGTTGGATGTCTAGTAAATTCATTTGTCAAGATCCTTGCTTCATTAAAGTTTTAAATCATGACTATCAATCAATGTAGCTTGGAAATCGAAAGTGTTTGTTCCGGCGGGCATCGTATATTTCAATCGTAAAAATTAAAAAGTATGGGGCATTTATCCGGCTTGCTCCAAAAAAATGTCAACGACACAAAACTAACCGTAAAATTTATCCAGAGACAATAAACGTATTCACAATCATCTTGAGATATAACAAGATGATGTTATTATAAAGAGTAATTAATCGCCTTGTGACTAAAATTTTGCAAAGTGGATCTAAAGCAATCAGGATGATGCAATACAAACATTGTGCCGGTGAACAGTTGTGGTTTGCAGGCAACTTGGCTTTGGAGAAAGTTCAAACGGCGATTTGAGTAAATGTGAGATAACAAAGTAATGTGGTGATAACGCAATTAAACAAAGTGCAAAGTATCTGGCGAGGCACCAAAAAAATTGCAAATTTTCTTTCGTGGCAGAAGGTACAAAAATGTTTTGTTAGTGTTATCATATTAGTGATTTTGCAGCTAATTTCACCCATACTAATTAATGTCTTTACTAATTGTGGATCATCTGTAGTTAGGCTTTGGAAAAGTTTTGCCATACCGCCTTCAGCACTTTTTTAGTCTTTTTAATTAAATATCGTGCATACTGTTGGTGAATTGATAAGAAGATTGTAACTTGAGAACAATAGATTTAAATACAGGGCTTAACCTTATATATATAACCTTGCAGTTCCACCTTTTAACTCTATTTCTCACCTTTTTCATCTATCATAATGTCATCTCAGGCTGCTAGCATCAATGAAAAGTATCAAAATGTCGACATTGTAACGGCTGAAAACCATTCCTCTGATATATACCCAGGAGATGAAGATTATGATTATGATGACCCAAAAAATTATAGTACCAACTATTCAGATGACTATAACCCTAAAGGTTTAAGAAGACCTACCATGTCTGAAAGAAAAACACTTAGAAGAGTTATCGGACCTATTAAATGGTCAGTAATCTTACTTTGTTTTGTTGAATTTGCTGAAAGAGCTTCATATTATTCAGTCACAGGTATATTATCCAATTTCATACAAAGACCTTTACCAAAAAACTCTCCACATGGTTGGGGTGCTCCAGAATCTAAAGGAGGTAATGAGAATGCCGGTGCTTTAGGTCAAGGGTTAGTTACTACAAACGCTTTGACCAATTTGCTTACGTTTTTAGCATACGTGGTACCATTATATGGTGGTTGGATAGCCGATTCAACTATTGGTAGATGGAAAGCAATTCATATTGGGGTACTTTGTGGTGGAGTTTCTCATGTCTTATTTATCGTTGCTGCCGCTCCTTCTTTGATTGCAAATGGTAAAGCTGGTTTAGCTTTATGTATCTTAGCAATTATAACTCTTGCCTTTGGAACTGGATTCATTAAACCTAATTTATTACCACTTATGTTGGATCAATATCCAGAAGAATATGATATGGTGAAAGTACTTCCTTCGGGTGAAAAAGTCATCCTTGATAAAAATAAGGCATTGGAAAGAATGACATTGGTTTTTTACTGGGCGATTAACATTGGTGCCTTTTTCCAATTAGCTACATCCTATTGTGAAAGAAGAGTAGGATTTTGGCTTGCATTTTTTGTACCATTGGTTCTTTATTTGTTTATGCCAGTTTTCCTTTGGTGGGTCAAACCAATATTAAAATTTGAAACTCCTCAAGGATCTGTATTAAATAGTTCAGTCAAAGTTATACTGGTTACATTTAGAGGAAATTGGATTAAACGTTTATTTAATGGTACATTTTGGGATCATGCCAAACCATCTAAAATGAGAGAAAGAGGTGTTGAATATTATAATGCAAAAAAACAAACTCCAATAACTTGGAATGATCAATTTGTCATGGATGTACAACAAACAATTGACGCTTGTAAACTTTTCGCATATTATGTTGTTTTCAATTTAGCTGATAGTGGTTTAGGTTCAGTTGAAAATTCGTTAATAGGAGCTATGTCTACTCAAGGGGTTCCAAATGATTTATTCAATAATTTTAATCCTTTAACAATCATTGTTTTGATTCCAATTTTGGATTATCTTGTATATCCACTTTTCAGAAAGTATCATATCAATTTTAAACCAATTTATAGGGTTTCATTTGGTTTTGTTGTTTGTGCAATGTCTCAAGTTGCTGGTGCAGTTTTACAACATCAAGTTTATCAAAAATCACCTTGTGGTAGCCATGGAGCCACTGCTTGTGGTGAAAATGGTATAGTTGCCGATATAACTGCTTGGAAAGCTACTTCACTTTATATTTTAGCAGCAGCGGGTGAATGTTTTGCAATGACAACTGGTTATGAATTAGCTTATACAAGAGCTCCACCTCACATGAAGAGTTTGTTATCAGCATTGTTTCTTTTGAGTTCAGCTATCTCAGCAGCAATTTCCCTTGCTATTAGTGACGCTTTGAAAGATCCAGGTCTTGTTTGGGTTTTCGGTGGTATTGCAATTGCAACTGTTGCTGCCGCCCTTGTTCTTTTAGTTCATTTCTGGAATTTGGATGAAATCATGCTTGAAGAAGCTGAAATTAGAGAAAATTTAGACAGAGCAGAAGCTAAGCAAAAATTATCAGATGATGAAAAGGTAATAGATAATAATTTACAAGCTATAACATCGATAAAGTCTAACTTACGTAATTAAGTACAAATTAATATAAAAACAAACTAATTATAGCAAAAATGATGTCCATATTTGTTATTTCTTCTTGCCATTTTTTTTTTGATTCAGTTTCTTACCTTTGTCGTTTGCACCTCCGGGTAAGACTAATTTAACTTTACTCACTGTAAATACACCTACTATGTCACTACTTTTCAAACTAGTAAGGATTTCCCTTTCCAGTGGCCAATCCAAATCTGTATCAGTGCTTGAATCGTCCATCTTTCGGGTATTGAAATAATGTAACGCTTCACTTATACATTTTCCCTTTTTACCTGCACCAGGTTGAATCTTGACTTTATATTTAAATTTTTGTAATGAAGCCCAAGGTGCAAACACTGGGACTAGATTAGTTATTTTATCCTTTGGTGATGGTTTTGGTGTAAATGAGTCAAAAATTTGCAAATAGTTTGTAATGTTTGATTCATCATTGTCATTTTCATTGAGTAAGTATTTTTGGAATTCCCTTTCTTCTTGTTTCTTTCTACGTTCAGCCGCTAAATGTTTTTCATGAATCTTTTTTAATGCTTCGTCTTTTTCCAGCACTTTTGGTTTGCCAGTTTCTTCAGCTTGTTTCAAAGTTCCTAAAGCATCCATTCGTAATTGTCTTTCTTCTTCATCTTGATCAGCATATTTGGCGGCTATTTTTTTCAATTTTGATTTTTTACCTCTAGCTAATGGAACATTCTTCTTCACTTCGACGTCTTCTTGTTCATCAACTTCTTCAACATTGTCATCATCAACAGCATCAAGGTTGACTTCAGTTTCAGGTTCGGTTTTGATATTTGTGATCTTGACATTTTCTAGTTCTTTCTTTTTATTATCCATCACGATAGTTAATCCATGTTCATTCTCTCTTTCTATTCTTTGGTCTTGGTATCTTTTACTAGATTCCTCATCCACTAAGCAATAGAAACCTAGACCCATTACCAATTGCGCTGGGGGTAAATATTCCTTCTTACCATATGTCAAAGTACCCGAGGGGACTAAAGATCCATCAAAATCACGTTTGGAGACCTCTGTACCGGGTAATACCCAAGCCGAAGTTGTTACTTTCCCATTCCAAGCATCGGATGCAGATATTGAGAAAATACCCGCTTGCATCAAGGTAGATGGTGGTACACCTTCATTTTTGAAAGGATTCTTGATGAAAACTTTGAGCGACCCTTCAACATCTGAACTGACAAAATAGTCATTATCGCTGAAATGTCTATAATAAAGAATATCAATTTGGGAATTATCCTTACCTGCTAGACATAAATATCCTTCGTTTGAGACAAACCAGTAAAATTTTTCAAACCAATATTTCGGTCTTAGTTGTTTCAAAGTATTGTTACTCTGTTTTAAATTCTTGGCTAGATCTTGGTTGATTCTTTTTTCTGCATTTTTCAATGCCATTTGAGTACTATTCTCAACTTTAGCTTGCTTGGTTCCGGCAGATTTCTTTGTATCGAAATATCTTGTAGCATTAGCAAAGGAGGATATTGTGATGTCTATCCAAACTGGAATCATAAAATCTTGCTTCCTTGGGCTTTTCTTTGGTATTTCTTCAGAATCTGAATCTGAATCTGAATCTGAATCGGATTCCAAATCTGAATCAGTCTCCAGATCAGATTCAACTGGCGGCAAACTTTCATCAACTTCAGCTTGGAAATCTGGAAGTAAAATCTTAATTTTATTATCCTCCAATTTCAAATCCGTTATATGCTTTGAAAAAGTGTTGTTTTTTTGAGTGATTATTTTCTGAATGTTTGACCAATCGTATTTTTTCGTCAACATGTCATTGATATAACTTTTACAATCATCGACCAAGTTTGAATGGTATTGGATCAACTCTCCAATTTTGGAGTTCATTTCTTGTTGATCCACCAAGTTTTGGATCTGTTTATCACGTTCATTTTTTGCCTTTTCTAATCTCTTATTCGCTGTATCCTTCTGCTGTTCAATCTTCATTGCAAATTTGTTCGATTCGAGGGTTGAATAAAACAAATCCAACGTCTTGTTGTATCCTTCAACTTGAGTGAATCTATACTCTGATCCTTTGATCGGTTTGAAAGGGTGATATTCATCGTAGATGTAATCAAATTCTGAATTGTCCGATTGACTCTTTTTCGCAGCGATAAACCCAGTAGGTGAAGATTGGATCAAGTTGATATATGTACTTTCACATTTATTCAAAGCCTCAACTATCATTTCAATACCCTTTGGGTCCAATGTTAAACAACTCTCTTTTGCGTTGATCCCTGATTCTGTCAAACTCTTCAATATCAATTCACTGGATAAGTGGTTTGCGTTGAGGAACACCAATTTATGAATCGAAAACACTTTTGCCTTTTGCGTACCTGAAAACTTCTCCTTGTGGGTGGTTAACCATGACTTGACATCATCACTTGTATACCGTCTTGGCGTGTACTGATATTCATTCTCGAATAAAGATTTATCAAACATCAGATACGTTTCATTAACGGCATACTTACTTACATCTTCCTTGGCAGTGACTAGTCTCTGTAACGACAAAATGTTGAAACTTTCATCTAGCAAGAGTATGTTTCCAGCACTGAAGAACTCAAACACCAAGTAGTACATCCCATCGCTGAACTCCAACACTAGGATTCTGTCGTTGCCAATCTGTCTTATCCCCGACAACCGTCTTGTCTTCAAGTGTTTTCTCAACTTGGTGACGAAATTCGTTGGCTGTTGGGCAGAGGGTCTATCGAAATCAGTCAAATGGATCCGGTTGCCGTACTCCAACACCATCACTTTTTTGGAATCGGGAATTGAGAATTTCAACAAGTACTGACGTGGGTTGCTGGCGACATTGTAGATGTTTTGTAATCGATAGTTCAACAACTCTTTATCAAACTCAGACGTGAGAATCTGTAAGTCCAATCCCGTTATACGTTGCTAGAATTAGTTAGTTTGACCTGGTGATAGATGTGGGCACTTACTTTCATGAAAAATCGCAATCAAGTTTGATATCGTGAGAGTGAAAAATACAATCTTGACAATCTTGGCTAACTATGAAATTGTACACTTTTGGGTTCCAAAATCATATCAATTGCTCAAAATAGTCTAGTCTCTACCTTCTACAATTTACAACAAATACACTTGAATTATCAAACCATGTAAACTTTCATAGTGGTGTAGGTGTATCTGGTCACATGACCTCTTTTCTTATGGTTGAAAAAAATTTCAAGAAATAATCTTCTCATCTCCAAGTTTATCAGTCAAGAGAATGCATTTGATGTACACAGTTGACCCTCAGGGGAAGAGAATATATACTTTGAAGAAGTTGACTGAAGATGGTGAAATTACTAAATCCGCTCATCCTGCTAGATTTTCCCCAGATGATAAATACTCAAGACAAAGAGTCACCTTGAAAAAGAGATACAATTTATTGCCAACCCAAAAGGAATAGAGGAAGAACAAGAAGAGGAATAAGAAGAGGTGGGATTTAAATTAATGATTTGAATATATATTATATTTGTTATGATCAAGCAATACCCTGTATTGATCTAAGTTGTTTCCGTGGACCTATTTCTTTTGACCTGTGGTCTCAAGATTGTAATCTGCATTTCGTATATAACTCTCCCACATTTGAGCTAGTAACTCAGTTTTCAAATTGTTTCTATTCGCTTCTTGTAGTAATTTATTTATGTCAACCACCGATTCATTGAGGTTTTCCTACACGAGTTAATATCGAACATCAAATTTGATATAAATCACATACCATATTGTTTATTATCCTAGCCAACAATGCATTATGAGCTTGTTCATGAGGGTTCTCCATTACGTAGCAAATTGTTTTGATTTTATCACCAGAAAATAAAAAAAAAAATCTACAACTATGGATGTCATATTGATCTCCCTACTCACGATCCTATTAGGATTCATCGTGATATTGACAATATTCTTCATCCAATCAGGTGGCCTCAAAGTGAAGTCATCTAATAAATCACCTTTTTACAAACCAACGTTCTTGATACTAGGTGCTAACAACTCAGGCAAAACTGCATTTTACTACAAGTTGCAAAATATAGATACCCAGACTATATCATCAATAGAGCCGAACTACGGCGAGGTGAAACTACCAATATCCAACCCGTCAATTGGTAAAAACTTTCAGCTTGTGGATTATCCAGGCCATTTGAAATATGAAAAGTTGTTTCAAAAGTTGGTCATCCATGATATCACGTTGAAAAACGTGTATGGGATAATATACATGATCGATTCATCTAGTATGAACTGGTCCGATGCTATTAATGTTGAAAATATCGTCAAGTTCTTATACAATTTGTTATCAATCACAGAGAGGAAACCAAATGGTGTGGATATATTATTTGCAATTAACAAATCGGATTTGTTTGATTCGTTGCCATCTCATAAGATCAAGAGTATTTTAGAAGTTGAGATTGGGAAATTGATCCACGATGAAATAACAAACGTTAATAAGTCATCGGGTATAGATAAGAAGGAAATCGATGAAGATGACGATAATGAGAGTAAAGATAATTTGAGAGAATTCTGGTTGGGAATTATAGGCTCTCCAGATGCAAAGTTCACTTTTGATAAATTAGAAGGTAACATGGATTTCGTCTCTGGAAGTGTGATAAAAAATAAATATGATAGTTGGGAGAACTGGTTAGACGAAAAAGTTGTAAATAGTTAGAACAAATACATAAAACATCAATAATAATGTCTCGAAATAAATTACCTAAGAATGAAATAGATTTTTCCAAAATATTTAACTGATATTCAAGGTGTCAAACTAAAAGTTAGATTGCATTTTTGTAGCTTAATGGTGTTCCATGTTGTTATTCATATTGTTTTACAACTGTAGAGATGAGTATTCTTTTAACAATACATTAAAAAATACAACTATCTAATCAATCATTGATTGAAAATATCATATTTCATAAAGATTCCCCATGATTTTGAAACAAATTTTATCTATTTCAAATGTAATATACAAAACTTTTCTTTAAAATATTATTTATTTATGTCATTATGCAATAAAATTAATCATCTATAAATTAAAAGTTGGTTTGATTCTTATCCCGTTGAATTAATTTATTTTCTTCTGAATGAACAACCTTCGGTTAATTTAGCTTTACCACCGGTTGGAGTACATAAGACAGTTGAACATGAGTCACAAGTGACAGCAGTTTGAGCATGGCTGAAAACAGTTGTGATATTAAGACAACCTTGACATTTGACATCCATGAAAAATGATCTTGGTTGTTGGACTAATAATTTCAATTTATGTTGTTTAGCTTCTGAAGCTGGAGTTGGGTGTAATAAATCTTGAACTAAAACCTGTAAATATGTTAGTAACCGTAGTTCGATGATCATGAATCGATATATTGCAATCAATCACTGGACAATTCAATCCATCTCTTGATTATCCCAGCTTGACTTATTCCAGAAACGGATCTTGATTCATTGTTGTAGACTTTATGTACATACCATCTTGTTATTCTATGTATATGTGATTGAAGATTACTTGAAAATTTTTTAATTAACTTTTTTCTGTATAGTTAATTTTCACTACTGTGAGAGTGAGGAGATTGATATTGTGTAATGTTAATTTTGTGCGTATCATCTTAATTCAATAAGTAGTGTAATACTGCAAAGAATAAATCCACCCGTGCAATATTTAATAGCCCTAGGGCTAACATTAAACCTCAATATCAGATTTCAATTTGTTTCAAATCATACATCCTTGACTGTATTCAGTATATACATGATCAATGATTCCACCTCGCTTTTCGGAATGAGTAATCTCAAATGAGATTTTGATTATAGAACTCTGCAATGGACTCTATGAACAAAGAAAGCTTCATGGTGTACTGAATATTTAGTTACGTGTCGAATGTAAGATAGATTAGCATCTTTTATAGAACTAAGTATTCTTAAAATTGTTATTGGATTTTTGAAAGTTTGTATGAGATTTGCTTGGTATGGCCAGCTATCTATAGCTTTTTTTACTTCTATATATTTCAAGACAAACTCAGTTGAACCGAATTCAATCACTTCTCTTGATCATTCTACAGTTTAACTCTCTGATACATATATATTAACTAATTGACAACAAAACAAACGTCAACTAATTTTAAAACTAAATTATATAAAAAAATATTTAAACTAATATACACAGACTATAAACTCAACACTCTAACCCCCTCACAACTCATATGATAACCTTATTCATATTCATTCGAATTTGTATTGCATATAAAAGAATTCATTAAACACTATAAAATCAGCCGCATAAAGCCTCCCTATTGACGTGTTTTATGTAATTGATTTTGCAGCCAATTTCAATGTCAAAAAAAAAGAACCTGATTCAGAGATAAAATATTTAACTACGAAAATAAACCCTATAATGAATAAGAAATTTTATTATACTTTTTGTTTTCGTTCATTGACCTTTAATTCATGATTTAACATAGTTTATTAATAGAATCTAATTTACAAATGCTGGATGTTGTGATGAAGAATGAAGATTAATAATGTGATTGTGTTTGGGTTATTAATGGTGATGGGTTGTTTTATTTTATAGCCTTTTTTGGTTTTCTAGCTTGACTACCAGGTCTTGAACTATTTGTAGATACTTGTGAAGGTGGATATCTTGGTTTTTTATCTGCTGGTTTTAAAATTTGGAAAGAACATAATAAACTTTCATCAACACTCATCATTGCACCTGCGTTATCGAATTCACCACAATAATTTGGTGCTGAAAATAATGTAACCAATTGTCTTTTACTGAAAAATTCATAACCGTCTTCAACAACTTGATGAGCACGACAAATTAAATCCATGTCATGTTTTTGTAAGAATCTAGATACGACATCGGGGCCAAAAGTGAAAGAAACTCCTCGATCATTTTCTGACCATCCAGTTATATCTTTATCAGGATCGGACCATAGTAAATCACATAATAATCCTACATCAGGAATATCAGTTGGTCTCATTACCCTTCTTATTTGTTCCATTGTATTTAAATCAGGTGATAAACCTCCATGCATTGTGAATATTTTCTCATCAATAATAGCAGCAATTGGTAAACAATTGAAACAATCGGTAAAAGTTTTCCACAATTTTATATTATATCTTCTTTTACATTCATCGTAAAAACCATAAATTCTATTAATTGAAGCACATTCATGATTACCTCTCAAAATGAAGAAATTTTCTGGGTATTTGATTTTATAAGCTAATAATAAACATATAGTTTCTAAACTTTGTTTACCTCTATCGACATAATCACCTAAAAATAAGTAATTTGCTTCTGGTGGGAAACCTCCATATTCAAACAATCTTAATAAATCGTAATATTGTCCATGGATGTCACCACAAATCTTTATAGGAGCTTCCAACTCTAATAATATTGGTTGTTGGATAAAAATCTCTCTTGCTTTCGTACAAAGGTAACGAATTTCGTGTTCAGCCAATGTAACTTGTTTGCCAGGTCTTGAGCCTCTGACTTCTAATAATCTATCAACAATAGAGTCAATATCGGCTTCTTGGTGATCAGTAGACATGGTTTAGGGATCAATATGTGTGTGTGAAGAAATAAAATGTATACAGGTGGTATAGGAATATGTGTGATGCGGATGTTTGTGTGTGGTGGGATAACTATTGGTAGATGGGTTATACAGTGTTTAGTAAGAGTAGTTGATAAATGTTATGGGTTCCGATAATTAAATTGAAATTGCTGTCGTTTTCACAATTTTTTTCCTCACTTTTTTTTACCCTCTGCTGGTTTTTTCTGCCAATTTTTTTTTCTTTTTCTGGCTGGGAATGAAAATATGAAAATATGAAAATATGAAAATATGAGAATATCATTTTGATTCGATGTAACCTGAGCATTGTGTTTATTTGTGTGTTTTTCTAATTTGCAGCCAAATAGACTAGACAATAAGATTCTCATGTACTACGATTTTGAACATCAATTCTTTTACAATCACCACTTTGATGTTACTTAGTGTAGACAGAGTTAGAGACGACTCAGAGATAATCTATTTGGTACTGCCACTACCTCCTACAATCCCCTCTAGATACCTTTCTCAATATTTACACCATGTCTTTTGTTGTTATTAACCATCTGTAAGTATTATGTCTATACTAAGTCTTTCTGTCAACCCAATCTAGTCCAATTTGTATTAGGTGTTCGATGGTTGATTCAATAATTGTTGGTGTTACAAGTTGAGTCATAGCTATCTTTAATTTGCAATTTACATTTTAACCCTATTTGGATGTTATTTGCCATTGGTGCACGACACCAGGTGGCAAAATTGTTGCAAAATCTTCTGATAATAACAACCTACAAATTTGAAACTCTTGGATACGAGACACGACATACTTCATCTGCTTGTACACCTAGAGGCTCAATACTTTTGTTATACTTTGAAATTATAGGATGGATTTATATGTCCTTTCCAACTTGATACTGCGGCGGTAGGCTCTTGAATTGTAATTTTTGTTTGTGTCGACACGTTATTCGTGGTCGCCTCTGTTTTACTGTCGTGACTTTTGGTGCGAGTATCAAATATCATTTCCAACTCAATGAATAAATCTTCTACACAGCTACCGTTCACCAATGAGTATCTTCTCAAACAAGTTGCCGCCACCGACTCAAAGTCTTGTATGATATGTTACAAACCGACTCCAACAGTATTGTTATCTCAAAACAAGGGAGATTTTTTCTACATCTGTGCGCAACACCTACTGGATGAATCTTTTGCAACCCCAATCCAGCCACCCGAGTACCTCGACTTGAAGAACAAAGTAGATGAGTTGACTGTGAAGAAGAAGAAATTGGATCAGAGAATGGATGATGAAAAACCGTACTTGTGGAGCCTGGTAACAACTTATTGGAGTAAAAAAGATGAGAGAGATAGCAAGGATAAAAAGCAAGGGGATGATAAGTCAGGTTATGCTAGACTTAAAGATGAAGTGGCTGCCAACAACAAAGAATTGGACGAGAATAAAAGCGCGTTGGATAATTACAAGTTCAAGGGGTATATATTGAATCCAACAATTTATAAATCGAGATTGATCTCCCATCAAAAAAGAAAAATCAACAAGGAAACGGCAGACAAGGTTCAAAAGGATGGGTTTTTCCCAAACGCTCCAACTCATACTATTGGTTAGAAATGGTCAAAAGCTACGACTTGCACAAATCGAATGTAATATGTTACATGATTTCGTTCTCGCGGGACTCATACTAATAGTTAGTAATTGTTTTCCTCGAGCTACTATTCCACTTGCTTGGAATTTGTCTAACAATTAACAGAATAGAACATTACTCCACATGAATTTTTATACAATTTTAGACTGTGACAGTTGACGGTAGACCCAATAAATTTGAATTTGAAATTTGACAATAATACTGGATGCTCATTATAAGTCTTATCGAGAAAAGAGTAGTATAATATTCTAGCTCCCAGAATGCAAAGGAGGAGGTGTTTTAGAAATTCAAGTAATTATTGGCCAACCATTAAAAACTCAGTTGATGGATGTCTCATCAAGGTTTAATTGAAAGTCTAATAATCAATCTTGTCTAGTTTATATCTGTTGTATATCCCAAATAGTCGATTTTAAGACAATATTGAGAAAAACGTAAACAAAAGTTTGAAAGATGCAGATCCGCTAATACAAGCGTTTTGATGTAAAAAATTAATATACACACTCTCAACATTTGCAGCAAAAATATTCTACAAAACATGATTGACAATTTGGTCTCAAAAACGTGGATTCATCATCAAGCTAAAACCCATGACAACTAGAATCTAACAAGATGATTTTTACTAAAGGTTTTGCTGAAAATTTGTCAAAATAAATTGTCCAACAGAATTTTAATAATCTTCGATTTAATAACCAATTGATTGATTAATTTAAATTAGTTGCTTAAATTGGGTCCAAAAGCGAAAATCAGGTGTTCAAATTACTAAAACGAATAGGAATAACCACTGTTCAATTAATTGAATTTGTAAATTGACCTTGTGGTTCAATATATAAATAAAAGCACGTTCCTGATATTTTTGTGCGACTATCAGATTTCCAATGGTTTCAATCACCAAGATATTAAGCTCAGGATTGATTTTTGCAACCCAAGACCAATTTAGAGACGTTGCGAGTCCTGAATTAGCAGCAAAGGAGCAATACAACGTTGTCAAATATCTAGCAGCCGCTGGTCCCTATATTCAACATCCTGGATTTGGGATTTCAACAGAGATTCCAAGTCAATGTACAGTTGATCAAGTACAATATTTAGGTAGACACGGTGAAAGATACCCTGGATATGATTCAGGTATCAAACACAAACATATCGTTGAGAAATTACAAAAATATAATTCAACTTTCAAAGGAGATTTGGCATTTTTAAATGAATATAAATATTATGTGCCAAGTGATGATGTCTACGAATATGAAACTACACCTGCAAATGCAGCTGGTCCATACACAGGGTATGAAACTGCCATCAAAGCTGGTGCTGCGTTCAGAGCCAAGTATGGACATCTTTATAACCAAAATGAATCATTACCGTTATTCATTGCTGCGTCTGCTAGAGTTAGAGATACCGCTGTTAATTTTGCAACCTCATTTATCGGACAAGGTTATTCACCTGACAAATTGGATCAAGTTGTTATTGCTGAGAATCAAACTAGTGGGTTGAATTCTCTTACACCAAGATGGGGTTGTCCTGCTTGGAATTCATCAGCTTATACCAATGAAACTTCTAAATTTCCAACTACATACATAAAAAACATAGTTTCAAGATTTACAAATGATAACCCTGGTTTGAATATTTCAAACAGTGACGTGCCATATTTATTCCAAATCTGTGCGTATGAACTTAATGCCGTTGGGTATTCGCCATTCTGTGATATCTTCACTCAAGATGAATTTGTGACTTATAGTTATCAACAAGATTTGGGATCCTATTATTCAAGTGGACCTGGGAATGTTAATTCTTCTTTAGTTGGAGCTGTACAATTGAATGCAACTTTGAATCTTTTAAAAGATACAACGTCAAGTAATAAGATCTGGCTTACTTTTTCTCATGATACTGATATAGAATTGTACGCATCTGCTTTGGGTATCTTTGATCCAATCAAGCCTTTATCTAATGACAGAGTCAAATTCACAGATAGTTATCATCATGTTCAAGTGGTACCAATGGGGGCTAGATTTATAACTGAGAGATTGAATTGTGATAATGAAACTTACGTAAGACTAATTGTTAATGATGCAGTTATACCAATTGAGGATATTTCCAATGGTCCTGGGTTTTCTACCAAATTATCGGATTTTGAAACCTATGTCAATGATAAAATTGGAAAGTTTGATATAACAAAAGATTGTCAAACGCCAGCCAACGAGCCTCAAGAATTAACATTTTATTGGGATTACAAGGATAAAAATTATAATGCAACAGCATACAGAATAACTGATTAATTCAAACCGTAAAAGCATTTCGAATGACAAAGTTTGTACAAATTTTGGTACCTAAATAAAAAAATAGAATCAACATTTACTTGTTTTAAACATTGCTCTGTGTAAGGTCAATTGAAAAAACACTGATTTTAGTGAATTAATACACAGGCTATAGAGTGTTGAAACATAAAAATTCGAAAGGGCAAAATAATGCAGTATATTTTGTTGGTCTCGTCTCTAAGAAGTATGCAAAGTGCTACACTGTTATTTTAATTTTTTTCGTCTAAATCATCATCTTCATCATCCTCATTCAAAGCTTTTCTCTATGACTATTCTTATTGTACTGAGATAAAATTTTGGTTTGTTCTAAGATTGTATAGTATTCGATCAAACAGTCTCCCATAATATTTTCTGACTTATTTAAATTTAGACCAGGGTTGAATGTTTGACTTTGTTAACAAAATTTGCCCATTGGAAACGATATATAGCATATTTGAAAAATGAAGCAGCTCCTGTTACCTTATTGAAATGATGATCAATCGTTGGAACTATTTAAAGCTAGAATAACCTCTAAGCCTAACAGTTGGTAGCTTAAAATTGGAAATTGACTATATTGAAGGTAACCATTCCTTAATATAGCACTAGTTGAGACTTCAATCCCTAATTTTAAACTACCAAATATTAGTCTTGTAGACAAGATCAGTTTCAATAAAGACCCAACGACAAACCATCGGTTGTAATGACAAATCGCATTTCAATCAAATTGCCCTAGAACTTTTTTTTACAACAAAATCAAGAGGAAAAATTCCTGGTTTATATATTCAAGTCTAAAGGCTGTCGTGTTATTACCATATATACCAGCCCCATAGTTGTACAAATTAGGAAAAGCTCGTAGTTAACCCTTAAAACATTGACAACCAATAATACTGGTTGAGCTTTGAACTATACTACAACTTTACTACGATAAAGTTTAGCTAACAATTTTTAATAATCTTATATATATTTATTTCTTATTATAATTTACTTTTTCCATAATATTTAACTACTTCATCAATTGCTTTTGCAACTTTATCTACATTATTATCATTCAAACCAGCTACAGATGCTCTACCACTTGAGACCAAATATATTCCATGATTTTTTTCTAATCTAGAAACCATTTCAGGAGTCAATCCTGTGAATGAAAACATACCAGTTTGATCAGTTATATGATTCCAAGTACCTGGAGTTTTTAAATCTTCCAATTTCTTTCTTAAAGTTTGTCTCATTTTGATAATTCTCGATGACATTGTTTTCAAATCTTGTTTCCATTGTGAGTATAAAGAAGGATCTTGTAAGATTGTAGCTACAATTTTTGAACCATAAGCTGGTGGATTTGAGATTTCAGATCTGATAATTCTATTCAATTGAGTTTTGATAGCTTTATTCAAAGATTGATTCTTTTCTTTGGTTGATGGAATGACATGGATTGCACCAACTCTTTCACCGTACATACCACAATTTTTGGCAAATGATTGACAAATTATAATTGGAGATGAAATGATTTTTTCATTGATTGCTTTTCTAATAGGATAAGCATCATTTTCCAAATCACCACTTGCAAAACCTTGATAAGCGGAATCGAAAATAATCAAATGTTGTTTTGTTTCAGCTTCATTTAATATTTCATTCCATTGATCTTTAGTTGGGTCCAAACCGGTTGGATTATGAGCACAAGCATGCAATAAGAATACAGAATTATTTGGAGCTGATTTGATTGTATTTAAGAACCCTTTCAAATCTAATGATTTACTATCATTGTTCCAATAAGGGTAAGAATCAACTTTAAACCCAATGTATTCGAAAATTTGTTTATGGTTGGCCCAAGTGGGTTGCGATAAGTAAATAGTATGATTACCTTTGTAGAATTCTTTTATGAAAACTCCAGCTAAGTGTAAAGCTCCAGTACCAGATAAACTTTGCTGAGAAACAACATTATCTAATTCGGCAGAGGAATCTCCGAGTAACACTTTAGCAGCATTCTTGGTGAATGGTTCGAACCCACTGATGGATAAATACTCGTGGTTGTTATTAGGGTCAGAAATCAATTTTTCTTCAGCTAATTTGACAGCAGGCAAGATCCAAGGTTTACCATTGTTGTCTCTGTAAGCTCCAATACCCAAATCGACCTTGTCGCTTCTTGAATCAGAGTTGTATCTTGCTTTCAAGCCAAACAATGGGTCTGGTGGCAATTCCTTGATACCTTGAAAAGACTTGGACATGGTAGTAAATATTGTAATGTGTATAAAGTGGCAACCAGCACAGATAAAATATAGTGCTATATATAAGTATGTGCAAATATGGGGGTAGAAGAAGAAAAAAAAAAATATGGCAATTGAGAATAAAATAAAAACATCCATTGATGCGGGAGAGGGAAAAATTAGTGCAAGAATTATTACATCTGTCTTGTGATCTGATGATTATTGGTGTTTAGGTGTCGGATGTAAAATGAGACGAACGAAAAGAGGGGAACCCAGCTGGCACCAGCTGGCCCAACACTTCCCAATAAATTAAGACCGTGTTCGGCTTGGAGTGTTTCCCTGTGGAATGAGAAACGGTAGGAAACAAAAACAGTGGTTCATAATTAAAAGGCGCATAAACATGAAGGGCATTCAAATGCTTTGAAGAAGATTAAACGTAATTAAAGCTTGTTATGCACCTGCGTTTGCTATGTTGATTTTTTTTGCCGGACGTAGCTAAGCGCAACTGGAATCACATTTTAAACGTTTGCTACTGAAATTAGACCGCCGCCGTGTGAGTTTCTAAGCATATACACGGCGTAATGTCATATTTGTACCCATTTGTTACAAATGTAGATTTTGTATTCTGACACCATGATAAGCATCCAACTATGAATTCTGTATTATGGTTGTAAACCTAGATATACATTTACTATGTACCTATTCTTTGTGCCTATGCTTTATGAATCATCCTTATACTACTGATTGGACTTCGAAAAATCTCTTCAAATAATATATCTGGAATATAGAATTGGCTGCAACAACAATTATTTGGAACACAGACCACCATTTGACTCTTGAATTTGTTGATTCTGCGGTATTTCTATGGGTTCTTTCTCTAATCACCAAATACCCTTGCTCTGCCTTGACATCAGTAGTTAATTGACTTAATCTTTTAATGGCATAATCTAGGGTATCTGATTTAGGATCAGATGCATCGATGTAAACAACTCCATGAATATTAAAACTAACATCTAAATCAACTCTACCTGATTTCTCATTACTAAAACAATACAAGTATTTCCCACTTTGTTGTGCTTTAACTGATTCATCTCCATGTTCTAAATCATTCTTCTTGAGTAATGTTTGGCCGTTTGGTGATAATATATAGAAATCAACAGTATATTGCTCTGATTGTTGAGGGTCTCTTGAACCAACTTGAAAACTTATTGCTAATTCATCATCTTTATTCAAATTTTCAAAGAAACATTGTTTCCCATATGGTGCTAACAATACATTATGAGCAAGAATCGAGGATACGAATATGAATAATGAAAGGAACAACTTCATCCTGATTCAATATGATTTGGATTGAAAAAAAAAATTTCAGTGTTCAAAACAAACACCTAACAAGAAAATAAAAATCGCGTAGCTAAAAATACATCACTATTTCTACACGACTCAGGGACTTTCTTTTAAGACTCGTGATTCATATACATTTCTAATCTATATATATTGTTTATTGTATTAATAATCTGGTTGAGTTTCTTGCTTGTTGTTGTAAATAAGCATCCATTACAACTATAGCAGCCATTGACTCTACTATAGGTACTGCTCTTGGAGTAACACTTGGATCATGTCTACCTCTAGCTGCTAAAACACCTAGTTTCCCATCATAAGTTGAAGTCTCTTGTTCCTGACTTATGGTTGCCGCTGATTTGAATGCAACTGAAAAATAAATGTTTTCACCATTGGATATACCACCTTGAATACCACCACTATTGTTAGTAATTGTTCTTAATCTATTCAAATCTTCATCATAGATGAATGCATCATTATGTTTTGACCCTGGTTTTTCTGTACCTTTGAACCCAGAACCGAATTCAAACCCTTTTGTAGCTGGTAATGACATCATTGCGTGGGCTAATTTAGCTTCCAATTTATCAAAACATGGTTCTCCTAAACCAACAGGACAATTTCTAATCACACATGTGACTACTCCACCAATGGAATCTTTCGAATCTCTATAATGTTCAATCAATTTAGTCATTTCATCACGCTTCTCTTCGTCAGGACATCTAACAGGTCCACAAGCATCAACGTCATCTTTAGATATCTTGTTTAATAATTGTGTGAACTTCTCATCATCACCATCTATATCCATCTTTATTTTACCAATCGATGATACAAATGCAACAATCTCAACATTATTTATCTTGTATAAAATTTTCTCCGCAATGGCTCCTGCTGCAACTCTACCTATTGTTTCTCTAGCTGAAGATCTACCACCTCCTGAACTTGATTTGGAACCATATTTTTGTATATATGTATAATCAGCATGACTTGGTCTTGGATATAAATCGGTTTCACTATAATCACCAGGTCTATGATCTTTGTTTTTAACCAACATACCAATTGGTGACCCTAAAGTCAAACCGTTTTCAGTACCACTTTGGATTTCAACTAAATCTGATTCATTTCTTGGTGTTGATAATTTAGATTGACCAGGTCTTCTTCTTGTTAATTGTGGTTGAATATCTTGTTCAGTTAATTCCAACCCTGGAGGACAACCATCTACTATACAACCAACTGATTTACAGTGAGATTCTCCATAGGTTGTGACTCTGAATAATGTACCAAAAGTTGACATTTTGAATATAGATTTGAAAAATTTTTAAATCAGATTTTCTTTTTTTTATGACTCAGTGCATTGATAATCGCACCATATATATTTTGCAACTATACAAATTCTAAATTTTGCTTTTACCTTTTTTAGCATCCCATTCGTTGATTGTTTCTATAGCTAACTGACTTAGATATGGATACAAGTTGGCATAGTATTTTGCATTTGCACTGCTTGCGTTACCTAATTTAACTCTCATGGCGATACCCTGACTAATTACACATAATCTTAATAAACCAAAAACATGACCAATTGGCCATAAATCGGCTGGATTGTTTTTTGCATCGTTTTTATCCCATTGGATCAATTTGGAATACTCTTCAAGTTTCTCATATAAGAACGCTGTAGATTTAGGATTTTCTCTTCCCATGTCTGTCTTTTCCGGCTTGGCCAAAATCTGATTCATCTTTACTGGTAGATCGAATCCTTGTAAAAAGTTACATAAATCAAATAATGGGTTCCCAATCGTACACAACTCCCAATCTAATATACCAATCACTTTTTTCGTTTTGGGGTCGAATAGAATATTATCAATTTTCAAATCACCATGGATAAGAGTCAAATTAGTGGGGTCTTTAGGTTTATTATCATTCAACCAGGTTGTAATTTTCTCAAATTCGGGTATTTCTGAAACATGTTTATTTTGTAATTGACTTATTCCTGACAATGTCCTGATTTGTCTTTGGAAATAGGATGTAGATTTCAATTTTTCGATATTTTGAAACTGTGGGAAATGTTCTTTTGGTAAAAGCTTGATAAGTTTCTCTGCATTGATTGAATGAATAGATGCAAACATTTGGATTATTGAGTTCCAATATAACTTTGAATCTGATTCTGATATACCTGGCATACTTGGGTTTTTAATCTGGATACCGTTGACATAATCCATTATGTAGAATACGTAACCGATCACAGACTCGTCCTCGCATAATAAATGAACTCTTGGGATTGGAACAGGCTGTTGTAAATCATCATTCAAGATGTTTATACTGTTAAGGATAAAGAATTCACGTTCAACAGCGTGAGCAGATTTGGAGATCAATTTTGCATTAGGTGACGGTTTTCTACGTAACACGAAATCCCCCGTATCGGTACTTAAAAAGTACGTTGGGTTCAGCTGTCCAAAAGTGAATTGCTTAATTGAACGAAACCCATTAGGGACGGAAGATTTATGGCCAAAAGTAACTTTGTCAGATTTCGATGTTGATTTTAGAAATTGTTGTAAGTTGTCTAAATCGATTGGTGATCTGATATCTGTCAATTCTGGGGAAGACATGGTTGATTGAAAAGTAGGGGAAAAAATGAGCAGTATCGATTCTTTGTTATTTATATAATATTCATTTGGGGTACTGGACCTAGCTTGAAGGGTTAGATTTATTTATCCGTTGGATTAACCCCACACATAATTAATTTTCAATAGAAATAAATACCCATGTAGACTTCCTGTTTGGGTAGTACCCTGGAAAAAATTAAGTAACCTTATATTTAGATGATATATTCAAGATTGAAAAGCATTTGCTTTTTATACGAAAATAGTTGTAAGAGCAGCCACAAGATATATACTACAAAATTTAAGCCTTATTATTACCCGTTTGATAAAATTTCCAAGTTGATTAGTTTCGGAGTAATCATTGAAAAAAACTTTGACCATGAGTTAAATTTGTTATTCACTCTTTATGAAATCCACTCAAGGTCAACTCGAATGTAGAAAATTTTGATTTCATTGACCTTTGTTATTAGAACTAAGATTTTGCAAGCCTATAAGAATTTTTTCCCATCAATTTGAATTTCACATCTTAAGGGGTAATTTTTAAAATATACTTTTAGGTTATAAACTTAAGATTGAAATCTAATTATCAAGTTATTATAAAAGAAGAATTGATTGCTATTCCTTTTAAATTACTGAACAGTCTTAAGTCATTACATTGTGTTTATGAAACAATTGAGATAGCTGGGCTTTGACTTTGACGTGCTCAAAATAAATGTATTTATAATTGTTCAAGGCTCGTATTTCGATTTCCAATACAAATGTAAATTTGGTAAATAAATTTGCAGCCAACTTTGCATAAATATCTCTTGGAGTTTTGTCAAATACTGAACTCACTGGGTAAACTTTTTTGTTAAATATCAGCTCTAATTTTTATTTTAATGATGTTTTATAAATTCATTACTACATAACTATTTAACATTTAACGAATAATAATTATATATACCTCTTTGACTAAATTCCACAGGCCAACAATCTTCCTTGAAATTTTTATTCTTATACCCATTCAAATTGAGATACCCAATGGAACAATTGATTTTTCTACTGGCATATTTTAAAAAGTTTGGCTTTTTGATTATATTCACAATCTTGTTACCCGTTTCTAAATCATAAAACACCAAGTTTGATGTATTAATCTTGTTTTTAATAGATAAATTTTCATCAGTTTTATAAATCCACGCTCTTCTACCTTCGTTATCATAAAATTTCCAATATTGCGGTTTTATAATCTCTTCGGTGAAGGATACTTGGCTAGGTTGAATTTTTAAAAATTCGCCTCTACTGGTGTAATCGTACAAATTTTTGTAATCAAATTCAACTGCTTCCAAACAACTATGAAAATTATTTTTCAAAAATGTAATTAAATTCTTGTTTAAACTTTTTATGCCTGTCAAGTCAAGATATTTAACATTATAATTCTCAAACATAAACTCATTGAGCTCTTCTAATGATACATTTCTCGCATGACTTATATTCAAACTAGTCAAATTTTTGAATTTATTTTTAATCACATACAAGATTTTCGAATTGATTGGCATACCTCCAATGTTCAAATATCTTAAATCTGGGGCGTTCAAATGTCTCAATGTGTATAATAAATATACATCAGTTAACGGACTGACTACGTTTGAATCGATCTGTAAATTCAACCATTGTAGTGAGCCTTGATTGACCGATGGATGGTTTATTAAAAATCCAATTAAGTCTTTTGTTGTTAATTTTGAACATCTAGACAATGACAAATGAGTGATTTTAGTTGAGATTGGTAAATTCAATAGCATGATGGATGAAATTGATGTATGATTCAAATCTAATCTTTTGATGTTAACTAATTTCGGTATCAATTTTTTTAAAACATCCTGAGATAAGTTTGAACAATCATGTAAAGATAATTTAGTTAGTTTCAATTCAGATTTTTCGATATTCAAATTATCAAACGCTTTAGCAAATAATTCACTACTTGCACCACAAAAATCTAATGCTTTCAATTTTGGTAATTTATTAAATAAATGATATAATACATTGACATCTAAGTCGTCTTGAATATTTTCTGAACCTAAAAATTCAATCAAGTTTGATGTCAAATTTAATGCTTCAAGAATAGTTTTTGAGGTTACCATTTGAATCTCTTGATTCATTCTACCTGTACGACCCAACCCAATTGAAGTGAATTGTTGAAAATCCATAAATTCGACATATTTCCCAATCATAAGATTGGATGTCAAATTTTGAAGGAATTTATCAAATGAATGAGGTCTATTAAAAATAGTATACTTGTATAAAAAGCATAACGATAATTGATGAAATTTTTTCGATAACAATGGAATTTTATTTGCAAAATTCTCTAGATTAGAATTTATTGAAGATATATCATTGTCAACATAGACATATTCAATTATATGATACAAGATTTCCAAAGGTAAAGATAACAATGGTGAGAAAGGTTCCAAAACATTAGTTTGTGATTGATTTTGCCGAAGATATTCTAATGAAGTATGTTTATCCTCAGTTGAAATTGAGACTTCTTCCATCTCTTTTTCTTCCTCAGTGTTATAAGACGATGCAGGGGATGTTGGTTGTAGGTTCTGTACATCAGTCATTGATGCGTCGTCTGAATAGTAGTTATAAGACTCATTTGATGTTATTGGACTTAAAAAAAATGATGATGGATATTGGTTAGGGTTATCTGGTGGAGAAGTCATGGGTATCAATGCTAACTCGTCATTTTCATAATTATGATGGATTTCTTCTTGCTTTAGCTCTGTGTTTAGTTTTGAAAGTGATGTGCCGTTAGTATTCTGTTGATAGTTGTTTTGGTATAGATTGATTAATGATTTTGATTTTGATTTCAATCGGTTCAAGCTTTGACTGCTATTGATGCTATTGGAACTACAATTATCATGAGATACCTGTTGTCCCATGACGAGTACTATACAGAAGATGGACAAAGAAATATCAATATGAGTTAGATGATATTTAGATGAATCAGAAGTTAGTACTGTATTGATATGCTGGTGGTGGGTTCTAGTTGATATAAAGAAATGAAATGTAAAGGTTTAAAAATTCCAAAAAAGCAGATTAAAATATTTGATGATTTATGCACCACAAGTTATTTTATTAACATCTGAGTACTACAATATTTTTTTTTTTTGGTACGGGGAATCGATACCGAGATGACGAGAAGTGGTTCCAAATAGAGAAGGAAACATGATTGACCCACTCCAGTAGGTCCATGTCAGTGACGCTATTTGCAAGTAGACCTGGTGAGAGGACACCAGAGGATGGTAAGTACATGAAAAGTGCCATAGACGAGACTGCGTGTTCGACCTTTACACTTCCCGTTTAAGTAAATAGTGAAACATAATGATACCTTGGTTTAAATAGTGTTTTTACAAATATGTTGTTGTTGTTGTTGTTGTTGTTGTTGTTGTTGTTGTTGTTGTTGGTCTCGAGGTTGAATTTCAAAAGCGATTCGCATTTAACTCTGGTTAGAGATATCGCCATTTAGCCAATTACAGCTCTCCTATTATACTCTGTCAAATTCCCTTTGTGGGTGGGTAAAAGTGGCTACAGATTCTGCCAGTGTGTTGTTTATTCTGTGGTTATCGTCGCACACTATAAAAGTTAAACCCTGTAACCATAAGGCATTTTTTGTTTCCTATTCTTGAACTCCACAAACCAAACACCAACCTTTGAATGATGACCCAAGTCTGTTGTTCAACACCAGTGTGGAGCTCAACGTCTCAATCCATCAGCTCTTTATTCTTTTTCCTACTTTTTCAAATTTAAAGCCTGTTTCAAGTCAACAAGTATACTTCATTAAAACTAATCTTTCCACTCTTTTCCATATGCTTGTGCATTTGGTAGCGCCTTTTTCTAGGTGTTTTTGTATGTGCGACAGCAATAGACAAGAGTGACTTGTCAACTTTACTTGTTATATACCATTTAACTTTGAGTTGATAAGCTGTGAGTTCAATTCTTGGATCTTTTTATGTGTTTGGAATAATTCAATGATATTTTTTCAGCTTTTGAAATCAAGATGTTTTGATAGGTCAGTATTCCCCATGAGTTGTAGATCCATATCGGACTCGGTTACTTTCACCGCTGTTGAACGGTTACCCAACGTTCCATTATCGTTGCAGAACCCTTCCAAGTCGTATAGGTTGAAAGTCCCTTTACTCAAGAGTCCCTCCCATTTGGGCCATGCCACCAGCAGGGTCAATCGCCCTTACAACGAAGACAAATACAACGCCACTGTCTTGAGTATCAACGATAAAACGGTGTTCAATTTCAATATATTCGATGGCCACGGCGGTGACCAATGCTCAAACTACTTATCCACCACGCTTTCATCCCAGATTGAAAATGCAAATGGGCTAGTCAACAACGAAGAGGACAGAGACGAGCTCTTCAACAAGTATTTGTCTAACATTGGAGGGTACTGGAAGAGATGGTACAAACATAAGAAGAACCACTTGCAGGATTGGTCCAAGTATGAGATAAAATTGGATAAGCTACCTACTGATGAAGATGATATAACAACAAGATTACCCTTGAGCTTTTTAAACACAGATTACGATTTCTTTGGCAAGGATGAAAAATCAGGGTCAACGTGTACATCAGCATTGATAGAAACGATTTATTCATCCCCAGAGAGACAATTCCAACCATTTTTCGAATCTTATTATTTCAACCGTTATACTGTATCCAAATTGACAATTGGTCAAGTTGGTGATACCAAAGCAATCTTGGTTGATAAAAATGGAATAGCAAATAGTGTAACTGAAGACCATCATCCTTCGAACCCTTTAGAAGCAACGAGGTTGAGAAAATATGCTGCTAATTTCTTCATGACCGATTCATTTGGTGAAGAGAGATTCATCGCCCTTGCTAACACACGAAGCTTTGGTGATATAGATTATAAAGAAATTGGTGTGATTGCTGAGCCTGACATCTACCAGTATATAATTGGTGATTCCAATGAGATCAAGAAACATTTAACTCCAGAGGAGATTAAAAAATATACAATCAATGGCTTAGGCGGTGACGAAAGCTTTTTGATCCTTGTTAGTGATGGTATAACCAACATCTTAACTGATCAGGAAATCGCGGATATAATTTCGAGTCATTTCAATATGAAAGGTCATACAAAGGCAAACCCACAAAGCTGTGCCCAGGAGGTTATAAAATTTGTTGAATATGTCGGAGGTGACGATAATGCAACGTGTCTAGTCATCAGGTTGAATGGTTGGGGGAATTGGCCAAATATCGATAGAACGGGGGAATTACGACAAGCAAGACTAGACGATTTCAATCCTAGAAGTAGAGGTGGATAAATAAAGATCATTATACATTTTCAGGACCCAAGTTTATTTAATTCTTGGAGTATTTATACATAAACTTCTTTCTTGTAGGTGCAAAGTCCCCTAGTTTGGACCCAACCATGTCGTCAGTGATCTCAACTTCGACGAAATCTTTACCGTTGTGGATTTCAAATTTGATACCGACAAATTGGGGTATGATTGTACAATTTCTAGCCTTTGTTCTGATTGGTGTGTTGTTTTTGATAGCTTGGGATATAGGTAATGGGACTATGAAAGGTCCTTTCCAAACAGACCTGCTTCCTAATACTCGTATTGAAGGAATCATAACTGAATGATTTTTTTTACAATTTTTTACACCATTTTTTTTCCGTTCAAATATCGAAATTGAGATATAGATGAGCAGGTAGATGTTTTCAACTAGATATGATCCAACAAGTACTAATTTAAAACATGATAATGTTTTCAGTTTTAGAAAGAGGAAGAGAGAAATAAACCAAGAAGTCGATGAATTTAGTGAATCAGAAGAATCAGAAGAATCAGAAGAATCGGAAAAAGTTATTGATGATACCCCAGATATTGAGATGGAAGAAACAGACACGGTTTTTGAAACGGTTCAAAACCCAATCTACCAGCGAAAGCACTCTTCGATATTTGAAAAATTCAAACATTCGATTGAAACTAAACGAGACCAAGATGAGGAGGATGATATTGAGGACCTACCAGTACAAAATCTCGCTCCAATGCCTCAACCTGAGCTTCCGAGAGATAAACACTTGGTGTCTAATTTCAACCATATGAATAACCTAGATTGGCTAGCTAAACCTCAATATATCTCACCCACAGATTCACAACCATTTGATGATTTTTCCCTATCACCATTTATGCTCAAGAATCTAAACAATTTAGGTTTCAATCACGCATTCGCTGTACAAATCAGTGTTTTGAAAATGATGATCCCGGATATCATCGCAAACCGTGTAAAACCAGACTTTTTTGGTGATATCTTAGTCAATGCTTCAACTGGGTCGGGGAAAACTTTAGCATACCTGATACCTATTATAGAAGCGTTACATTCTAGAATTGTCCCCAGAGTACGAGCAATTATACTAGTTCCAACAAAACCATTAATAAACCAAGTTAGAACCACCATGTTACAATTATCTCAGGGGACTAATTTGAACATAGTGAGTTTGAAAAATGATATATCAATCAAAGATGAATCGAGAAAATTGTCAACTCTGATACCTGATGTCATAATTAGTACTCCTGGTAGATTAGTCGATCATGTAAATCTTAATTCGATTGATTTATCATCGTTGAGATTTTTGATAATCGATGAAGCGGATAAATTATTAAATCAATCATTTCAAAACTGGTCACTGATATTAATGAGCAAAATCCATGATGATATTAATATCTCAAAAGAGTGGAAATTAACGGTGCAGAAATTAATATTCTCAGCTACATTGACCACCGACGCGGGTAAATTATCGAACCTATACCTTAAAAAACCAAGGTTGATAATTGTTAACGACTCAAAACAATTAGTCAATGAATTATATCAAGTCCCTCCAACTTTGAAAGAATTCAAATTATCTTTTGGTGTATCGAAAAGCTCAATCAAACCATTGATTTTGATCAAATTCTTGATATCAAATTCCAAATTATCAAATGTGTTGATATTCACAAAATCTAATGAATCCTCAATTAGACTTTGTAAAATATTACAAATCATGTTCAAAAATTATAATCCAGATATCAAAGTAGAGTACATCAATTCTACGAATAATAAAACATCGATACGAACAAAGATATTGAAAGATTTCACAAATCAAAACATAAATATTCTAGTTGCCACTGATTTAATAGCTAGAGGAATTGATTTAACCACCATCACAGATGTTATCAACTACGAATTACCAAACTCGTCAAGAGAGTACATCCATAGAGTTGGTCGAACTGCAAGAGCTAACCAAGTTGGTTCTGCTCACAATCTCATCTTTGGTAAAGGTGAATCTCAATGGTTCAACACCTTATCCAAGGGAGTAGGAAGAAACGAAGAAATACAAGACATTGAGTTTGATTCTAAACAAGTAATAACAGACAAGGATGATGAAGTATATCAAGATTGTTTAAAAAGCTTACAAGAGCAAGTGAAAAATAGTTAATATATGATGTAATAATAGATAGCAATTTTTAATCTCGTAAATCTTGGAAAAAAAAGATATCTAATGTATGACTTTTTATGACTGAGGTGGATTCTTTAGATGTTAAAGTTGTTGATCAAGATGAATTAGAAACCTCAATCACCAACCATGCTAATTTGAAATTAATTGAAAAGGACTCTGAACTAGATGAAAAACGATTAACTAAAGCTGTCAAAGATTTAAACTCTACAATAAAGAAAATCTCAATTTTAGAATCCAGGTTATCAGATCCAAAGACTAAAATTAGTGAGAGAAAGTTATTACAGAATGATCTAGACTGGGTTAAAGAAAATGAGTTGGTGCCGAGACAAGAAGATGTTGATGATATCAAAACAAGATTAAATCAGAACAAGCAAGATTTGAATAAGAAACATATCACTAAAAATCCAAAATCTAACGAACGTCTACCCGAAGAGTCTGAAAAGGAATATCTAATGAGAATAGGGAGAATAACTGCTTTTGGAACTGAAAACGGGTTTCAACTGGAAGATTTCAAAGATCAACAAAATCATCAAAATTTACGTGCCCCAGGATTTGAAATTGAGAACGAAAATGATAACAAAAACGATAACGATGACGATTATACTTATAGTAAAAATTCTGATGATGAGAACGAAGAAGAGGCAAATATTGATGATGGTGATGAAAATTTCTATCAACAAAGATTGAACCGGTGGATTTCTAAAAGATCTCATCTAAGAACAAATGATACTGATCCTAACACAAAAGAATGGTTTAAACCTCATCCAACTATCTCAGATGCAAAATTGAATGAAACTTTCAAATTACCAGGGGATATATACCCATCATTATTTGATTATCAAAAAACTTGTGTCCAATGGTTATGGGAATTATATTCTCAAAAAACTGGTGGCATAATAGGAGACGAAATGGGACTTGGGAAAACTATACAAATCATAAGCTTTATAGCAGGCTTACACTATTCCAATCTATTAGATAAACCTGTTTTAATCGTTGTCCCTGCAACTGTGTTACATCAATGGACTACTGAATTCCATCGATGGTGGCCACCTTTGAGAATAATGATTCTACATAGCATTGGATCAGGAATGACGAACTCAGATATCTCTGAATCGAAATTAGAAGAGTATCTAGAAAAAAATGATCCCAAACATACATCAAAATTAGCCGGAATTAAATCAAGAATCAATGCTCAAGAAATAGTTGATAGAGTTGTTGAAAAAGGTCATGTTCTAATCACTACATATGCAGGGTTGAGAATATATTCTGAATACGTTCTAAAACCAACTTACGGCTACGCTGTCCTTGACGAAGGGCATAAAATTAAAAACCCAGATCTGGATATATCATTAACTTGTAAACAAATCAAAACTGTAAATAGAATCATCTTATCAGGTACACCAATACAAAATAATCTCATTGAATTATGGAGTTTATTTGATTTTATTTTCCCAGGAAGGTTAGGTACATTACCGGTATTCCAACAACAATTCTCCATACCGATAAATACTGGTGGTTATGCCAATTCAAATAATTTACAAGTTAAAACAGCTTATAAATGCGCTGTGATTTTAAAAGATTTGATATCACCTTATTTATTGAGAAGATTGAAGAGTGATGTTGCTCAAGATTTGCCCAAAAAAAATGAAATGGTTTTATTTGTTAAATTAACTCAATATCAACAAGATTTATATGAAAACTTTTTAAATAGTGAAGATCTTGATTCGATTAAAAAGGGTAAAAGAAACATATTAATGGGTGTAGACGTTTTACGAAAAATATGTAATCACCCAGATTTATTATATCGTGAGGAGATGATGCATAAAAAAAATTATGGAAATCCAATGAAATCTGGTAAAATGCAAGTATTGAAGAATTTATTACAATTATGGCAATCACAAGATCATAAAACGTTATTGTTTTGTCAAACGAGACAAATGTTGGATATTTTGGAAAAATTCATATCAAATTTAACTTTATCAGATGGAACAAAATATTTTAATTATTTGAGAATGGATGGCTCTACCTCCATTGGAAAAAGACAAAGCTTGGTAGATTCGTTTAATCAAAATCCTGAAATTCATGTATTCTTATTAACAACCAAAGTAGGTGGATTAGGAATTAACTTAACTGGTGCAGACAGAGTCATTATATTTGATCCAGATTGGAATCCATCAACTGATATTCAAGCAAGAGAAAGAGCATGGAGATTGGGTCAAAAGAAAGATATAACAATATATAGATTAATGACAACAGGCTCAATTGAAGAAAAAATATACCATAGACAAATTTTCAAAACTTTTTTGACAAATAAAATATTAAAAGATCCAAAACAAAGAAGATTTTTTAAAAATAATGATTTACATGATTTATTCACTTTGGGTGATCAGAATGAAACGGGGACAGAAACTGGAGATTTATTCAATAATGGTAAAGAAGAAAAATATAGTGGTTCTAAAGTTCGAAAATCCACAAATTTACTAAAAAAATATAAAAATGATGATGATTTTAGTCAGGTATCTAAAATTAATGGTGTTTCTAAATTGGATGAATTTGAAGAAGGACAAGAAAATGATGATAAAAATAATGAAGAAAATAGAATCATGGCGGGATTATTTCAAAATAGTGGTGTTCATAGTAGTATCAAACACGATGAGATTATTGATTCAAAACAACAACAGGTTAGCGTGATTGAACAAGAAGCAAATAAAATTGCAAACGAAGCTGCAAAAGCACTCAAAAGATCAAGGACTCTAACGAGGAAAAATGAAATAGGAACGCCAACATGGACGGGGAAATTTGGTATTGCTGGTAAGTTTGGACCGAAAAGGAGGAAACCTGATAATAATTCATCAACATCGATATTGGAAAATTTGAAAAAAAACAACAAATTGAAAAATCAAGAAAAAGATAAAGAAGCTTTAGATAGGGATAAAACAATTGAAAACTTGGTTGATTTTTTGCTTAAGCAAGATCACCATTTCAGTAAATCAAATGATATAATAAAAAGTGCTGGAATAAATATGAAAGATGAAGAAGATATGATAATGGTTAGATCTATGTTGAGAGAAATCGCTGAATGGGATGGTATTAAAAAAGGCTGGACTTTAAAACAAAGTTTTGTCGATAAATAGAATATGTATATATAATGAACGAATAATGTTTAAAAATTGATGGTAATGATCCCCTCTTCAATACTCTACTTGTCAATTGATGAAGTCTATTGGTAGCAGCATGATCAATTACTGACTTAAAGTCAAATCAAAATTCTTACGTCTACACTTTGAAAAATTTTCGAGACTCTAGAGTACATCACACTTGACTTTTGATATCAAAATTGAATTTTCAAAAGTGTTGCTTCAAAATTCGCCTGAAAATTCTTGTCCTTGGCTTGATCAATTTTAGGTAAATTTTGATATGCTGATCGCACTTTTATGGCTGCAAAAATTAATCAAAACTTTTTCTTTTATCACGCAGATTTTTTTCCAACAAGTACCAAATTGCATCAACGAGATTAATGTCTAATGAGATCTTGAGCTAAGTAATCATATCTATTCATTTGAATTTTGATCAGTTAATCTTTAGCACTTTTATCCCATAACAATGCAAACTTTCAAGACTACGACCTGAACAGCACTTTTCAATTCATTCTTGTGAGATCATCTTGAATTGTTTCGAGCCACAATCAGCACATTTTGGTTTCTTTAAAAAATAAGATCAGAAGTCTTTCTTTTAATCTTAAACGTGATCTGAATATGAAATCAAATGACCATTCAATCAATTCTAGTTACATTAACCGTATTATTTCGATAGTAACAAACTAAAACTGATAATCTTCGTATTCCTTGCACTATTAAAAATCTTCCTTAGACATTAGTAAGTTGATCTTGTTGGAAAAAAATATCTGCTATCAAAAATATAGGGGAACCCCGTCATGTTTGTTTTCAGCTATAAGATTGAAATTAAAGTTAAGTTTCAAACAGAGTGCAAAAAGCTCTATTTCAACTAAATTTGAAAGCTTCGAGGTTAAAATAAATCAATTGAAATACTGATCTTTGAAAGTAGATTCTCTCGAAGCTCAAGGTTTATGAATTAAGATGCAAAAATCTAGTTGTGAATTTAGGAAATCATTTAGTAAGAATTGACATGAAATCTTGAATAAGCTAGCTCTAATAGAAATGTATAATCTTTACTGGTTCGTTTTCATGAAAAACCTGTATCATTAAATCATCTCGATTGGATATCTATAATCAAATTTCAAATTTGTGAATATCTGCTTTACTCGCCTCAATAATCAATCCAACTCTTTCTTTTGCTTGTAGGTTGTTGTATTTTCATATTTGTCATTCATAAACTGTAAAAACTTGCATGGTACCCAATTTTTTTAACAAACATTTCACTCACATTTATGATAAAACAATCGAACCATTGCATTTTCTGCTGATATTACGCTCAACCAAACAAGAATTGAGATTGAGATGATCTTCAATGAAAAATACAATTTAATTTGGCTTTGCTTATCAGTCAATTCTGCTTCAAAAGTCAAAATCACACTTGCAAAGCTAGCTGAGCATTAATGGGAAATGTATAGAGGATTGAAGAGATCTGTAATGTAATGATACAATCTTTTTAAAGTGAAGTTACATAGTGCCAAAACTTTGCTCTTGATTAAAATTTAGATGGGCACCCCACAATATCATCTTTTGTAAAATCGTATCAAATATAAGCAAAAAATTAAACTACAATCTTTTTTTAATTCAAAAATATAAAACATTAGAATTGTAATTCTGAGAACAAATATAATGAAACGTGGCTGATGAAATGCAGCTGGTAAGATCAACAGACTTTGTTCGCTGCCATGAGTCTCTACTTGCCAAGGAAATAAAATGGCTGCAAAAATTATTTCGCACCTAGCTAATTTCACTTCCACCATGTTATTCAGTACGTAACACTTCACGTTCTAGGATTGAAGAGCAAGGCAATTGATAATATTACTATTGGAATAATTTTTAATCAAGTTATAGAAATAAAATGTCTGACATTGTGGAACAATACAACAATACCGTTTACTGAACATTTTTTAAAAATGTTCCATTCAAACCAACAATAATGCAACAATTACAGATACAAAATGTTGGCTTCAAAGACTGAGCTGGGTAAAGAAACCTTAGCTATTGGGTCTACAGACAACTTTTAAATACCCAAAACAATTTTCTTTCTATGGATCGATTCAATTTGTTTGCTTTACCACAATCTCTTAACTTCACATTTGAAAATGCAGTAATTTAGCTTTCATCTAGCTTACATATGTCACCTTGGCATTTGGAATGTAAGGCTTTCACATCACTTAATGGTTTAAAAATTTCGATCTTTCAGCTCCTGGGTTCGACCCGGTTTTAGGATCACAAACCAATTAACATGATGCTTTATGCTACAAATAATAATTTAAAAATTTACAACTTATAAGCTTAAATGCTTTTCCCAGGAAGTTTTCTATATAAATACTACATAAATTTTACCTAAATATATACTAAAAAAAAAAAAAAAACGAAAAAATACAAAAATTTGTTCGATTTTTTATAGTGTCAGTGTCATTTGAAAAATACTGGGGTCACTTCAGTCTTTGATTACTGATATTTCCACAATACTTAATAGCAAAAAATTTTTTTACAGGTATTTAAACGTCTAAAAACGTTTAAATTTGTTTTACAATAATCTGTCACGTGCAAGCAACTGCGTTTTCATGCATCCAAAAAGCGCCAGTGGTTTAGTGGTAAAATCCAACGTTGCCATCGTTGGGCCCCGCGTTCGATTCGCGGCTGGCGCACTTTAATTTTTTTTTTAAAGCCGCGACTGAAGCTTGATTCAATTGATTTTTTTTTAATGTATAAGTGTAAGTGTTTCTGACTTTTTAAAAGCATAGCTGTAAATTATACTGATTGCTTTTGCTGTTGAGCAGTAGTAATTTCAGATTGAAATTGATTGTTTACCTTGTAAATTTAACCAAGTCATTTGCTTAGCTCATTGATATTAAATTTAATCGTTTATTATCAATACAGAAAGAGTTTTTATCTTGAGTATATTAGGTTGAGCTGGACCTAGACCCGGATTACATTCTGTAAAAAAAACAATTTGAACAATAAACATTCCAATCCGGAACCCAAAAGTTCCGAAGTTCTAAAAAAATCTAAAAACTAAAACGAGACTTGAGAATATTTAAGAACTTTACAATCTATATTCTGAATACGAGTTCAAGAATGAAAATAGAAGTTTTAACAAAAAATCAATAGGCTAAGAATGTCGCATTTTATAATTATGTTATAACAGCACGTATTAATTGAAGCTATACTAAATTTAATTCAATAACATTAGACGAGAATGTAAGTTTGCGATTGTATTAAATATAATCAATTGAAACACTAGTACGGAAAGTGGATAAATTAGCAATATCCAATCAAAACACAACAAACATTTATTTTAATCTGTTGAAAAATCAATAAAATAATCAGCCCACTTTTGCATCATGCAATGCTGAATTTAAAGTAAAAATAAAAACAGATGCATAATTATATCTAAAAATATATAGATAGGTTGATCGGCTAAATATACCAAAGTATAATAGATTTGGTGCCTACATGGTTGAAAGATTGGCATCAACAAAACCACAACAAAGTGAGCAAGCATACATAAGCCATCGATGAGTATGTGTTTATAGTTGAATCAAGGCTAAAAATCTTGTACCTCAGATGATCATCGACAGAGTCGAAGTTGAGTGTCGTTGGTTACCACAGAGAAATGAAAGTATAAAAACAAAAAATCAACCAAATACATGAAGAAAAAAAAATAGATAAAAATAAAAATAGATAAAACTAAAACTAAAAATAAAGAACGAAAAAAAAGACAAAAGGTGAAAAACTTTATTGAAACTTCAATTTAAATTTTGTTACTTTATTTTGATTGGTAGTTGCGAAATGACTTGAAAGAATATATAAACTATAAAAGTGTAACATTTGACAAGTTTTATATTCTGATTATATCACATTGATAACAACAGTCGAATGTAATGAGGTGACAATAAAACCTTGCTATTGTTGATCAGAATCTGTAGAATATTTTTTGATTTTATGTCATATACAAAGTGAGAAAATCCTATTATTTATGATGTTGATACTTTGTAAAATTTAATGCACTAATTGTAATAATGCATATGAGGCAAATGCTTTACATGAAAAACAAAATTGAAATAATTTTTTTTATAAACTCAAAATTTAATTCACTTCAACATCCAACTTTACAACTACAATTATGGTTTATGTGCTAGACACCACATCATAGCACAATCCAACTACAATGTTATCATCATTAATCTAGAATAATTTTACTACAAAATAGAATAAAAAAGTGTAAGTTGAAAAATTCAATCATTATTAGTGGCGATGCATATCAAGTATTAATAATAAAGTAGTAATAATAAATTATATTAATAGTTATCAACCAAACTTTGATTCCATACAATTAGTTAAATCTTGTAGGGTTTGCAATTAAAGTAATTGAAGGCCAATTATAAATAATGATAATCTCTGCACATGTATGCTCAAGTGTAGTCAATATTCAAAGGACAAAGCAAAGTTTTTAGTGTTCAAATCGATTTTATCCGAAAAATTAATACTTTTTACTTTCCAGACAAAGAGCTATATCCACATGAATAGATGCTAATCTACATAATAAGTCTCAAATAATTTTGTCATGTTTGAATGAGTAGAACATTTACTACTTGTTGAATTTTGACATTATTGTTAAGATGAAAATTTCAATTCAATCATTACACTATAAATTCAATTGTTCCGAGGAAGCATTCTTTATGCGTCCTAAATTAAATTTTAGATTGGTTTAAGTATATTACAATATTTATTTAAAATTCAAAGCTTTGATCTGATAATGCACCTCGATGCTGACGTTACAAAGTTGTGTTTTGTTTTAGTGATTGAACTGTATGGTCTGTGCCATGACAAACTTCAATTATGTATGGAATGGTTGCAACCAAATGTATATTAACAAGCTTAACAGCATTACCAGTGTGTATTCTTATACCTGTGCGTCCGTGTACGTTCTGTCACATACCTGTGCCCGTAATTGTAGTCTTGATGCTTGATATTATTCCATATTGATTGAAAAAAACGAGATCATTCTTCTGTAGAACTGAGTGCTGATATAATTCTGTTTCAACATTGAAAAGCTCAGTCATATTACACATGGGTTCTAGATTTTCTGCTTACTTGTTCAAATACTAAGGAATATTTTCAATCTATAGAAACGGGTTTATCTTAAGGAGTTATCCGTGGTCACCTAATGAAGAACTTTCTGACAAGAAGAGACATACGTGTATGAAAAGAGAGTTTGATCAAATAATACTTGATGATTGAGAAACAAACTGTAGAATTGTAAAAGAACAAACAAAGATTTATAATCGGCACTTATTGTTGTTGTGATGATTGTAGTCAGTCATACAAAAACAAGCTTGTATAACAAACACCAAGTTTTATATGCAAAGAGTATGAGCCATGGGCAGCTAATATTCAATATAAGGACAGACTCAAAGTACATTCATTAATTATTTTAGCAAAACAACATAACATATAACACATGGTACTTAAACATCAGGTTTCATGTTGGGTGAAAAAAGTTAAAACAAGTTAGTTTTGATGTCATGAAAGATTTGATTCAAAGTACTTTCAACCTCATGGTTATGAAGTCTTTAATTTCATCATCCAAGATATATTAAATGCTTCAGCTAGCTAAATTTCCTTACCATGAGTTTAGCAAATCTAAACTTTGTTTTTAAAGGTGAAATTCCTAAAGATAGTGCCGGAGTTTAGACGGATTTTTATCTGTATAAGGAATAAAAGTTGAAGCAAAATAAAAAATTAAAATTAAAAAATAAAAAAAATAAAAGTAAAAAAAAAAATAGAAAAAAATAAAAAGAGGTAAAATTGATAAAGACACAAAGTTGAAGAATAATCAATGTTTATAGTTTATACTTTTCATATATATATATATATAAATCTTTATTTAGCCCACCACAATTCAATTGAACAATATCCTCAACCCAGAGCGACGTCAAATCATCATCCAATTGGTTACCAAATCCCCCCGCAACAACAATCATCACAATTGAAGCTACTACGAGCCAGGCCCAATTGTTTTTTATCAATCATTACTTTTGACAACCAGACTCAATATCTCACTTTTTTGTCTTAAACTACAATCATCATAGTTTTAGAACCACATATTGAATTCAATACAAGTGAGGTTTACTAGTCATAGAAAGTTTCATATCCAATTTGCTTGCCAATATTTCATACATTTATCACTTATTTAGCTTTAACTCAAGAAAAAGCATCATCTGCAATCACTACTGCAAAGTCCCTTACATACATTCACGTCTGCAGTATTGTATTCCATAGTCAACTTTTATTCAAATACCAACAACAGAGTCTAATAATTTCAAAATATCAAGCTTGACAATTTTATCATTCATTTGGTATTGATTTGATTTTTATTTGACAATTTCTTACCCATTTTATTACACTGTATTTTCTTTTCCCTTTGAACAGAAAAAATTGGTTGAAGTAAAAAAAAAAGATTTTATTATTTAAAACACTAGATACATTGCAAAACTGGTTTACAAATTGTGGTTAGTCAAATACCAACTACTTGTCAATTAATTAACATCTAGTTCCAGACTTTATAGATCACAAGACTTTATCAAATTCATGTCAGCATATTCTATTCCTCATATTAATCAAATGAATGGAAATTATAATAGTGCCTTACCCCAGGGTGGATCAACCTCAGCTTCAACAGGTCAACAGCTGCAGCAACAGCAAGCTGTAGCAGCAGCTTATTCTCAACAACAACAGCAACAACAACAACAACCGTATGCCTCTTATTATCAATTCAATCAACAAATTCCTCAACAACCAGGAGATTATTCAGCTGCTTATGGAAATAGATACCAATATCCCTCTGGAACTTATTACCAGCAACCAATTCCTAGTCAAATATTGCAGCCTCAACCTCAGCATTATAATACAAACAATCGTAACTATCCTAATGCTCCTCAAGGCGTGGCACAACCTTCAAAACAAATTCCACCTCAAGCTCAACAACAACAACAACAACAGCAGCACCATCAGCAACAACAACCTCAACCTCAACCTCAACAACAATCAAATCAGGTACAACCTCCTCCACAATCTCAAACCCCGGTTCAGGATACCTTGAATCATGCAAATACTTCAGCTGTGGGTCAATTTCAACCACCAGGTATAAGACCACGAGTAACAACAACTATGTGGGAAGATGAAAAAACTTTATGTTACCAAGTAGACGCTAATAACGTATCTGTGGTTAGAAGAGCAGATAATAATATGATTAATGGTACTAAATTATTAAATGTTGCACAAATGACAAGAGGTAGAAGAGATGGGATTTTAAAATCAGAAAAAGTTAGACACGTTGTAAAAATTGGTTCAATGCATTTGAAAGGTGTTTGGATACCATTTGAAAGAGCATTGGCAATGGCTCAACGTGAAGGTATTGTTGACTTGTTATACCCTTTATTTGTTAGAGATATCAAAAGGGTGATACAAACTGGTGTAACACCAAATTCAAATGCAAATAATCCTTCTTCAAGCCAGTCTACCAATCTTGTAAATACAAAATCGAATTCATCTAGTGTACCTCCTCCAGCTACACCTTCATCGAATGCCGCTGCTGCTGCTGCCGCCGCTGCTTCAAATTATTATCAAAATTATAATCAACAATATTCTCAACAATATGGTCAATATGGTGGTCCAAATCAAACATCCACAGCAGCTCAACAATCTCAAACACAACCTCAACCGTCTTCAAATGATCCAAATTCAACTCAATACCAACAACATCCTCATCCTCAGCAACAACAACAACAACAACAACAACAAGCTTATAGTGGTTATCAATCTAATTATTACCCTAACGCATCGGCTAGTAATCAATACTATCCTTATCAAGGTTATAATAATACCAACTATCAACAACAACAACAACAACAACCAGGAGCCGCTGCTGCCTCCGGTACAACATACGGTAGCTATTCTTATCCACCTCAACAGCAGCCACAAACAGCTCTTAATTCAGTCACTTCAACTAATCAGTCACCTCAAGCATCGAATGTTCAAACCCAACAACATGTTCAAACATCACCTCAACAACATATACAAACTAAAGATGAAAAATAGTAATATTTTATAAAATCTATTGCATCTTGAATATTGCATTATTTTAATTCAATTTTTTACTTCAATCTATAGATTTATAGAGCAAAAGATTTTAAACATTTCAATTACAAAAAAAATGCATATTAATTTTTAATGGCTGTTGTATTATTTAAATAATTATTAATATACTAAATTTTTATTCCACTTGTAATAGCAATTATTGGTAACTCTCTGCCAAACAAAGCCAAGGACCATATAAGCTGCATTTGTAGATAAATAATAATTGAAACAAGATCTGATATTGATATTGCATTGCACTTGAAACAACACATAAAATCTCAACTACATACATAGACTTTTGTAATCTAGCTTACCTTGCATATAGTACATACATATAGTTTATCATACATCTTACATGTTAATCAGGTACATACGATATGCACAGGGTCCACATGAGGTTTGAAGAATAGAACAACTTAAACACGCTAAAGAAAATGTCACAAGCATAAAATTTCATCCATTTGTATTCTACACATCCTTACTATAAAAATTAGTTATCGTTGAAATTTTTTCTCCTTTGACGGTATAACGGTATTTTTAAATCTCGGGTTTTTTATTTTTTTTTTTCCCTATTATTATTATTAGCTGTTTTATGTTTTACAAATTATGTCACCAGTACAACAGAGTCTAGTTTATGTTTGATTTTTTATTCTGCAAATCACCTTATCTTAATGTACAGATTTTGTACAGCCACTTGCCGATGACATACGATTGAATAAGCTGCCTACATTAGAAGTCACATTTCAGTTCAGATCAAGATCTTGGGACTTTTATAATTGGTGCGTATAAATAAATTCATCTGTAATTAATTTGCACCATAACAAAACTTAATTGGGATTTTCGCACATCATTAGACTCTGATTTTGTTAATGATCTTCAATTTATATTGACCCAAATGTCAAGATGAGTATTTCGCTTCGTTTTTATATTCATACCCTCTAAATTCATCTGAGTTATTATTCGTTTGAATTCGTCACTAAAGAGTTCCAAAAAAAACCATGTTTATTATTTAAACTCTAAGGCTGACATGAAAAGTATTTAAAATGGAAAGCTTTGATTTTGACCCTACTTTCTTAGTTGATCTCCTCTAAATTTCACAGTTTCTTTCTTTCAATTAGCGCTCATGAAATCCGCTCAAAATTCCATCAGTTGAAAAACGCTCATTAACTACAATCTTCATATATACTTATGTGTATCGAAACCTCTTTCTTTGGTGTCGTTTCTTCACCTTTTTATGCTTAAGACAAACATATTTGTTATAACAAGAATAAGTTGTTATATTTATTATGTTAACTCCATTTGAAGCAACATATGAGTTAATTCATGAATATTGCTTTAAATGAATATAATTGAAATTCAATTTTAGATTTGAACAAGATATCGACTAGACTTCATGATACCGATCAATATCAATATTAATCAAGTTTAAGTCACAACGAACTTGAGAATCAAAATGTCAAAACAACATGAATTAATTTGATTTTCCGGCCAAAACCTGTTGACTTACTCGATCAACTATAAATTGACTTGGCATTTAAGTATCATCACCTTACCTTTAACAAGTACAATTAACTTTGTTGCTTCTTGGTTTTAGAAATTTTCGAAGTGAAAGTCTAACAATCATGAATAAGTACCAGGATGTAAACTACAATTAAGTTTAATGGTGACAAGGGTACTTAAATTTGAACAAATATTGACATCTGCTTTCTTTCGAATTTCACTGATAAAAACCAATAAATGGTTATGTTTGGTATTGATTTAAAAGAAAATTTGGTGTTTGTATCGAGTTTTGATAAAATTTACGGTCAAAGGCAATAATAAGAGCTTGGAATAAAGCATCTCATACAGTAATTGAACATTTGAGGATATGTTTTTGATATAATTAAATTTATTTGGTATAATCTGCTTCTAGGTTATAATTTTGTGCTTCGTCATATCAAAACACTTATCAGTGGTTTGAATCAATACTTAATTTTAATGAAACATCAATCATTTTAGTTCCAACTGTTCCACAACATTTTCAATTCAATTTCATTTAAATCAAGGATCAACAACAGGTGGAGTTTGATGTGCCACTTGAAATCAAACAAGATTTTTATTGATCAATATTGATACTGGTATTTGAAACATAGATTATTGCAATAACGAATATCGAAGAAAATTGAGTGCACTTGGTTAGCCATCTCATTTAACAAATATTAAAACAAATCTCAAATTTATGAGTAAATAAACTAACCACCATTGATGATTTACAGACCCTTTAAATTCAAAACAATAATTTTGGACTAAATAAAACTTTGCTTGATAATACAAAATTAGACACTGATTAAAGAAAAGAATCGAGCTCTATATTTGATGATAAAAGAATATATACAAATTTTAAATCAAGATGTACTAGTCTTGATTGAATAAATTTCAAAATCTTGCAAGTTTGTATTAAACGATTATGTGAATTCATTACGACTTATTGTCAATTCATAAATGAATCTTGCTTATGATTCGCAAATTATTATTTGCAATCGATGGCGTCTTATGGAAAACTGAAATGAAATATCAACTATAATATACAGTATACCTCAAGCCGTTTTGATGATAGAGTATCGCGCGAATTGTGGAGTTGAAACAATCAAATTGAAAGCTACATTTTTCTTTATCGTATACTTTTTAAACATGTAGTACATTATATTAGTCCACTTAGGGTAAGTTTTTCTAAAAAAGGTGAAAGATCGTCTTTTCTAATTTCGATTACTGAACTATCGAAACTATCAATACGAACTTTTGCACCTGATGTATTCGATAAATGTTGAAATGCAACGCTAAATGTATTTAATCTTGCTATGGTAGAATTATCATTTTTATCTTGATTTTGGATCAACTTTGCTTTTTCTGAACTATTTAATCCCTTTGGATATTTTGGTGTAATACCAATAACTAAAAAACTATCACTTTTAGCATCCAAACTTGCTATAACCAATGGTTTTAATGATTTATTTCCATTGATAAAATCTAGCTCAGTTAAATTCTCAATAATCCATGAACCTAATTTCGATAACATCAAAGGATTATTAAAAATTTCTAGATCTGGTATAGCTCCATCATTTAAAACACATAAACGATAAAGTTTAAGATTTTTAATCATTTTTCTTTCCAATAATGACATTCCGGTACGAAAAATGATTTTTTGTATTTGTTTTGCATGCTCTAAACCTTGGAATAATAATTCACTTCCTTTAGCCTTTTTTAATGCTGAAAAATTTAGTGTTGAAGTTGAAGATGATAAGTATTTGTTTATTCCTAGTGCATCCCAAGAAGACCAAAAATTATTTATCCATTGTTTTTCCTTCTTAACTATTTCATTTTGAATTCTTGTATTTTCGTCTTCATTCTCTTGATTCGAATTACTATTATTTTCCTCGTTATTTAACAATTTTGAATCTAATTCTAATAGTGCTGTTAATGCTTCAACACATTCCATAGCCGATAACAGACCGGTGAACCCAAATGTTTTTATAAAACCATCTCTCACTATGTTTTCTAATCCATACATTGGAAGATACTTATTAAAAACCGTTGGTAACTGCTGTTTTATTCTTGAATCCATATATAGCCATTTTTCTTGAGCAATAGCTAATGATATCCCCATTTTTGCAAACAACTTGTGCAATTTTTTTTTACCATCTTCTGTCCATAAATTTAATTTTGAATTGACATGACTTGAGTAATAAAAAGAATCGTATAAAGTCCAATGTCGTAGCAAATATAAATGATAATCTTTTTCTATATTGAGTGATGTTGTATCAGCTGATTTTTTCGATATTGATTGATTTGAAGGATTCAATCTTAATACTTCTTCTTTGAATAATGGTTGTAATTTATCATAAATCTCGGGATAATTGATGTCGAGTGAAGATGTACCTATTATTGCGAGCCATAAGTTATCAAGATTTGTTTCACCGACAGAAGCTATTAATGCATAGACTGACGCAGTATTCGATGTTAGGATTGTAAAACCTTGATTATAATACGCTTGGATTCTATCCTCATGCTGAGATTTCTCTTTCCTTTTTTGTTTCTTTTGTCTTTTAAGATTTTGTTGTTGAAGCTTTCTCTTGCGAGATGTTGTATCATCTGAATCTTGTGAATTTATGATGTTTTCATCATCTGAAATCAGATCAAAATTTGTCATGTCTTTTATGTTTTCTTCGTCATTTTCGGTATCGGAACCTATTCCTTCTTCATCGTCATCCTCTTCGTCATCCTCCTCATCGTCACTTTCTTCATTGATCAACATTTCATATGATTTTTTTACATCTTGCAAATTTGAATCAATATATCCATCATCCATACATACAATTAAATCCGATCCAAAGATATTATCAAGATTCCACGGTCTATGACCATCAATTACATAAAATTTCCTCTTTGATGTAATACTGTTTAGTTTAACGTAATCCAAATTATCATAATCAAAATTTTCAAGCCCATGCTCATTGTTGATAAAATCATCAGGATTCAATTCGAAAAACATCTCCATATCTACCATTGCACCACATCCAATTAAAATTATATTCACTACATCAACATCCAATTTTTGATAATTAGTTTTTAAGTCTGTATAACCAACAACTGGTATCAATTGGTATTGAATTAATTCTTTTCTCAATAATAAACTCAAGATCTTAGCAGCACATAAAGAATCCACATTTAAACATGATACAAATAGAACCAACTTGCAATTAGAGTGTGATAATGATGTATTTTTTATGTCCGTTATTGCCTGAGCGTATTGGTTAGGCGTAATATACATTTATCTCTCGAAACATAAACTTTCACTTAGTTTATCAAGAATATATTGCTGATTTGAGATGAATCTTTGATATTTGATACTGGAAAAATATTATTTACGAGGTAATGCCAAAAAACGCGTAAGATATTTATGAGTCGTGTTTCAGGCTGAGATTTTTGCAACAAGAATTTGAATTATGTTGCTACTATGAAAATCCGGTAGCGATCGAAACCATGATGTTTGATAGAATGCAACCTTCAAACCTTTATCAAATGATATATGCTTTGATAAAAATAACAAACTCTATAAAACTCTTCAAACTTTATTTAATAAATGATAGATAGTTTCATCATAATATGTTGGGTAAAATTATATAAATCATAAATTTACAAATGTTTGTTTTTTGATTTTTAAGCAAAATGGTGACTATTATCATTGAAACAAAGACTTAACAGAACAATCATCCAAGAATTTAAAAGATCTTGCAACAAGGAAAACATTTAAACTTAGATTTTGCTTCCCCACAAATCAGGAGATCTTAAATTAATCAAATGTGACGTTAACTGGAGTTGGTTATTATGTTTTTTTTAAGAAATCCCCCAATTTCACTTTTTATCCCCCATAGTTGTGGGGGTTTTTTTTTTTTTGTGACCTCGTGAATAAACTTTAGTGCGTACAACGGTTTGCAATAAGATTATTGTTTGAGCTAGCTTCCCTTTTGAAACCTTTTATGAATCAAAAAAAGATGGAAAATACTCAAAACTTAACAGTCATGTTTGCTATACCATGAAAGAAATGTTTAATCTAACATAGAGAAACATATGCTGTGTTATTTATTCATCAACAGTTTATTGATACAAAAAATTTTGTATGTGGGATGGGTAAAGTTATAATTTCGAAATGGAGAACAAGCTAGTGTAAATTTTTTTGCTAAGGCTGCTAACCCGTATGATCTTGAATCTATAAAAGCTAGTGATATTCTCCACCACCTTCATTAATTTTGCAAATCAAAATGAATGATGACAAACTAACGTCGTCTTCACCTAGTGTGTCACTTAAATATCCTAATGAGTCTATATCGAGTATTCCAACAGCAACTTCCAAACCCATAGACAAAGAAACACCAAAGAAAAAACCATGGTTCAAAGTTAGAAATATGTTTGAAAAAATAGAAGATAGGCCAACTCCAAAGCAGGTTTATAATTATCGAGTATACTTGACAGCTATTATGGCTTCTGCTGCAGCTATAATTATAGGGTATGATGGTGGATTCATTGGAGGTACAGTAGCTTTGTCTTCTTTCAAAAATGAATTTGGTTTGGATGCATCAAGTCATTCGAGTTTCATTATATCGAATGTTATATCTGTTTTTCATGCCGGTTGTTTCTTTGGTGCATTATTTTCATATCCATTTTCATTTTATTTCGGTAGACGTATACCTTTAATTTTTGCTGCTGTATTGATTACAGTAGGGTCTGCGATTATGTTAGCTGCAAATGAAAGTAATGGTTTGGGTCCTATTTACGCTGGAAGAGTAATGGCGGGTGTTGCTGTGGGGTTTTCAACAAATCTAACCGTTGTTTATATTTCAGAAATTAGTCCTTCGCCAATCAGAGGTCAATTAACCAGTAGTTACGAAATTGGTTGGAGAGTAGGAGATTTAGTTGGGTTTTGGATCAATTATGCAGTTGACTCACATATAAAACCAAGTAGAAAACAATGGCTAATACCTTTTGCTGTTCAATTGATACCAAGTGGATTATTTCTATTGGGAAGTATCTTTATGAAAGAATCACCAAGATGGTTGATGCAAGTTGGAAGATATGATGAAGCGATCAAGAATTTAACTTGGTTTAGACAATTACCAGAAGATGATGAATATATTATTTATGAAGTAAACCAAGTAAAAGAATCAATTGAAGAACAAAAAGCAAGAATTGGATTAGGTATATTAGATCCCTTTTTTGAAGTATTTTTCAAAAACAGAAAAGTTTTACATCGTTTAGGTGTAACCATGTTTTTATACGTTATTGCAAACTTTTTAGGTATTCAATCCATAAATTATTATTCACCAATTTTATTCCAAGGTTTAGGTGTTAAAGGCACTAATGCATCTTTGTTTTCAACAGGTATGTTTGGAGTTGTTAAATTTGTTTGTACATTTGTCTACATATTGTTTGTGGTTGATTTTTTCGGTAGAAGAAAAGCTTTTATGGCATCATCCACTGTATGTTCATTATGTTTTTGGTATATTGGTGCTTATTTAAAAATTAATGATCCTACTAAACCCGGTGTTCTGGCAGGTCCAGGTGGGAAAGCAGCAATTGGAATGATGTATATTTGGATAGCTTCTTTTATATTGGCGTGGTCGGGAGGACCCTTTGTTGTTGGAGCAGAAGTTTTTGATCAAAATATTAGATCGTTTGTTCAAGCTATTAACGCAGCTGCTTCTTGGGTTCCTATATTCATAATGTCAAGATTTACAACAAATATGGTCCATGCAATGAGTTATGGAATTTATTTCTTTTTTGCTTCATTAGCCATACTTACAATACCGTTTGTATACTTTTTATTACCAGAAACCAAAGGTATTGCTTTGGAAGATATGGATAAGTTATTCAGTAGAAGTTTACCGGCAAGAAAAGCTCATTCAATTGTATTAGCTAATGTGAAACATGAAACCAAGGAGATTTTTAATGAAAATCACAAGTATGGATTATTTGACGCTGAGCCTGAAAAACCAGAAACTGAAAATGTTGAATATTTATTCACAAAAGAGGACAAACAAGTTTGATTTATAATCACATTTATATTTACGAATACTTAATGGAAAGTTTTAAATGCATTTAAAAAGAAAAATTATTTACGAGCCCAATGATTTACTCTTATTTTTTTTCCTCAGTTTACGAATTTATTGTAGAGTTGGGCTGTAAACATTGTGACTCATGTCTAATTGAATAGTCATAAATGTTGTATGACTTCTTAATCCATACAGTATCAAGTCTTGATTGCTGGGTATCTATTTATTAAGATAAGTATAGATTTCAGCCGCGTGGGAATGTAATTGTAGAGAGGGGGGGTTATTAGTCATCATTCTATTATTGTTTTGATCGTAGTGTTTAAAATGTTTGAACAAACACATGTGTTTGTATTAATGATTTCGTATTATTACTAATCATTTTCGTATTCCATTGACTATAAAATGGTGTGGATATCAACCTTTTTTAAACTTTAATTCAATATCAATAATCATGACGAATAATCAATTGAAAAAAGCTGATTCTTCAAATGTCTCAATAACTTCAACCACATCAACTCTAGACTCGGTGAAATTTAAAGTAAAGAATTTGTTTCATAAAGACAAAGATCTCAAGTCCAAGAAGAATATCAATAAAACAAATATGAGTACTATAACAGAGTATCTAGTACTTAAATAAATAGATTTTGCAATCGCTGTGAAATACGGTCGTGTGTGTACAGTTCCGAGATTTGAATTTGGCTGCGAAACGGGTAAAGAACTAATTGTGGTGATAATAATAACTAATAGTTGAAGCCGAATCAACCGTTCAATGTTTAATCAATGAACTTGATTCAAGCTGGTAGTGATTAGGTCTAGAGATGATGATCAAGACATGACAATATTATATCACTAAATATACAACAGAATCTTAAAATTGAATTTCTCTTCCGAATGTAAGAAGTTTGAATATAGTAAAAAGTTTGCAATCATTTGAAAGTAATTTCTTGCAGATAACCTTTGGTATTTCAATTGCGCATTGACAACAGAAAAATCAAAAACTTTCGTTAACATAAGTTGAACTAAAATTTATCAAGGAATTAAAATTATTTAAATTTTGGTTATTTGAACTTCAATGATATATCTCACACGCTCACAACTTACAGTTTCAATTGCAGAGATACACCTTTTAATGGTAAACTAAAAAGCTACTCTATACTTTTGTATATCGTTTCACCAGATATGCAAATGCACGGAAAAAAAGCGAAAACTTTTGGAATATATGCGAATGTAGCCGGATAGTGTCATACAACTTTTTTATCAAACATTATCCACAATTCTTTATCTTTTCATCAAACTCAGACTATTTATATCCATTATTTATTACAATATTCTTTTTAATTGTTCAATTTCTAGATGTCTGATTCAAAACAAAGTGAGGAAGTTTTGCACAAAGAAAAGCAACATGTACAATCGCAACCATTAAATGACGGGGGGAACCAATCAAAAAAATTAGGTACCATCGAAGATGAATTGATTCACGATGAAGATGATTACTCTAGTATTTCATCGAACGAAAACGAGTTAGACACCCCGCTTGATTCTTCATCTCAACCTGTTGATAAAAACTTGTCTAAGAAGGACGCTGAAAAGTTGGTTGGTGGAGATTCAGTTGATCATTTGCTTAAAGAATCACTGAGAACTCAAGATAAATCCCATCCTGAAGCTGACCCAGGCTTAACAACTACCCAACAAGACGTGAAAGTAGATTGCGATGCATTTTCAGAGACAGAAGACTTCAATACAAATCAAAGAGTCTTTTCGTTTTCTTTACCATTAGGTGGTTTTGGATCATTTAAAAGCAATTTGAGTAGACAACTTCAAAGTTTGAAACTAGAAAATCTTCCTTTGATTGGTAATAATCATGACGACCATTTGGCTAAAGAAAGAAAATTCGAAGAAGAGATCAATTTACAATTGAGTAGACAATTATCCATTGATACTTTGGACGATGCAACATACTTTAAAGATTTCCAAGGAACTGAAGATGGAAGACTCAAAGCTGTTAAACATTCAATAACAACCAACTTTAATGAGATTTTACCAGTCAAGAAGAAAGATTTGAAACAACCTTATGAAACTATTTACGATAGAATTGACTCTAATATTGTAATTATGGGTGGTTATAGAGGCTCGATTTTAAGAGACACAAAAACCAAAAAAAGAGTTTGGATGCCATTAAAAGCTGGTTTCAATTTACGAAAAATAAATTTATTATTAGGACCAAATAAGTCTGATGAAGAAAATGCAGAAGATACGGTTTATCCAGATGGTGTTTTAAAAAATGTGGGTCCAATTGATGTTTGTAAAAAATTGATTAAAAAATTGGAGTCAAATCCAAAAGTTAATATAAAAGAGTTTGGATATGATTGGAGATTAAGTGGAGATTATAATTCGAAAAAATTGGAAAAGTTTTTAACAAAAATTTATGAAGAGACTGGAAAACCCACATTGGTCATAGCACATTCAATGGGTGGATTGATGGTTCATGGAACCGTTCAAAGAAACCCTAAATTATTTAGATCAGTGATTTATGTTGGATCTCCAAGCGAATGTTTGAATATTCTAGGTCCAATAAGATATGGAGATTCTATATTACTATCTGATAAAATATTAACCTTTGAAACAAATTTTATGATGAGATCAAGTTTTATATTTTTGCCAATAACTGGGAGAGCGTTTTACAACAAAGAAACTAAAGAAAGTTATGAAATTGACTATTTTGATCCAGAAAATTGGGTAGAATACAATTTGAATCCACTAGTTTCAAAAAAACGTAGAGAACTAGAAGAATCTAAAAAATCTAAAACATCAAATTCAACATCTTTATTTCCTAGTTTGAATCAGCTTGGTAACAAATTCAATAAAATGTATCGATCAGCTCCAATTATAAAATCAATCAATTCATCAAGTGTCAAAGATTGTACACTTGTTGAGGATGTTAAATATTCATATTTATTCTCAGAAGCTTACAAGTATTTATCAGAAACTTTGAAATCAACCAAAGAATATATTGAATTTTTAGAATATAAACCAGAGTTAGAAACAGAGTACCCACCAATGGCTGTTGTTTATGGTAATAAAATTCCTTCAGTGAGAGGATCAGTAGTAAGAAGCAGACAAGATATCAAAGACGGAAATTATTATGAATTCTTTTATGGGCACGGTGATGGTGTTATTCATCAAAAATGGTTGATGCCAGAAAATAAAGGTTTTGAATATTACAATGAATGTAGTGGAACAGGACAAATTGTAGGAAAATTTTCAAGTGATGCTGCTCATGTGGGTTTGATGACTGATTTTGATGCTATGGGAAAAGCATTAGATGCAGTGTTTGAAGCCGAAAAAGATTGGAAAATTAGAAAAGCTAATGTAAACAAAAAATAAAGCTTGTATGTACTATAGAATGTATTATCTTCCTTCGTTTTCGTCTTCTTCTGGTGGAATTACTTCTGCAAAATGATAGGTATCCCGGTTGATTTCACCTATGTATGCTCGATCCCCAAATCCACCAATTAAATATACTTTTTCAACTTTAAATTTTTCCCAATGAGACCTATGTGGTGATAGTACATTATCTGGTAACCACATTGCTGCATCTGGATGTCTAGCAAGAAAACATTTCTCCAATTCAAATTTTTTTCTATCAAATGGATTTGGAAACCAAACTTTTTCTAACGATCCAGTTAATTGAACTCGAGGTGAACCAGCAGGAGATCCGTCTACCTTTCCTGGGTAATTGTCTGCCACTTTGTCATACTTTGGATGATCACCATCGCGAATTGAGAATGAAAACTTTGACCCCCTAATAATATCTTGATTTGCTCCTCCAACATCTATAACTAACCAATAAGGATCTCCGTCTTCATCACAATCAACATAATATTCTACAGTGGAGAAAGGAATACTTTCAGTTTTACCATTGAATCCTTTGAATGATTTTATCGTGTTAACATTGGCAAGGGATTCTCTTGATACAAGTGTTCTTGCTACCGAGGCACCTTCCAACTCTGACGGAGTATCACTAGTTAATTTGACATCGTTTACTGCCCAACTAGATACAAATGACAAAAAAACAAAAATTATTTTGTTTACAATCATTAGGTCCTTTGCAATATAATTTCACTTCCCCTTATAGATAAGAAATTAATCCTTACTAAAAATACTTCACTTAGTCTAAAAGTTTAATAATCAAAAAAAATGCGCCAGCCGCGAATCGAACGCGGGGCCCAACGATGGCAACGTTGGATTTTACCACTAAACCACTGGCGCTTTTTTCAAGTTTTATAAAAAAATAAGTCGATATATTTACTATAATAAAAATATTTTTGCTGGTTTTACAGGTTCATCCCATGATTTTATACTCAGCAATGAAAAAATATATGGTTGAACTATTAAAACCTTAGGCAGTCTATGTATATTTAAGTTTATAGTTTTAGAATCAACATATAAAATGTATATGTTTTTTTTTTTTTTACTATATAAACAAGTTTATAACTGAAAAATATATATAGGCTATCTAGCTGTATGCTAGCTGAAGCTTTATATTTAATGTGTTTGGTAAAAAAAATAGCTTTCAATAAGCATTAGAATGTTTCAATTAAAATGTGAGATTCTTCTGGATTTGATGCAAAGCAAAAAATCATTAAATACTCACTAAAAAAACCATTTGAGTTATGGAAATGCATGATGAAAATTATGTTTTTGTTTTGAATATGTAATAATTAAATTTGACCGAAAATATGAAAGTTTAGTTATTTTCAAATGCTTCAATTAATTAAAATACCTATTCGTCAAACCGCTCTCGTACTTCATTACCAAGAGAGCGCCGTCGTCAATGCAATCACGACGACGGTGATGAAGTAAAAGTGAAAACTTTTACAGCACCAGATAGTTTTAAGGCTTTTTCAGGGAAGATCTATACAAAAATATATTCCGAATAACTAATTCAGCTCTCCAACAGTCTATACACGTATTATTACAGCCAGTATTTATTTATCCAACACGAAATTAAAATTCAAACACAGATGAAAGATTCGATACAACATAAATTTGGATATTGAAAATGAAAATTCCTAAGCGCATGCTTTACAATTAATTAGTTGCTGTAGGATTTAAGTGACGTGTGATTATATATATAATATATATATATTTACATATGTCATGTTATAGTTTTAGAAAGAACTATATATTTAATTTAGAGATTACTTATTACTGTTAATTATAAAAAATTAGAAACCAATAAACATTAATTTATACTTGATTGACGGTAAAACATATTTAGTTTTGACGACATAATTTGCAGCCAGTCGTAAGGCGAAGGTCACAAGCTACGATGATCATAGTAACGAATTTCGAATCTAATCTATTAATAATCTATAAAATGCAGTCTAATTAATTGATATTCAGATTTTTCAATTTCTTCTCGAGTGCTCTATCTTTTGAGATTTCTAGTCGCTTGGTTTCAGCATGTAGGACATAAATTAAACTGAAATCACTTAGTAGGCATAATCCGGCTAGCAAAGTATAAGTCCCTCCCAAATTCAATTTACTGATCATTTTATCTAGAACACCAGTGCCAGCAGCGGCTAATAAACATCTCATCAAATTTAAACAGCTAGCAGATGCACTTCCCTGACGAGGGAACAAATCAACTAGCAAAGTCGTACATATGGACAACATAAACGAAGCAGAAAATGATATACATACCGTTGAAATAATGATTGATATTATGTGTTTTTTAAATTGTACACACCAACCAAAAATTAATAATCCAATGATCATAAGTAACGCAGGAAAAACACTTAATGTTAACCTTGTGGCAACTATATTGAAAGCTGGTCTAGACATCAAAGGAATTTCTTCAACTTTATTATCATACAAAGCTTTACGATATTTATAATATCGATTCAAGATTTTCCCCACCATCATGGAACCAACAAAACATGCTATACCTTGTGGCAAATAAATCAAACCTACATGCATAACACTGTAATTGTACTTGCTAGACTCCAATTCCGTCGCGACTGAAGTTAAAGTCATAGTCCAAGTTGCAAAATGTAATCCCAGGGGGAGTAAAATCAAAAACACTGTTTTTTGAAAAAAAATTTTAAATGGGCCAAATAAATCAAACTCTGCTTTTTCGATAATAGTTGCAGTATCATTTGTCATCCTTCTTTTGAAAAAAGAAAAATGAATTAATAAGGCTTGATTAATAATGCTATTTGGTTTGACTGTACCATTCCCAACTATTCTTCTTGAGGTTTCTGCCAAAAATATGACTGCCAAAACAAAAGTAACACCTCCTCCAATTGCTAAAAATACAAAAATAGATCTCCATGTACCATAAGAACTAATCAATGCAGCTCCAATCAATCCACCAAAACCATTACCAACTAATTGAAGGCCAGAAACCAAGCCAACAAAACCACCACGATTAGCTGGTGTACATACATCACCAGAAACACCCGAGCTTATAGCAATCACCGGTGCAATTCCTGCAGCTTGAATACAACGTAGTACTGCTAGTAGCCAATAAACATTACTTTGAGAAATGCCAATACAAGCAGCAATAAATATCAATATACTTGCCAAAATTACGGGCCGACGGCCAAAAGAATCAGCTAAATTTGACGAAAATGCGGGTGAAATACCTTGAAATATTAGATATGCAACAACCGAAAGATTCATTACCGATGAAGAAGTCTTAAAGTAGGATGTCAATATTGGTAAAGCGGGAAAATAAATAGGACTTGATACAGTACTCCAAAACCCCACTAAAGATAAAACTACTATAAGCATAAGTTTTTCTTTATCATGGAATATAGTGTATAAATACTCTGCTTTTTCATTTGTTTCAAATGTCTCTAAATTTTTCAGATCTTGATTCTGTTGTAACTTAGGCAAGTTCTCCTTTGAGGTCATTTTCGTCTTTGATTGTGATCACAACAACAATCAAACTGATGTAGGAAATTGAAAGATACATATATGAACTAAAACCTAGAATTAAAGCAGGTCCCAATTTGTCAGCGGCCGAAGGACAATTGTCAATATGTCATTTTTTGTTTTCGGTGTTTACTCACACTAAAAAAAGAAATCAAAATGAGAACAGGTGACACAGCGAGATGTAAGAGTTACCATCAGACATATTAGATTCCATTCATAAAGCCATTTCCAGACAATCTACTAATCTATTGCGTGTAAAGCATTTAAATATACAGTTTCCAAGTTGAAATGCAAAATAAATTTTGTTTTCGTATAGAATAAGTACATCTAGAAAAAAAACCCCGTATAAAATATCTATATAAGGAAAATATATCGGGGTTACGTTTAAATTTCATTGGTACAGGGTTTCCATGAACACAAGATAATATTTCAAATCACAACCCAAAACTTCATCACACGAGTCTGAATGCGGCGTCTACTTAAATTTCAACATTAATTGACTCAACCCTAGTCGTCAATCAAATAAGAATCTTAATTTTTATTACATACAAACGAGAGAACTGACCAAAGATAATATTCAATATTTGAAACAGATGATTTTGTTGATTTTGAATAGCTTGAGTAGACTCACTTAATCATTGGTTCTGCCTTGTAGTCTCTATTTGTATATTCCAATAATTTATTTTAGTCATAATTTCTTCTGATTGCCAACTCTACTGCTTATTCACTAGCCTTTTTATGCTTGTAAACTTTTCTGTTTATTCATCAGCAATCATTTCTTTTGATAGTCTCAAATACTCACAGCAGCAGAATATACAATACACTGTAAAAACTAATTTAACGTATACATAATGAGTATTTCACTGATTAAAAACATCAACGAGAAGCCCAATGACACGATATCAACAGACTTTTCTACTAATGCAGTGTAAATAATACAATTGATGTATAAAAACAAATGAATTTTGCTATTGTTTCATAAATATAACAATAAACATGTCCCTCATAGTAAATTGTAATTTAAAAAAATTTATAAATGTAAAATCAAAAAAATCTGGAATTTTGATATTGTATTATAGTAGTAGCTTGAGTTTTTGCTACCGCATATGGCGAGTTAAAAAATAATTTTATTAATTTTAGAGCCAAACAACAATCTTTTCAAAATGGTAGCCACATGTTTTTAAAAAAAAATTGTATATACTTTTGTTTTTGTTTTGTGTAATGTTTAGCTTATGTTTGACTGATATTAATAATGTAAGTAGAGTTATTGCAATTGCTTTTTTTATGGAGTAAAAAGTTTTAGTCTTCTTAAGACTGTAAACCTTTGTTTGAAGGGCTGATAGGTTTGAAATAGTGAAATTACTCGTCTTCTCGTGTTTTCATGTTATTAGAGCTTAATATTTTTTGATTTAGGGTGGCCGATGAAAGTTCTTGCTGATTGAAGTTGTGTTACTGTGTTCAGGTATTCATTTAGGGCTACATTAAAGCTGACTGATTAGTCAAGCTGTTGAGAGTAAAGATTAATTATGAATAGATTAATTAGAGAATGAGATTAAAAATAACTGCATAAATTTGTAATTTCAAGTGTGCTCCTTATTCCTCTCTAAATATTGACAGTTATCAAATTTTGAGTTGAAGTGGATTAAAAATCACATTAATCTGTTTTTCGATCTACTTGCTGTTGAGTCTGCATCTTTACGATTTCTTGAATTGAAATTACCACTGCTTTCTAGTTGATATAACCTCCAAGCCTCCCTAATATGATTTGGCTGTAACGGTTGAATTTTATCACCTTCAAAATACAATGGCTGATCATCAACTTCAATATCTTTACCCTGTTTCAAACTTTTTAATATTATCTTTTTTTGTAGCTTTTTTGCATGGATGTCTGCAATTAATTTTGCCTTATAATCTCTCTCTTGTATTTGCTGTGCCTTTGATATAATCTCTCCTAGAAACAGCTTAGATATACCAGCCATAACCACTGCTATAACTTGTGGTATGGAGTGGCCAACAATTCCGTTAACAATTTTTTTGACCCCGGGCTTGTTTACAGTCATTCTTCGATAAGCTTCAAATCTTTCCATCTGATCGTCAGTAAAATTTGCAATCAACAATCTTTTCTTTTCCTCTTCGTTTAAATTTTTGTCAATCTTTTCTTCCTTTAAATTATTGTACTGAGCAAGTAATTCTATATCGCCAATATCAGAGAAATCAGATAAATCTTCATCTTCATCATAATCTGAATCATCAGTTGTACCTCTTTTTTCATCATCTAATTCTTCGCTTTCGTCGTCTTCATCATCGTAGTCTATAATTCCTACTTGGGCATTTTTAAATTTTTCTAATTGACTGAAAAACACTCTCCAAATCAATTCTTCGTCATCCTCATCTAAGCTGGCATCTGAATCATATGGATCGGATTGTTCTTCCTCTGATTTATAGAAATCAGAAGTTTGATTTAACGTTAGATCGGTCATTGTTGCAGTTATTATAATTACGATCAATTTTGTTTTTTTTTTATCTTCAAAAATATTGATACTTCTCAAAGAGCTGGGAATTCAAGTTGATTCAATCAAAATTCAAGCTATCGAATTAAGAGGTACTCAAAGAATAGAGCCAAGTAAAGAAGCTCGAGTAATTGGTATGTATTAGTAGTTGTTTGGCCTTATAGACACTTTCAATTATCAAAACACCGATTGATCAATATTGATTCAGGATTTTTTAGCAGAAATATAAGCATATTCCTTGTATTTTTGATAAAAGTTGATTCGGTTGTCAAGCAATATTAGGGTCAATGATGTTTTTAAATTTTATGGATATACATAGCATTCATTACATGTGAACTTTCTAAAGACTACGTACAAATAGAACTAGAATGTTAAGTACATAAAGTGAGACTTATGCGATTGTGTAGTATACAAATTAGGCACGTATTTTGAGTTTAAAAATTATCTAATAACTTGTTTGATTTCATTAATAGCTGACGCCATAAATCGAATTCAGATTTTTCAATGTCTCTTATTAGTATTTTGATCTCATGCACAAGATTAGAATTTTTAGATCTTCTTGCAATATCCAATAAATGCCTTAAATTTTGGATGCTTTTGATTTTGAAGTAAGACAATAACCTCAATTTGAAATTATTATTTGGATTCTCGGGCAAACCCATATGTTCACCTACTAACTTCAATAATTCTGAAGTTGTATCTTGATCGTACCCCAAGTCATATGTGACCACATCTAGATCAAGTAAGATATCCAGATTGAGATTGTCTTTTGCTAAGTAGACAATTTTTGTTATATCAGCTAATGGACTCAAAGCATCATCAATTTCTTTAATAATTTGCAGTCTAGCAATTGGATTCAAGGGATTTCCTAGATAAATGGTTAAAGTTGGTAGTTCAGGTATCGGCATTTCACGATTCAAGAGTTCGATGTCTGAAATTATTAAATGGTACAATATTGTTTGGGTAATCAAGTATGGTAAATCATTAGAATGTACTGATTGAAGGTTGTAATGTACATAAGCTTTGAGTTCATTCGAAGAAATAGATATGTAATTTTTATCCAGCAACACCAACTCTACTGTATAATCTGGCGTCTTCATTGACGATGTATATAGATGGTCTATCAATTGAATATTAACACGTTTTTTAGTCAAAATTTGTAATTCGGCATTCACCTGTTGTTGAATCGCATAAACAAGATCAGGAAAATTGAAAAACTCATTTGAAAATTGTACAGATATTGGAATGGTAATGGTGATATCATTTTTGACATAATTTTCTAGGTTTTCGATCTGTGACTCAATGTCAACCTTAAAAATATAGATCCAAACCCAAGGAGCGATGATTGCACAGCCAAATATGAATAGAATGACCTTGTTTAAGTTTTTTGGCATGACTCAATTCATGGTTTCTTGATATAATCAATTATCACGAAATTAAAATGAATTTTTTTTAACTTTTTTTCTGTATTCTTATGACTGCCGTGCCTTCGGTTTCAATTGAAAGAGGTTTGAATCCACAAAAACAAGAAGAAGAATTTGTTCACGATGTTTATAATGATATAGCTCCACACTTTTCTCAAACAAGATATAAACCTTGGCCTATAGTTGAAAAGTTTTTACAATCTAGACCCCATTATTCCATCGGCCTAGATGTTGGTTGTGGTAATGGTAAATACTTGAGCGTGAATAAAAGCTTGTATATCATTGGTACCGATAGATCTGAAGGTTTGATTGCTTGCGCTCAAGAGAATTCAAAAGGGACTTTTAGTCTAGGGATTGCAGATGGACTATCGTTGCCTCATCCTGATAATCGGTTTGATTTCGCAATTTCGATAGCAGTCATACACCATTTTGCTACAGAAGAAAGAAGAGTCAATGCAATTCTGCATATTTTATCGAAATTAAAGGTTGGTGGTGAGTGTCTAATTTACTGTTGGGCGTTGGAGCAAGAGACATCTCGTCGTGGTTACAAAGATGGCGACGATCAAGATATCTTAATTCCATGGGTTTTAAAAAAGCAAAAGCCTAAAAAGGAGAAGTGTAATAGGAAGAAATCTGATAACAATAATGAGGAATCTCAAAATAAAAGTGAGTTAGGCGAAACAAATATGGTCCAAACTAAATATAGGTATTATCATTTATATAGAAAAGGTGAACTATCAGAAAATGCACTTCAAACCAAAAAATGTGAAATTGTTGAAGAAGGATACGAAAAAGATAATTGGTGGATTATTCTTAAGAAAATTTAATGCATGTTTCAAATTTATAATAGACCGATTCTCTGAAAATTTAGCAAAAAAATGAAAAAAAATTATTGATGTTATCACTGACAGAGCGACAAGATAGATTAATCAAAGCAACGGATTTAGATGCATTGAGTTGTAAACAAAGCATAAACGAAAAATCATATCTCATACCTAGAGATAGATATGTTGAAAATTTGATTCAATCATATAGATCACATTTACAATATTGTTTGGGGTATTCACAATTATCTTCAGCAAGAGCTTTAAAATCCGTTTTTGAAACAAAGAAGTTGCCGTTGATTAATAGGGGATCTTATTTGCGGACGAAAGCAATTGATCTTATTGTTGATAAGTTTATCAATGAATATGATCAAAAATGTCAAATTGTGTCTTTAGGTAGTGGATCAGACACTAGAGCATTCCAATTATTGGAAAAATATCCAAATATTTTATATCACGAAATCGATTTTCCCGAAACTGCAAAAATAAAAAAACTAGCGATTGCTCAAAATCAGGATTTACGTGATTTGGTTGAATTCAATGAGAAAAAGCCTGCGGTTGCTTCAAAAGATGACTTTCTAGTGTATTCTCCAGATTTATTTACCAAAAACTATTTTCTTCATGGAAGGGATTTACGAAAGTTGGATAAAACTTTTGCAATAACAGAATTCGATCAAAGCATTCCAACTTTGATTATAAGTGAGTGTGTGTTATGTTACTTGTCCCCAGAAGAATATGAGTATAATATTGAGTATTGGAAAAGTTTAAGCAATAATTTGATTTGTTTTTTAATTTACGAACCAATGTCATTGAGAGATACATTTGGTGCCACAATGACTCAAAACTTATTGAATCGAGGGCTTAGTTTGCAATTATTTGACAAATATCCTGATTTGAGGTCAAGGAAGAATTTTTTGGAAAAGAAATGTGGTTTAAGTAATTTAAAATTAACAGATTTAAGTATTATTGGCGGTTACGGTAATGCAAATTTACAAGAAAACCCATGGATTGATGCAAAAGAAATGAGCAGAATAAATTTTTTAGAATTTATAGATGAGATAGAGGAGATCAAATTATTGTTAGAGCATTATAGTTTATGCTACGGTGAATTTAAAATGAACTCTCATATAAAAAGTTTTTCAGGAATCAATAATTGGTCTTGGGTTGATTTGTAAATTCAATGGCAAGTAGCAAAAAAAAAAAGACAATGTTCTAGACAACAGTTATAATATATTTCAAATATTATTTAAACTTCCTCAAATTATCCCAGCCTATAGAGTTTGCATTTGGCAATTTAATAATTTCGACACGAGTCAAACACTCTGGATTGATACCCTCTGGGTAAGAAGTCACATATCTGATAGGTTTTTTAATCGAAGGTATATCATCTTTGTTTTTTTGAGCAACACTTCTTAAACCTAAAGGCAAATGCCTCAAGATTTCTTGGTAATTTGCTGGAGAACTGAATCGGTTAACAATATTTAATTGCGGTGTTTCAACTGGTTCTGGTGCTGTAACCGGATTGATTAATTTATTCTTTTTATTTTCAAATTCGATTCTTAAATTTTTTCTTTTCTTTTCGTATTTTGATTGGATTTTGCTAAATTCCTCATTGTTTTTCTTATCATCATTATCAGTGCCATTAAAAGGATTATCGAATGAAAATTCTAAATGGCGACGACGTTTATTTTCTTCAATTTCTTTTTGCTCGATGAAAAACTCTTGTTGTAGTTGTTCAAACTTTCTTTGTTCCTCTTCAAAAACAATTTTTAATTTTTCTTGACGATTCTTTTCTAAATCCAACCAATTCTTATGATCTGCTATTGCTTTATTTCTAAGTTCAATTTCTTCAGCTTCTATGTGTAAAGCTTTAATTTGCTCAAAATCGATCAACTTAAACTTATAATAATTGTCCCATGTATCTTCTGAAAGCTCGCGAAAAGTGTTTATTAATAAATTAAATTGCAAATTGTTATGCAACATTTCCAAGTTTGAGTAATCTTCAGTGTATTTCCGTTGTTCTGATAATAGATTTTCAACAAAAGATTTGTTAAACTTCTCATGGACAAGACCTTTCAAACTTTTGTTATACCTCTCACTAGTCAGTATCCTCTTTTTGTGCCTGATTTTATTATCATTGGTTAAATGAATTTTATTAATTTTATTCATCATTGCCCCATCTTTATAATTTCCTGACCCAGGTCCCCTATAGCTTTTTGTATAATAATACTTTGAGTGATAATAATTATCATTATCATTACTGAAAACCAATTGCTGGATATTTTTAGACATCCGTACCCCGTCGTTGAATAGAAAAGAGGAGTTTGATGTATGATTTAATTTTTTGGTATTGAATGATTGAGGAAGACTCTGTTGATTCGATTGGACATAATAATTAGGAACTTTGCAAAAGTTAGAAATGTGAAATTCGTTAATATATCCTTGACCCGGTATCACTGACTCGTTCAAATCCAAAGTATTTGGATCAACATGAATATGATGTTTTCGAGACTTACTGATAGGTTTTCGCAAATTCTTTTTTCTATTGCGGGTATTGGATAAATCTTCATCGATATGAATATCTGAGAAATTGTTTGAATTGTGAACTAATTCTCGTTCGGTAAAAGATAATTTATTATTTGGAAGAAATTTGTAGGCAACTGAGGATGATAAAGTCTTGTAAAAGTTTAGTTTAGTTATTGGGTTCAAAGAATTGAACAGCCCATGATTTAATGCAGTATTTGAGTTTGCTAAACCGTATTGAGGAAAAATTTGACTTATGGTGATCTTGTCATCACTTCCGGATTTAGGTTCAAAGGCACGTTTAGAATGAGAAACCTTTCTTATGATTTCTTCATCATCGTCCATATCTTCATCCACCTCCTCATCTTCCGCATTTGCAAATTCTTCATCTGCATCTTCATCTTCATCCTCGTCCACGTCATCAGTATCATCAATTTCATTATGCTCTATCTCTTTCACTGTGTCATTATTCTCACTATTATGCAATGAGACTTTTGATCTATTATCAATCTTCTCATTAAAGCTGTTTGTTCTTAAATAAAGAACTTCTTTATTGTTTATCTTAGAACACAATAAAGGAAGTGATATATAAAAAAACTCCACGTTTTCTTCGTTTGGTTCAAGAATTTCTAAGTGGCATAATTTTTCATTGATCTTTCTATTTGATTTTAAAATCTGTGATTTGCAAAGTCCATTTTTTAAAAATTTAGTTACTAATTGGTATGAGGAAGGATAATTCCACAACACTGATAAATGTTTGAACAAAACATAATCTTTGTTCTCAATTGAAAAGTATGGAAAATTTATTTTGGATTTATCAATTGGTTCATCCTCAAAGTTATTATTGTTTTGAACAAACTCCAACATTATCCTTCCATTACTATGTGAGGCATTCGCACCATCTGCTGAATGACTCAACAGACCTATCATTTTAATATCTGGCTATCAAGTTTGAATGTTCGAATTCACTTACTTTTGTAACTAAGGTCAGTAGTGTTTAAAAGTTTATTTTATGTATCTAAGATTATATATTTGGATGTTTTATTTTGTTAGTTTTCAAAATGGATTGAAAGCTTACATGCAGGTTCATTAGCTCGCCACGCGCTTAGTTATGTTTTTCCAACTTTAAAACCATACGGACTCAAGGTATTATCGTAAATTATTGTAGCAGGAACAACACCATCAACAACACGAATAAAGCATAAGCTTCATTCCGTGATGATTTCTATGTTCTTTAGATAGATTTTAAACTCGAGATATCAATTGTGTTCCCAACCAAGTCTTTCACAGGTAATGATTTCACGAACAGAGCTTGAATAAAACCGATAGTAGTTGAAAGACAAAAGCAAAATTGATATCTTCATGTCTTAACTCCATAAATCATTTTTCAGCCCCGATTACGACCCGATTACAATTCTACAACAATCGGTTCAATGGCAATGGCTTCATTGAAATTCATTAAAAGGCATTATTGTGGATTAGTGTAGTTTAAATGTGGATTGCCTGCTCTTGTGCTCTAGAAATATAGAAGTTTGAAAAAGGTCTGCAGTGCATAATCATAGTGTTCCTGTGATAAAATCATGCTCGGTTGAAAAAATCGAATATGTGGGGTCTACCAGTTTTATGGCTGTATATAACTTGCCTCAAAATCACAAGTGCCTAGATTTCAGTTCAACAAGACAAAACAAATCAGACATCACAAGTTTTTTTTTACATATTCAATTACAAGACAGCGCTAATTAATACTCAATCATGTCAGATACTGAAACAGATATTTTATACGAAGTTAAAGATAGAGTTACTACCATCACCTTTAATATACCAAAAAAATTAAATGCTCTAAATGGTGAACAATACTTGAAATTAGGAAAGTTCATTGAGCAAGCCAATGAAGAGGAAGATACTGTTGCAACTATCATACAATCATCAGGTAGATATTTCAGTGCTGGTGCAAATTTTGCTGATAAAGGTATGGAGAAACTCGATATCAACGAATTATTTAGCCATGAGTACTGGTTACAAAGATTTGTTGCAAGAAATGTTTGGCTCACAAATTTATTCAACGATCATAAGAAGATTTTGGTTGCAGCTGTGAACGGCCCTGTAATTGGTTTGACCACTGGATTATTGTTATTGTGTGATTTGATTTACGTCAATGATTTATCTAAGTTTTACCTTTTAGCACCATTTGCAAATTTGGGTTTAGTTGCTGAAGGTGGCTCTTCTGCAACATTATTTGCAAGATTAGGTTGGTCAAAGGCTTCTGAGGCATTATTGTTAGCTAAACCAATCTCAGGTGTTGACTGTTTCAACGCTGGTTTAATCAATAAACATTATGAAGGAAAGTTCAAAACGACGGAAGAATTCAACGATCAAATCTTCAAAGAATTGACGGATGCCTTTGAACATTTACATGAAGACTCGATTTTCCAAAATAAGCAATTATTAAAAATTTCAAGAGATCAATATATTAACCATGCAAACTCTCAAGAAGTTATGAGAGGTCTCAAAAAGTGGTTGGAAGGTGTTCCACAAGGAAGATTTGCTCAATTGGCTTCAAAAGAAGTGACCCACAAACTTTAGATTTAGATTTTTAACACGATGTCTACTTGACTTTAATGTATAGAAATTAAATATTTATTTTGATGTAATTTCTTTTTGCATTAGCTCACAAGTTACTCTTTGCTTCACCACTTTCAATTGCGATTTGACATGTCCTTATGTTTTTGATCTAAAACATTACTTCCAAATTCATTTTTTTCTGTTCGTATTTTTCATCATGATAAATCAAAGTTAATCAAATTTGATATGAGTTTTAATCTTCCTAACCCAAGTCTTAATGGAATTTTACTTATAGTGTCGACTCATAGTGGTCCTCAATTGGTTTATAAATATCCCCCGGATTTGAGTTTTGCATCGACGCCTTTAAATGATCAATGTAAGAAGAACCAAGGTCATAAAATCAAATCCCAAAATAATTATTCTGACTCCAAAAATCACTACGAGGGTCAAAAGCATAGCTCAAGCGATGCTATAACTCATATACAGGCAGAGAATTTTGATGATGATGGTGTGGATGGCGAGGATGACGATGACGAGGAATTGTACGATTATAAGAATGAAGACTTAGATAAAGATGATGATTTAGGGGATCACTTAGTCACTGAGACTCCTAGTGATTTTGATATCAGCTTCAAAAATTGGGATTTTAGGCACCTAAATTATTATTTGGGGACAAAAACTGATCTACTAAAGTTTTTAGATGAACAAGATGATAGACGAAAACTTATAAATAAGCAAAAAGTCAGTGAAAAACAATCTGTTAAAGAGAATTCACATGAACAAAATTCTATTTTTGGCAAGCAAGATAAAGTAACTAATACATTGTCAAAGGTAAGCACAGGACATTCCACCTCGAACAATTCTTTGCATGCTCGTAAATCCACCATTAATGATGATATATTTGAATTAGAGCCAGGCTATATATGTGAAATTTTAGCTCCACCAAAAAAGATGTGTAATACAAGATTTGAAATCAAACTTAATAATAAATTTTTCATCGGGTTACCAATTCATAAACATGATAATGGGAATTGGAGAGATGTTAATCATAATGGAAACAATGAAGAAGATCAAAAGCTTAAAATCAATGAATCTTTCAATTCTAAAAAATCCGATTTTACATTGAAGGAAAACAAAAATACTTTGAATATGTTTCATGTTGTATTTATTATGAATCCTCCCGTGGTAGAAAATAGCTATAGGATTGATGAGATCTATCATCATGTCATATCGAAGCTTTCTATAGCCTTAAGATATGAACAACTGAAACATAGTTACATTACAACACAAGTCGAAACTATTTTTGCTTTGAGAGAATCATTTAATGACGAATATTTGTTAGCTGAAAAATCACAACTTTGTAAGTTAATAAAAGATTGTTATCTTTCAGTGAGTGCTTCAAAGATTGCCACTTTATCGATTAATAATAAAATACGCTCATTTCAGATACCCATAAAAACTGAATTTAATGCTTTACCTGATAATTCTGTGCCATACATACCAGGATCTTATTTGTCATCGTCAATTAATATTTTGAGTAATATTGGGTTGGGAAATCCTGGGGAAACTTCAAGGTATGATTCCAATGTATCTCAAACTAATATTGGTGAAGATGATGTTTCTCATGAAGTCTTGATCCATTTCGCAATTTTATTATTAGATGATCCAGATACAATCATAAAAGATATTAAAGCACCAAATAGCCTGGCTTTAGCTAAATTTGTAAGAACAATCCAACCAACAGAGTCATTACTTAAATTATCAAAAAAAAATCTTAACATTTCCATTGATCAGATAAAATCATTTGCGTATCATTTAATCTATTGGCGTAGAGGAAGAATTATTCAACCATTATCTACGAAAGCGGTATATACTGTATCACCAATGGCCCCTTTAACAATTAAACTTTATGACGATATTCCCAAATTCAATCGCAAATTTCCCACATTACCATCCTTACCGCATTTTTTGAAACTTTTATCAACTCAAACTAAAAAACCCGAGCCGTTTGTCAAAATCATTCCTTCTAAAGATCATCGCGATAGTTATTTAAATGCTTTAGCATGGTTGGCTAGAAATGGTTATGTCAGTGAGTTGCAAACATTCTTATGGTTGAAAATTCCTCGTAAAATAAAGATACAAATTGAAGAAGATATTGAAAATGAAACTTTGTTCAAGAAGAAAAACAAAGGTTTGATATTAAACTCTAATGAAGGTAATTTTATTAAGTCAACTGATAACTCCTCAAAGCAAGTTGTTGATATCAATACTAACACTCGTACAAAATTGGAGAGCTCAGATGGTAAAGCAAAAGATATCAATCATTTAGCAAATTTGAAGGATCATATAAAAAAAACTCATACAATTAATTTGGAAGAAGATGAAGCTACAATTATTTTAGATCCGGGCAGGGCAACAACCTTAGAACGCCGTTGGATAAATCATATCATTCATGAAGAGTGTAAATTGACGCCAGAATTAACCGCCATATTTTATAAGCTTTTGAAGTATATGGATGGAAATAGCTCCATTGAGTTTTTGATGTTAAAAGAAAATATATCTAGAGCTGATATTAGAAAGTTGTTGAGTGCACTAGGTGACAATGTCATTTTGGTTAGGCATTGGTAATTAATTGTTGCATTCTTTCTTTCAACAACTTTCAAACCAACAAACAAGGTTAGAAAGTATTGATTCGAGCCTTATGCCTAACGTGTACAGTTTAATATATTTAATAGTGTTTATGAAGAAATAAGGATATTCTAGCCTCATACGTCTAATTAAAAAGTCCACTAGGTATATTGGTTTTTGCTATTAACTTCTCCAGATATCAAACAAATATTAGAGAGGCACTTATTATCGTAGACTATTAGTACAAGCTCTCAAAATGCCAAATTATTTCATTATTGTTAATTGAGCTATTGTAGTATCAAAAAAAACTAAAAGTTAAAATGTTGATTAAAAATTTAAAGAGCCATTTTGAGTAATATTATAATTGTTTTACATACAATCGAATCAAACATAGAATAAAAGTATTATAGGTATGGTCTCATTATAGAGTCACATGAGATACTTCAGCGCGATCGTACTCAAGAAAACGATTGATTTCTATCAGCAGATTCTAAATTTTATGTTCTATTCAAATAATTAGTAGACAGGGGGCTTTTAATAATAGGCTAACTTCTCTATGATCTTTTTCTCATTTTCTTGATACTGAAGTTACAATCACCTATATCCATCAGACATTACTGTCTAAAATTTAACCGAAGTATTTTTAGCAACTAATTTAATGTGCCTCGGGAAAACAAGTTTAATTTTCCCCATAATTTTGATATATATTAAACTCCACATTTCTCTTAGTTTGGAGATTTTCCACTAAAATACATCTAGACCATTTGACAAAACAAAATGTCTGAACCATTCACGTATGAAGTAAAAGATAGAGCTGTTGTTATTACTTTGAACAATCCAAAAAAATTAAATTCTTTAGATATTCCGCAGTACAACGATTTGGCTAAATTGATTGAGAAGGCTAATCAAGAACCAGATACTATAATTACATTGATCCAGTCAACAGGAAGATACTTTTCAGCAGGTGCTAATGCAAAATACGTCACAAAGCAGGACACCAAATTAGAAACTTGGATGAATTTGTCTCTGGCAAGTCAGATATTTTTGGTTCAAACTATAATGTCTCATAAAAAAATTCTTGCTGTTGCATTGAACGGTCCTGTAATTGGCTTATCGGCGTCTTTAGTCGCCCTTTGTGATTTAATTTATGTTCATGACATCTCAAAGACCTTTTTGTTGGCACCTTTCCCTGCAGTTGGTATTTTGGCCGAAGGTGCTGCATCAGCCACATTTCCAATGAGATTTGGCAAATCCAAAGCTTCTGAAGCTTTACTTTTGTCTAAAAGAATTAGTGGTGATGATTTACAAAATTCTGGTTTCGTGAACAAGCATTACCATGGAAAGTTTGCGTCAGAGAAAGAATTTAATGAAGCTGTGTTGAAAGAATTGCTCGACTCTAACGAACATTTGCATGAAGACTCTATAATTCAAAATAAAGAACTATTAAAATTAATTTTTGAGCCAAAAATTTCTGAGATTAACTCAATAGAGTCAACCAGAGGATTGAAAAAATGGATCGCAGGTATTCCACATGATAGATTTGCTAAACTTAGTTCAGGTGAACTCAAACACAAATTATAAACCTCATGATCATATTAAAATATATACATGAATCTATTTAAACACATCTTCTTGTGTAGCTTCTTCTTCATTGCCAGCTTCGATTTGCGAGAAAGTAGCAAAATGAATTGGTCGGTGTATCTCGTCATAAAATTTAGCAGGGATGTCTACTTTCAAGTCATACAAATCATTAGCATTAAACATTGCACCAATGAAAAAATAATTCCAAATATCATCTTCGGGAATCATGAAAGTTCCAGCAATTTTATCAGACATGATAATTTGACTTCTATTTGAAAAAGATTCAGAAAAGCCTACCGGAGATTCTGACATCATGTCTAGATTTTGCTTTCCCCATTCAAATCCTTCTCTCGTGAGTTCAAATGCTGATAATGTGACCGAACCTGAAGTATAAGCCAATGTCATTGTGACAAAGCTCGAATCGTATTCGGGCAATAACTTCCCAACAGACGTAACATCGTAAGATGTCATAAATTCAAAATCTTGAGATTGGGTATGAATCCATCCCAACAATTCCAAATCTTTTAAATATCCACTCTTTTCTGGCAAATTTCTAGGGAACTGAATCAAATTGACATTACCCAATTGCGGAACTAGTGCAATACATTTAACTTCCTTCACCTCTGAATTATCCGGAGGAGATGAACCATAAATAAATGCACCTACTTGAATCCTTAGATCTGAGATCAAAATTAATTTTTGAAGAATATTTCGAGGAACGACGTATGTGAAAGAGTCATCATCAACAAACTCTTCAGAAGAAACAAAAATATTCTTAGCTCTTGCATGTAGACTATTTGCTGCAATGGCACGATTTCTCCATTCATTTCTTGATGAAAAAGTCAGCTGTTCATAATTTGTAGTTGTAACTGTCATTATTTCATCACCATGTACATTGGTCGTTGTAGTTTTAATCGCTGTCAAATCTTTGTTTTCACCTTGGTTTATGTTGCTTTCTATTTGAGAAATCTCTTGCCTTTGAGCTGAAGGTGCTCTAATATCTTGACCTAATATCAAATCACGAATTTCAGATTGAGTTAATGACTTAATGTTGACATTGAATTTTTTAGAATAATCGTCCAAAATCAAGTCCTTTAGTTGAGCTTCGACATCGACCCATTGTTCAATAGTCAATGTTGGCCATATGCGATGATCTTTCACATTTATATTAGTGTCAGGACGTAAAATATGATTTGTGGTTTCTTCATTAATACTCAAAGACCTCAAAATTAATATAACTCTCGAAAATGCAGTATAAGGAGAAATAGTACTCAACCAATCGTCATAAAAATTGAATAGTACCATTTGTGGCTCATTGGCTCTCAAAACGATGTCGGACAATTTTGTAATTTTCATTGCAGCAGCAAATGGCAAATGTAATTCTGAAGGTCTGATTGAAACATTTGGAAAATCTAACATATGAACTTCCAATGGATCCATCATTCCTTTTCTGGTGATTATAATTTGCTTCGGTTGTTCCTCTCTAGGCAAGGATTTAATCAAAGCAGCAACTTCTTCAGCTGCTTTCCATTTGGCTAATTGACTCAAACGCCTCTGACCTGCCCAAACAGAAGTATGAATAATTTTCAAGAACAATTGTCCAGTTTTGGGATTGAGGATGAAGATGCAACCATTAATAGGCTTAGTCGCTAAATTACCTTCGAAAGTCTTGTGAACAGTAACTCTATAGACATTAGTGTCATCAACAAATAAATGGGTATCATTATTGAAAAGCTCAGCGTAATTATTAGAATTCAAAAGAGCTTCTTGTGGCTGTGCTTGATACAATTGCAAACTCTTACGGATTCGCTCTCTCAATACATAAATTGCTGGATTTGATTTCATAATCTCCTTCATAGCGTTTTGAATCAAAGGTTTCAAACCAGGAAACCAATTACCATAAGCGTCATACATATTATAAGCCAAGTCTATTGCTATAATAAGTCCAGTTGGAGAAGGATATGAACTTGTGCCATCTGTTGTGTAATCTAAAAATTTTGATCTAGCGTACCTCGATATATCATGGGAATCATAGTCACCATAACGTAATTGTACATCTATCCAAAATTTATTAGAGAAAATTTCCATTTTTTCATCCTTATCATTTAATAAAGTTGGCTTAGAAAGATTCCATTTATAAGTACTTGTCAATACTATATCTGCGGTGGATGAATTCATTTTGTAGGATTTACGAGGATGAATGGCTTGCTTTTCCACATCATCAATTTGTAACACTTCTAGTTCTTTATCGAAAACTTGACATAAATCTTGGACTACACTCTCATGAATTTTTTGCCATAAATGAGCACGAAAAATTTGAATTAACGATATCTTCAAAGTTGGGATTTTACCATGTAAAAATATACCAGTTAAATCGAGTTGAACCAAAAAACCAACATAAACGTTGGCTCTATTAATTGTTGGAGACCACCACAATGTAAACCTACGATTTGGAATTTGACTCAATCCTGATCTTTGAGCATTAGTTAATTTTTTAAATTTCAAAGAATCTTCAAAACCAGATGCTTTTTCCCAGAACAAGCCTTCCCACGAATCAAATCCAGTTCCTTTAAAAAGCGTATGTTCTAAAATAGTTTCAATTCCACCTAAAGCTTGAATAACGTCAGTTCTATAAGCATTGAGATTCCACAATTTTCCGTCATGATGACCACTTGTCCACCAAAATGGATTATATCTAGGTAAACAAAATTGTCTAAACATTCTACGAATTCTATGACCTTTATCGTATGCTAAAGTATGTCTGTCTTTTTGAAACAAAGTGCTTATACGCGGTAAACCACGATCCCAATTATTTTCCATATCTTCAAAAGTCAATCGACGGTTCTGATCCAATGCTTCCTGACGTTTGATCGCATATTCAGCCCAAACTCGTTGAGAGTCCACAAACTCGTTTTCCCAAGATGTAATGTATCTGAATATAGTAGGTATGAGCTTTTCTTCTTGATGCGTCATCCCAGCTTTAAAGTGAGTTATACCAGTATCAGTTTGATTTGACCACTTTAAATCTGAAGCTGGAATCAAGATATGAGAAGCACTAAGCATCCCTAAACCACCTAATTCTTTTGGCGTATAAAAAACAGCAGGCGGGAAACGCGAAGGCATTTTCGAGTTAAGACCCATTTTAACTCTATTTTGAATTTTTGTTTCACACTTTACCAATACAGTCAATAGTGATGGAGTAGAAATGGCAGCTTCTCTGTAATATGTAACCAATGCAATTAAAGCTGTATTCCATTTTGCAGCCACTTTAGTGAATGTCGTAGAGCCGGAAGACATCAAAATTTGACGTATTCTGTTATTGAAATGATCAACAGCTTCTTGTGAGACTTGTAGATAAGCTTTTGCAGTTCTTTCCATTGAAGTCTGATTAATTAAATCCCAAACACCTTCTGGAGAAGAAGAAATTTCATTAGCACGTACTTTAGGTAAAATTCTTACCTCGAAACCACACATGGAAAATAACAAATTTGGATTATCTCTTGAATATACTGAAGAAAATGTGTTTCCCCATTGTATTGTCGTCAAAGACGATGGTATGCGTCCAGCAATTTCCCAAAATACAGCTTTACCTAAATGAACATCATGTCTCATCAATCTCATTCTTGAATCTTTTGGCCAACATTTGTGATTGTTATAACCTCGAACATTTTCAAAGTTTGAATCTGGGTTTTCGGATAAATAATCTTGGATCAACCCATCAGCTTCTTCTTGATCGAATCTAAAAAAAATATGAATTTTGTTCATATATCGTGAATACAATCTAATAGGAGATGCAGTTTCTGATTCTGTATCCTTAAATTGTAAAAAACTATTCACATTTGAAATAGGCCCTGCTAATTCTGAGGCCCTTTCCAACCCCAAAATCAATAAATCAACAATTAACCCATAATATTGATAAACGAATGAAGAAAATTGAAGACCTCTGACGATACCTAATTGATTGACGTGATTCATGTCCTTGTAAGAAAGATTGACATTATTCTTTGAAGTCATATAATCTGCAATATTTGTATCCATAATCAATCTCAATAACCTATTCAATAAGGTGAAATCAATGTTTTCGGAAAATTTGTCCAACACAGTCTCCATCATTACATTGCATTCACCACTCGAAGTTTTCCACACATTTTGTAAATTATTTATTCCTTGACACCATTTGTAAACAAGTAGAGGAGGTATTTCGTCATCACTTGGTTTAACCCAATTTGGAAATAAACTTCTTTTATCAGATTCGTACCACAAATACTGATCTAAATAGGCATCAGTAATTTTCTCCAAAGGATCAATCAGATAAGTTGGTATAAGGTGGCTATAATAATCCATCATTTCCAATCCAACTTCCTTAAATATTCTTTGAGTTAATAAAAATTTTTTTATTCTAGCTAGGCACTCATGAGGATTATCATATGCTTGTTCAATTAAAGCTAATTCTTCTCTTTGACCTGAATTGATTTTAGCATTAGAACTGTAATTCTCTTTTAGATTTTCTAACGCCAAAACCAAAAGTTTTGTATCATGTTTATATGAAAGTGGCGGAAAAGGTATAGGATTAAAATTACGACTTTCTAGCCAATGAACCATTGTTTGAAATATCTTCACAGCTTGATCCGGTGTAACAAAAGGGCCATTTTTGTTAAATTCGGATTGTCTATCTTGTTCATTCTTAATCCATAATCTTGTTAGTCTACCTAAATTTTTTTTAGCAACTGTTTTCTCAACCTGCATTCCTTTGCCAATTCTATCTCTATTATAATGAGCAACAGAGATCCAACCATCAGCTTTAGCTTTGATATATCGTTCTATAATTTTCTCAATTGGCTCGGGTAGTCCTGGTACTTTCCATGGTATGTTAGCTTTCCAACAACGCCAAGCTTCACTCAAATGTTGAAGGATTGTTTTAGACTTGCTTTGTTTTAAACCTTCTGGTATCATATCTAATATGTCATGCATAACTTGAGATCTTAATTCCAAGTCATAATAAGAATCTATCCTTTGTTTGGTTATAGTTTTGGCAATATCATTTTGCCTTCTACCTTCAAATTGTCTTGCAATTAAGTTTCCTAGCCATCGTTCCAATAATGGAATGGTACCTCTTAAGAAAAAAATCCAAACTCTCCATGCAGGTTGCCAAAACCCACAACCAGGACCTTTTCCAATAAGTTTATTAAATCTCTGATACACGATGTGCTTCAAATCTTTACACTGTCTAATTTGGTGCATAACTTTGTATTTATATCTGTAGATACCAGTTAATTGACCCAAATGATTCAAAATATAATAAAGACCATCAGCTAGTTGATAAGCATCAACATTCCCCAATCGATACTGAACATGCGAATCAACAATAATTTTTATGGCTCTCAATAACTCTCTTATTAAATGGAACGCATTACCAAATCTTGATTTTTTACGTTCCTTGGTACTTAAAGTTTTTGTCGGCTTTAAATTAAAATTGTAATCCAAATGCAAGTAGGTTAACCCTCTTTTATGTATCAATAGATTTAACATATTAAAACCCTGTCGACACAATTGAAGACCAGCTTCTACCCAATCAATCGTAGTTTGATGAAAATATTTTGTTGATTTTAAGTTTTTTAAAAGCTTGACTTTTTTACCTTCAACCCTCTTCTTGCCAATAGGATTATGTAATTTATTTAAAATGTCATTTTTTAATAGTTTTTGATAAGATATTTTAACTTTTCGACGAGAAGATTTAGGAGCTTGACTTTTATACCAAATCTTTGTCAATGCTACATCTTCTGCTCTTTTTGTTTTACCTTTTCTTTGGTTAAATGGATACGGAGCAGTCAATAATCGCAATGCAGCTGCTGTACCGCGCGGCTCTAATTCTAAATGCTTGTTTTCACTATTGTTTAGAAAAGGTTCCACATCTATACTTATTACTTCGCAATCTTTGTTTATATTATTGTTTCTTTTCTTTTGTAATATCGAATTGAACGTCGAATTAAAGGTAAATGCTGGTAAATCAGTTTCAGATGCATTAGATTCAAATTGTGTGTTTAATGATTCGTTATACGGTGTTAAGTAAACTTGTTTAACAAATGAATTGTATAAATAGGGAAAATCAACTTTGTATTCGGTCTTCACCAAATTTCTGAAAATTATTCTATCAATTGAATCGAATTCAGTAAAGTCTTCTGAATCGGGATTTCCACTCAAGTTTTTATGCAATGGCTCAAATCTTGGTCCTCCTGGCAAAGCTACATTCAAAGATTTTGCTGTAAGCAAAGCTTTATCGTTGAATTTGTTATTGGTGTCATGCAACAAAGGCAGAGACATGGAATATAATTTATTCATGGTATCCAAATCTAAATTCCACTTTTTGTAAGAATTTCCATTCGTAAAATCTTCATTATCAGCCAAAGGCTTCTTATCATAAAACCAATCATTGAACTCATCGTCATTTTGTATATTCTTCAGAATTATTGCCTGAGGCAAAGTAAGATCTTCTAAATTTTCTAACCAGTCAATTGGTGGCTCTTCATCATCAAACGGTGGAAATCTCATTCTTTTAAAATGTTTTCTATCTCGTTTCTCTCGTCTCATCAAGTTCCAACAAGAAGACCATTGAGCAACATAAACAGGTTCAATAGTTTTTGGTATTTCATTCACAAACGTGATAGCTCCTGTGGTATGATACAAAACTTTCACTTCTTTACAATTTTCCCACGGCTGAGGCATGTTTTCTAGCAATTTTAACAAAGCATGAGGCAAGTATTTCAATGAGCCTAAATGCGACCTTTTATCAGAAGCAATTTTGCTCAGTGATAGATCAGTATGGTCAATAAAGATCTTACGCAAATGCTGGGGTGGCATTTCTGGTTTCTGAACACCAACCAATCTACCTTTTGTTTTATTCGGTGTTGCATTATATATCGATTTCTGTACCTGGAGCCATTTTCGTTTCCGTAGTTGAGTATGTGCGCTCGTCAGTTTATCGTCATTAGACGTAGCTAGACTTAGCTTATTTACATTTGAGAATCTGGATGAAGGTGGAGGGGGTGGTGGAACTGTAGCATTGTTTAATGCCGTTGATGATTTAATTTTAAACAGTGGAGGGGGTGGTGGAGGTGGTATTGCTTCAATCTTTTGTCTTTTCACTGGACCATTATCATTCTTGCTTGTATCTGGTTTTTTCAATTTTGGTATCCCGGGTGGTGGTGGTGGAGGAGGCACTAACTTTCTCCCCATTTATAATATACAATAAATCAACTAAAAGCGGTAACCTTTTTTGTTGCATAAATTTGTTTTTCTAAGATGTGTGTCGCGTTTGATTTCAATGTCAATTTTGAGTGTTGTGACATCTATTTTTGGGGGTTGATTTTTTGACACAAGACAACCTAACGACTGATCTCCTCTATCACACAATCTTGATAACTCATCCATCTGATAGAATAAATAATAGCTCCAATTAAAAGTTTTGAACTGATTACTAGATTGTATTGGTCAAGTCTGTCAATAGTATGTCCAATTCCACTTTCAATGACTCTATGATTGTTGGTGCAAATGATGCATCTAATCAATATACTGATGAAGAAGATGGGTATTCTATTTTGTTAAAATTGTTAACGGGAATGATGGATGCAATATGGGAACAGAGTGAAACATCTAGTTTAAATACAACTCCCTGGAATAGAATTGGCGCAATAAGCAAATATTGTTGTTCTGTTTATGGCTTGTCTTGTTTGATAATGGCCTTAATATTGAATAGGACTTTAGTAATGGCATCAACAAATAATGCTCATAACCAGCAAGTGCTAATAAATAGATTACGAAATAGAAACAGGGTGACAAATGATGATAACACTGAGTCGGGAGGCTTATTTTCAATATTCAAAACCATTATCAAGGGTCACGAAAGATTATCAATTAGTATCAAAAAATTGAGTATCATTTGTCTTAGAGTTGGTGTTGTTGCTGCTTTATTATTTCAGTTAGTGAACCTCCTGATTGTATTAAGTTTGCAATATAAATTGGGATTATTTACCACTTCAAATTTGACAGCCTTATATAAAATATTAGCTAGTTTCAGTTTTTTTGATTATGATGCATCCAAATTTAGTACTTCAAGATACATGAAAACACCAAGTGATCAAGTTATGATTGGACCCACTAGTGATGTCTATTGGCCTGTATTTTTAACGTTTTGTTTACTGTCGTTTGTCGAGACATTTATTGCGTCAATAGAAGGAAAGAAACCTTACACTGAAAGTGGAATTACAATTTTTGAGCATTCCTTAGCATTCCAGGAGTTCAGTAGCAATGGGGCATTTTTTTTTAGCAATTCAAAATTTCATAAAAGACCTACGGAACAAGTTTTGATCACATCAATATTTCTGATTTTTAATCACTTAAATATTCATATTGGATCAATTGTAAACAGCAACAAGTATCGATTAATTCCTTCAACAGTTATTGGGTTAGGGTTTTTGTCTTATTATATTGACTCAATTCTTAATAATAAATTATTTCAATTTCCCTTCATATTGGTGCTTACTTTTACGCCACAAGTTTTTATATTATTTATTATATCTACTAGTATCATAATATTTTTTTTTGCTATAGTAGTCAATGGACTCAAGTTAAAGGGATTAAATTATGCAAGTTTTTTTCTACACGAAGAACAAGACAGTTTAAATGATACTGCTAATTATGAAGATGAAAATCAAGAAAATGAAGAAGAATCAAACTCTTCATTTCGAAATTTCAACATTAATTTGAGTGATGATTTTTACACAGCATTATTAAATGCTGGTGTTTTGGCCATAACGCTGGCTGGAAAATCTAGTTATATTTCAGAATTGAGCTTGGTTGTATTGGATAGAGATACTTGGATTGAAAGAAACTTATGGGATAATTTGAAGCTTCTTAAACAGGACCATGATAATTTGAGATCTAATCAGCTAAATTTAATTGAGCTCACTAAGCAAAAAAGACTAGGATACGGAAATTTGATAGATAAGCCAAATTTGAATATGGTTTCAAGATTCATTGGAATTGATAATGAAGATTTAAACGGCATCGATTATAAGCATGGCAGCAAAGAGACCGTTGGAAGAAAATATAGTATTTTCAAAATTAGATACTTGTATATAAGGGAAATGTTGAAAAATTTAAACCAATTATTGAAAGGTTTAATCATAGACAAATTTTTTATAAATTATTTGTTTCATCTTTTCAAATCGAAAATATTGAGAATAGATGCATTTTCAGAAGAAAAAGAATCAAATAGCGAGGAGAGTGATGAGCAATTTCAAGATAGAGTATCGAAAGTACCACCATACTTGAGAAAATATGCTAAAAAAAGAAGTCAGATCTCTTCGCTAAATAATGACAAAGACAATTCTACGAACCTCATAGAAATTGACAGTATTTCAAATGATGAACTTGAAACAAATTATTCTGTTTTATTAAATGGTAAAGATATATCTGAAATTGACAATTCCAAAGACTATACAATAGATTACAATCTGGAATCAGATTATGATGAATCGGATGCTGAAGAGATCAACATTATTCAAAATCATCAATCTGAAAATACGATTGCACCAATAAACGAATTATTTACAGCGGATGGTATAAATGAACTAATGAAGTCAAATTTTGATGGTATTTCTATTCTTCAACAGCATTTGAGTTATTCGAATGATGGCCCAATGACAAGATCAAGATTCAATTCATTAAATTTCAAGTCCAAAATCAGGGAGGATCATTTGGAAAATGACAACAATTCTCGTTTGTTAGAATTGATAATTCTGAAGAGGAAAGAGCGAGACAATCAAAGTAATTACGGAGTATCATTGGAATGTGTCATATGTCAAATCAACATCAGAGAAATAATAACTTGGCCCTGTAAATGCTTTGCAATTTGTGAAACATGCAGATTAAGTTTGGTCAGTAAAAATATAGAAGGTTGTGTTTGTTGCAGACGACAAGTTAAAGGAGTGTCTAAAATCTACATACCTTAAAGATGCGGATGGATCATACGCGCAAAGTAGTAAGTGGACGCATTTTAAGAAATGGATTGTTTGAAACAGTTCAAAGCGGTACAGATTGCATAATTTACAAGATTCTTGAATCTCAGTCATGGCCGTCTGAATCTAGCTATTTACAAAATAAAAAAAGATGTGCATTCTTTCAAGAACTTGATGATCCCTACCAATGTATTCAAAATTCTCTATGCATTCATCAAATAAAGTTCAATCGTAAATTAAAAACTCGAGGTTCTGGAAAAAAGTACCTTAGAAACAAAACACGAGACGATAAAAAAATAAGAGTTTTGACTTTAAAAAATTTTATGATAGATAAACACCCAAACACACGTACATTCACGTTCAATATTTAGTTCTCTTTTTTTTTACAGAATTTGATACTTGCCTAAACACAGTCAACATAGACAATTTAAAGTGACACACTTTCACATTACTAAGACATCCAAGAGATCAAACAAAAGAGTGAAAGGGCTCAATATTTCAATTTGTTCTGATCTAAGCCTGAGTGTAAATATTATAGTGTAGTGGTAAGGACTTTGAATTATTCTAGGACTCAAAATAATCTTATAAATTATATCAGTTACAATGGCATCATCAATACAGATTTCAACAAAAACGACTACTGTAACATCTATTGCAACTGACCTTTTAAGTCATATTGGTAGCAACAATCTTCATGATCATGGCAATATTCCACCTCCACCACCAATATCTCAGACATGGCAAATTGTTTCTAATACGTTTATTCATCATTTTTTGATATATTTAAATTTATTAAACAAGATACCCGGGGGACCAGTTTTGCTAAGATATATCAAATCTTCGTATCAAAATGATCCAATTAGATCTTTATTTGAATACTGTTTATTTATTTTTGCATTGACTTATTTCTTCACTTCAAAAAAAAAGGAGAATAAATCAGAGATTGTCAAATTTTCAAATAGAGAAATTGATGAGCTATGTAATGAATGGGAACCTGAGCCACTTATAAATGATTTGACGGAAATTGAAGAATGGCAATTAAAATCAATACCCGAAATCATTGGACCGAACAAGTTCAATATAAATAAATTGATTTTAAACGGCAAAAGCTATGGTAATTCTAATCAACCTATTCAAAATTACGCGTCTCAAGATTTTCTAAATTTGAATGAAAACAGAAGTATCAAAGAAGTTGCCGAAGCCGAAATCAGATATGCTGGTGTCGGAGCATGTGGTCCACCTAATTTCTATGGTACTCAAGATGTACACGTCAGAGTAGAGGAAGATCTAGCAAAATTTTTGAATGCAGAGCAGGCCATTATTTACGGGCAAGATTACGTAACAGCTGGTTCCGTTATTCCTGCGTTCTTAAAAAGAGGTGATTTGTGTGTTGTTGATAGGAATGTTAACAATGCTTTACAAAAAGCTTTGATTGTCAGTCGTGCTGATATTGAATGGTTTGATCATAATGATATGGAACATTTGAAGCAAATATTAATTCAACTAAAACCAGTTTTAAATAAACAAAAGCCTTTGCATAGAAGATTTATAATTACTGAAGGTTTGTTTGCAAATTCTGGAGATATTACAAATTTGCCTAAAATTGTTGAGTTGAAAAACGAATTTAAATACAGATTGTTTTTAGATGAATCATTATCTATTGGAACTTTAGGTAAAACTGGAAAAGGTGTTGCCGAACATTTCAATATTCCTAGAACTGAAATTTCAATAACGATTGGATCGATGGCAAACTCTTTTGCTTCATCTGGTGGATTTTGTGTAGGAGTGGCTTCAATGGTGCAACATCAAAGAATATCATCGAATGCATATGTATTTAGTGCTTCCTTACCACCTTACTCAGCCAAAGTCACTTCACAAGCTCTAAAGGAAATAAATTATAAAATAAACTCAGAAACAGGAGAATCTAAATTGATGTCAAATTTACATAAATTGACAAGGTATACTCATAAAAATTTGACAAGAGTTATCGTTGATTCGAATTCTTTTTTCGAATTAATTTCATCTCCAGAATCACCAATGATTCATTTACAATTGAAAGAAAGCTATCGTGAAAAATTGAATTTGCCTACTTTATATGGTAATTCTGCTTTTGTAACTACAGGAAGACCAGCAAAATTCCCAAATAAGTTTGATGAGTATTACAATCTCGAAAGTTTCATTATTCAAAAGATTGTTGATTACGTGTTGTCCAAAAACAGCATTTTATTAACCAGATCTAAATTAATTCTAGAGCATGAGGATTTACCAGTATTGCCGCCTCATTTATTAATAAATTTGAATGTTGGTGCATCTGAAAACGACATTGACAGATTGATCGATGGTCTACAAGAAGCCATTGAGAACATTTTGAACACTGTTCAAAACGAAAATGACTTATTTAATTTATCAGATGAAATTATAAAGTACTAGTGTTTGCAAAAGCAAATATTTATTCATTCATAATCATAAAATTTAGACTATTTTAATAAAAATTAAGTTGATTAAACGGATTTCATTCTATTTCTAGCATCTTTAACTATAGCTCTTGCCTCTTCGATATCATGTGCATTGCTTTGATTCAAATCTTTAGCCAATTCATATGCCTCATCAAATCTTTTGTTTTCTAATGCATTTCTAGCTAGCCATAGTCTTGCTTTGGTTGTCTCATCGCTGACCCCTGAATCTGATTCTTGTTGAAAACACAATCTCATATATTTAAATGTGTTGCTTTTATTATTCAATTTTTCCAGTATTGTAGCTAGTCTATAGCAGATATGAGGCTCGACTGAAAAGGTAATGTTTTCTATCACATTGCTGCTATTACCATTATTATTATTTACATGATTATTGTCTACATCATGTATTACTTTTCCAATAATTAGTGCTTTTTCAAAAGATTTAATTGCTTCTTCAAGTTGATTAATTTTTTCATAACAATTTCCAATTGCTTGCCACATTCTTTTGTCCAAAGGCTGTAAATTTGTTGCTTTTTGATAGTAATACAATGCATACAAATGCATATCTAGCACTTCGTAGGCTTGACCTAATCCATACCAAGCTCTAAAATCTTTTGGATTTGTATCAACAGCCCTACGATACGATTCAATTGCAGCATGAGAGTTTTTTAACTCAACAAATTCATGTCCCATTAAAGTCCAAGCACTTAAACAATTTTTATTCAAAATTAAAGCTCTCTTGTAATACATAATTGCTTTTTCGTGTTCACCCTTCATCGAGTAATAATTTGCTAAAATGCAACAAGTTTCTGGTCTGAATTTGTCTATCAGCGAAGCAAATTGAGCCAAATATGATAATTTTGATTTCTTTTCCATGACGTACAACATATTTGAATAAGTATCCAAATCATCTAATCTCAATGGATCTTCTATTAGTATCTGATCAAAAGTAGATTCAGCTTGGAAATAGTCTAAATTATGATAACAAATTAAAAACTGTTGAATTTTCAAGAATGTGAATCTTGGAAAAATTGATAACAAAAAATTAAGAGTCTCAAATATTGATTCCAGTTGATTATAAAATTCTTGTACAATTACAATTTCAAAAAATGAAAACATAATGTTTTTTGACAAATTACTATCATTTGTTTTTCTGATATCTTCACTTTTGATCTTTTTAATGAATTGATCTGCTTCGTCCATAGTTGTAATTGACACTATCAATTCTTGCCAAGCACTCCAATTGTATGGAAATAAACATAACGATCTATATAAAGATGCTTGAGCAAATTCATACTTTTTTTTTTTATTATAGATTATTCCGTTCAAGTAAAGTAAAAATGGATTTTCATGGTTTCCATTTTGTTGAAACTCATTCGACTCGATTAAGATTTTAGAAAGCTTGGAATTCAAAGAATTGACTACATCTTTCGAACCTTCTTTCTCTGCAAAATCATAGTCATTGTTGTTGGAACTAATATTGTTATTGTTAGCGTCATTCATACCATACCCGTCATTAATCAAAATATTCAATGAACCATCTGTTTCTTCTGTTGATCGCTTGTCTAACGAGATTAACATGGAGTACAACCTTAAAAACTTTGCATCAGCGCCTTTACAATTCTTCAAAACATTTGCAGCTCTATCAAATTCTTTACAATTAAAATATGTTTTGGCAAGAAGGAATTTGTCCAGATCTAATATATCTTCAACTAGTGTCTGAGCTTGAGGATAATGAGTTGGTTGATTATCTGATGATTTCACCAAACCGTTTAATGCTTCTGCAATCCATTTCGCCGCATTAAATAAATTCAAGTTTGTTAGTTTTTGACAAGATTGATAGAATTCAGCTCTTATCTCTTCTACGTTGAATTGATCTTCCATAAACTTATTGAACTTGTTTTTATTTTAATCAATCATAAAAAAAAAGAAAATAGTGAAATTATAACTGAAAAAACATATAACAAAATGGATAATGAATTGATTCAATTGCTTGAGCATCAACTAGATAAAGTGCTAGAAGCTTTTGATTCAGCCAGAAAATTGAACGAAATAAATTTGAGTTTGATCAAGACAAACGATGTACCAGTAGATTTACAAACACTTAAAAAAAAGTACATTTTGGATTCATTTTATATTAGTAAGTTTCAGAGAGAATTCAAAGAATTTCAGTACCAGTTGAAACTTCAAATTATGAATAATGATAATTTTGAGTACAATAAAACTCTTGCTGAAATATCGATGATAAATACAAAATTTGAAACTTCAAGTAATGAATTTGACAAATTGAACAAACACATGACTATTCCTCATTTTAGCATATCTTCCCGGACATTGGAGGAAATAGACGACCAAGAATTGTTAAGGATAGCTGATGCTGAATTGAACAAAGAAGCTAATGTTGAATTGAAACTTCTATTCTCATTAGATCGAGAGAACACTCAACTTCCATATCCTGACTATACTAGAATAAACAAGTTGATTAATGCAGAGGTTCGTTTAAGACTCAAAAAAAGATTACAGTATGAAATTCTTAATTTTGTAAAGTCTCAATTAGTATATGAGAATAAATTGTGGATTCAAAGAGAGCAGCAACTAAATGATTTTTTCAATAAACCTTTAAATGATATCATCAACCGAGTCGATAAAATTAACGCTGAAGCTAACAAAGAAAAGGAAGCTCATGAAAGTGAAGTAGAAGATGAAGAAGATGAAGACGAGGTAAACGAAGACGAAAAATATCGAACCAATACTGAGGTAGAAAAAGAAGTTAGAGATGAAATAGATGAACACCAAAACGCAGACGCAGGACAAGAAGACGAAGAGAACAATCAAGAAGGCGAGGAGAACGATCAAGAAGGCGAAGAGAATGATCAAGAAGATGAAGAGAATGATCAAGAAGATGAAGATGTGGATCAAGAAAAAAGATCAGAAGGTAATGAGGAGAAAGATTATGAAGTTTATAATCGAGATCAGAGTGACAATAATTATGAAGATCATATTGAAGAAGAAGAAAAACATAAAGTAGCTGACAGCCTAACAAATAAGAACCAAGAAGTCGAAGATCATATGAATCTTGATTTGAGATCAAAAGAAAATGATATACAGGACGATTCCGATTCTAACCTGATGACAATGTAATTACGACCAAGTATTCATAAAATTGATTTAATATAGATTTATAGACATTCTACCTATTTTTTCTCTTCAATCTTTGAAGCTTCACTTGAGGTACCGTTTAAAATGTATTTAAAAATTTGCAGTGAAGAATCTCCTTGCTCTTTTCTGTAATTGACTATTCTTATAACTTGGTAACCAGCCACGGCACCCAAAAAGAAATTAACTGATGCCAAAAGCATATTTTTTGGTCTTATGACAAATCCCGCCCATCTTGTCCATATAGCTCCGGTAGCGAACAAAGCAATTTGTTGTGTACCACTTATTTTCTCTACTGGTCTTTGCAAATCATTAATACCAGCAATAACCAATGCCCATTTAAACACTGGGGCCCAAAAATGAACAGTCCTTGGACCTGTTTCCGAGTTCAAAAAACGGGTGAATTTAGACGCATGTTGTGCTGTAGCTGCCATTGTATGAAATCAACAAAATTGTTATAATTATTGAACTATCTTTCGGTGTAAAAAAAAATCTAAAAACTAAGAAAATAATTAGAAAAAGTCACAAAATTACTATAAATGTGCTACCATATGATCTTTCGGTTGTAATGTGCAAGCGGTGTTATTGAGAGAGAAATGTTTGAAGCTTGAAATTGATTCTTACCACAGTTAAATCGAATCAAACAGGAAAAGAGAAATATTGTCATAAAAATTGTAATCAGTGATTGTATTTTTGTATTCACAATTTTAGTTGTCTCTAGACTCAGCGCTACACTCTATAAATGACTCAAACTCGATAAATTTTATTGCAGAGGGTCTTTACGAAAATTTAAACAATCTGAATCTATCATAGACTATAAACAATAATTTGAAATTTTATTGAAGATTGAGCAATTCATTCAGTAAAAACAGTGGTGTGTAAATTGATGATCGTGTGATAAATATCTATATTTTTTAGACACTAAGTTGAGAGGTATTGTTTTTGACCAAATATTGTCCACATAAATAATCTAAGTTTCAAGTCCGTCTGCAGTGATCTTTAGACAATATCAAACACTTGACTAATAATGTATGAAGAAGATTATTTTTGTTGAAGTAATCTTTGGTTTTGGGATCGTTTCAATTGTTGGAAATAATCTTTTTGTTTCTTCTCAAAGCTTTGGGTACTCATTTATATCAAATTGTCATGTTTGCATAAATTATAAAATATTCCATTTTTGTTTTTTAACAAGTTAGCTGGAGAATCAAATTCTTTTAATTGTCCGGCATCTAAGCAAATTATTTTATCATTATCCATAATTGTCTCTAATCTATGTGCAATTGTAATTATAGTTTTGTCTTTAAACTCTTTGCGTATTGTCTCTTGTATTATTTTATCCGTTTGTACATCAACTGCTGCTGTTGCTTCATCCAAAACTAAAATCTTGCACTCGTTTATTTTTAATAAAACCCTTGCCAAAGATAAAAGTTGCTTTTGTCCAGAAGAAAAGTTTGACCCCCCTTCAAAAACCTTAAAATCTAATTGCTTTAAATTCGAATTTTTAGAGTCCATATCAATCTCATTAGTTTTCAACTGTAAAATGTGCTCTTTTAAATGAGCTAATTCTAGTGCTTTCCAAAGTTCAGTATCGGTATAATAGTTGAAAGGATCTAAATTCTGCCTAATAGATCCTTCAAATAATTGAGAATCTTGAGGAATGATACAAAGCCTGCTTCTAAGATCATACAAGTGGAGACACGATGTATTCAAATTGTCGATATTTATATGGCCACTGACAGGTTGTATAATTCTAAATATCGCCAAAGCCAAACTACTTTTACCTGCACCCGTTCTACCAACTACACCAATCTTTTCACTCAGCTTAATCGATAAACTTATATCTTTCAAAATCAAATCGAGATTTGGTCTATATTTAGTTGAATAATTTTTGAATTCAATTGACCCTTTAGTTGGCCATGATATCGGTGGTATAATTTTTTCAATGATATCTTTTTCCTCTTCGACAGGTAAGTTAATATATTCGGTACATCTTTCAACGGCAACAATACTTGTTTCAACTTCTGCTGATGATCTGACAAGGGCTCTCAATGATGATGTTACTTGCAAAGCATAAGTCATAATAAATCCTGCCATTGATGAACTTAGCGGATTAGAAGTCTTGACACTTAATATAGTTAACATTGCAGCAGAAAACACCCCTATAGCTCCAATAAGTTGTAATCTAAAATACAACCAACGGTTTATGGAAGTCAACATAAATAGTGATTTCAAGTTAAAATCAATGTTTGAATTCATGATAAAATTGAACCTATCTATTTGATTATATGCTCTGATTGTATCCATACCGGTTAAACTTTCACCTAAATGACTATAAATTGGTGATCTTGATACTGAAACTAGCCTTTTCAATTCTCTAGAAATAGAAACATAATAAATTTCATAATAAACGTAAAGCGAAGACAACATCAATATGACAATAAGGTATAAAGGTATAGCTAATGTCACAACTCCTAATCTAAAAATCGTTCTCACTATTTGCCCCGCAAACCTCTGGAAAACAGACGGAATACCATCGTCAATTTTATTAATATCACTTGTAAATCTGTTCATAATTCTACCGACAGGCGTGCTTTCAAAAAAAATCATGGGTGATTTAATAATTCTTTTAGCCATTTCATCGTGAAATTTACGGGAAGCATTGATACCTAACCACAATTTCATGATTGAGTTCCTAATTACGGATATCACAGCGGATCCTATTCCAAAAAAGCAATAGACCATAAGAAATTTGTAAGCATTCGAGTTACCTCCAGATTTTGAATTTTCCTCTGTCCAATGCTTTAGCCAATAATTTCCACCCACAGATAAACCTGTGGCCACAATGACTAACAAAAACCACATTATTGATCCTGGGATCGAACATGCTTTTGCATAGCTGTAGTAAACAGACCATTTCACTTTTCCTTTTTGACTTATCTCTTGAGTTTGAGCACTTCTAATATTTGGAAGCAATTTTTGAACAGGGTCCCATTTAAACGTCTCAATACTTGCTTTTCTTAGTCTCGACTGTTTAAAGTTCTCAAAATTTGAAGATGTCTCAGTGTGATCCATATTGTTTATCTTGTTAGAATTTTCACCTATATCTTTATCGAAATTTATCATCAAGTCATGCAATTTGGGATGGCTATCAGAATTAATCTTATCATATTGTGATTTTTCTACAATACAACCTTCTTCTAATAAATTAATCTCATTTGAATATTTCAAAACCGAAATCGAATTTGTACTCAAAATGACAGTTTTAGTTGCTAGCAATCCACTATTACCTAAAACTTTGTCAATTATATTTTTACCAACATGCGCATCAACTGCTGATAAGACATCGTCCAATAGGTAAATATCTCCACGCGCATAAACTGCTCTAGCCAAAGATAATCTGGCTTTTTGTCCTCCCGATAAAGTGATACCTTTTTCGCCAACTTGAGTGTCATCTCCATCTGGCAATATATCTAAGTCCAGAACTAGTTGACAGGCTTCAAGAGTCTGCTCGTAGAAATCTTTTTCATAACGACACCCAAATAAAATATTTTCCTTGACAGATCCATTCATTATCCATGGAGATTGTGCACAATAAATTGTTGAACCGTAAATGTCAATTTTTGGATTTGTAGGTAGATCGCCTCTACCAATCACCAATTGACCCAATATAGCATGTAAAAATGAAGATTTTCCAGAGCCTACTTTTCCAACTACACAAACCAAAGAACCTTCTTTCGCTAAGAAATTTATATTTTTTAAAGCGTATTGTTGTCTTTCTTCGTCTTCATATCTGTGTTTAGTCCAATAAAATGAGCAATTTTCTATACTCACAGAATATTGATGTGAACTTTTAGGTAATCTATGTATCAATGATTCATCAATTTCCTCGCTTGAAAGAAAATCTTTGACTCTTGTAAGAGCTACGTTAGCTTCGATACAAGTTTGAATTACTGACGGAAAATCTGACAATGGATTCGACAATAAATTCAAGAAAGCTAAAGCTGGAAACACAATATCCGCCGTTAATGGATGCTTTTGGGTAATTGTAAATGTTGCAAATGTCATAAAGGAGACTAAAAACGGCATAATCGTCCATATCAACGAAGTAATTTGTTGGATTATTCTAATTCTAATTAAATTTTTTAGTTCTTTGTCATTTCTAGCATTTAAAAGTTTTTCGTACATTGGATTTTCCCATGCAAAAAGTTTGACACTTTTTATAGAAGTTAATATCTCATTTGTAATTCTTGATCGGTTGTCAATTAACTTCATATGTTTTTTATTCAATTTTCTGACATACTTGACCACCAAAGTATTAATAGGAATCAACAAAAGCATAATAGCTATTCCTGAAAGAGTTGCAGATCCTAATAATGGCCATAGTGAAATAAGACATATAACAATTTCAATTGGAGCTATGATAATTGTGCTCAATTCCATGTAAGCTTTTTGAATTCTGTTAACATCAACCGACATTAAATTTATAATGTCACCAGATGATACTTTCATCTTGGTTTCTCCTGATAGCTTCAAAGCCTTTTGATACAACAATGAATACAAAGCGGCTCGAACGTTTAATCCAATTTTCAAATTTGCCAACAAATACTTATTGTTTAAAGATGTTTGAATCAATGTGTTAGCAAACATTCCAAGTGATATCAAAATACCCTTTAAAATCGGAGGATTCTTCACATTAAAATAAAGAATCAAAGCTCTCAAAAGTTGAGGTTGAACATAATTTAGTAACATGGTTGCAAATTCAAGTATGAAAGATAGTATTATCGTCGACCAAAAGGCTTCAAATAAAGCCCTAAACAAATTACCTCCTTTCCAATTTTTCATTGCTTCTTTAGAATAACTAGCTGAAATTTCAACAGGTGTATTAGGTAATTCTGTGGTAGTAACTGTTTGATTATTATAAGAGTTCACAATCAAATCGTTCATCCATGAAAATGTGATGTCTTGCAAAATATTAGGTTCTTGTAATTTTTCAATTTGATTTGTTGATTTGTAATAGAATACTAACTCGTGACTAGGATTCCATTGAAAGTACTCGTAATAAAATATCAAAATAGAATTCAATATAATTAATAATTCAATTGTTTGCCCGCTCATCAGCTGTATTATCACTAAATCTGTGAAATTGTCTTGATAAAATAATGAAATCATGAATAATGTGAATGCTGGCCAAAACAATAGCAAAATAGCCAATTGTTTAGGTACATAAACTCTCTCAATAAAATGAATAGGTAAAATAATAAAAATTATTAAAGTTTCCAATAAACTGAATGCTATAATCTTTTGATCGGCCAATCTTTCATGGATGCTGATGAAGGAACATAAATATGATAATAGAATTATTTCTAAAAGCACTAAATTCAATAATATAAAGTGGTTAATGCCGGTGTTTTTTGGTTTTATATCACCAAATTTAGGTAATTTCATTAATTTGTGTAAAACATGAGCTCCATATATGATTGATAATGCACTACTAATAGATAATATCAAGGTCAAAAAACAAGGATTAAAAGCATTGTAATTAATAGGACCCATAGGATTCATTATTGCTTGCCATCCACATACTAATTGAGGATAATTCGATTCCATGATTTGATAAGCATTGGTGTGTTAACAAAAATATAAAGAAAGCCGCGGCAAATTTGTTATTTGCAAATTTTTTGGAAACTTATTTAACATTTCTTATATGATCAAGCTGTTTACTGAGAAGAGTCTAGTCTTATCATTGTTTCTCTTCAGTTACAGTACATTTGAGATAGATTTTTGTAGACTTTTGTATATAAAAAATTAATGTTTCATTTGGTTTTCCAAATACAACCTCTGAAAAGAGGCAATAGTAAAACCGATAATTTGAGAGATGTTTATACCACTATCCTTTTTGATCTATAGTCAGAAAGCTTTAGTTAAAACAAATGTGTAGCTACAAAAAATTATGCAAAAACAACCTAAAAAGAGATAGATTTCAAAATTTAATCAACTGCAATTTGCTCTGGAATCAACAGAATATATACTGTATTATGTCTATAATTATAAATGATGCTAACGTAAAAATTTGTTTCCAAAATATTAAAGCAAATAGTCTTATTCGACTCATCACAATGAAATGAAATCGACTCTACAATCTTAAACTTTTTAATAAGAAATCATCAAGAATAATGCGATGCTTCTTGATGTGCACCATGGCAACTAAGATGTGTATTCAAGTATGTTTCAATTCTGTTGATCAATCAAGTTTTGCAACAATTGAAATATTCAAAACTAATAAAATTAATAACCTGTTAAGTCAAAATTTTTATTACAGAATAAATATTATATATATTTGAATAAATAATTTATTATTATAAACAGAATTTTGAGATACCAGACTTTACTTAAGCTGAAGAAGCCATTTTGTTCAAAGCTGAACCATATTTGAACCATTCAATTTGTTCAATGTTATAAGTATGAGATAATTGAGCATCCCAAGCGGCACTACCATCTTTTGGATGTACTCTCAAAGTGACATTTTTACCTGGTGCTAATTCAGTTAAACCAAGTAAGTCAACAGTATCTTCTGGGTTAATTTTGTCATAATCTGCTGGGTTAACAAAGTTTAAAGGTAATAAACCTTGTTTTTTCAAGTTAGTTTCGTGAATACGTGCAAATGATTTGGTGATGATAGCAAAACCACCCAAGAATCTTGGTTCTAAAGCAGCATGTTCTCTTGATGAACCTTCACCAAAATTCTCATCTCCAATAACAACCCATCTGTGACCTGCATCTCTGTAAGCAGCAGCGGTTTGTGGAACACCATCATATTTACCGGTGTAAAGATTTTTGACATCATTAGCTTTACCATTTTCAGCGTTGGTAGCACCAATCATATAATTGTTAGAAATATTTTCTAAATGACCACGGTATTTCAACCATGGACCAGCCATTGAGATATGATCAGTAGTGGTTTTACCAACAGCTTTGATCAAAATAGGTAAACCTTTAGCATCTTTACCATCCCAAGCTTTAAATGGTTTTAATTTTTGTAATCTGTCTGATGTTGGGGAAATAACAACTTCAACTGAAGCTCTATCTTCTGGTGGAGCTTGGTAAGTGTTTTCACCTGGATCATATCCATTTGGTGGTAAACCAACACCTCTTGGTTCTTCTAATTTGAATTCTTTACCATCTGCACCAACTAAAGTATCGGTGATTGGGTTGAAACCTAAATCACCTGAAATAGCATAAGCAGTAGCCATTTCTGGAGATGCAACAAAAGCGTGAGTGGCTGGATTACCATCGTTTCTTGAAGTGAAATTTCTATTGAAAGATGAAACAATAGTATTCTTTTCACCTTTTTTAACATCTTGTCTATCCCATTGACCGATACATGGACCACAAGCATTGGCCATGACAACACCACCAAAATCTTCAAAAGTTTTTAATTGACCATCTCTAGCAATTGTGGCTCTAACTTGTTCAGAACCTGGTGAAACAGTATATAATGATTTAGCTTTTAAACCATGAGCAGCTGCATCTTTGATGATTGAAGCAGCTCTAGTCATATCTTCATAAGATGAGTTGGTACATGAACCAATTAAACCAACTTTGACTTCTAATGGCCAATCATTTGCAATGGCAGTTTCCTTCATTTTAGAAACTGGAGTAGCCAAATCTGGGGTAAATGGACCATTGATATGTGGTTCTAAAGTATTTAAATCAATTTCAATAACTTGATCATATTCACAACCTTGATCAGCTGATAAAAAGTCTTTTTTGAAAACATTGGCAAATTGAGCAATTTCTGATCTACCAGTAGCATCTAAATAATCAACCATAGAATTGTTGAATGGGAAAACTGATGTAGTAGCACCAATTTCAGCACCCATATTACAGATAGTACCCATACCAGTACATGAAAAAGTTTCAACACCGGAACCAAAATATTCAACAATAGCACCAGTACCACCTTTAACAGTAGTAATACCAGCTAATTTCAAAATAATATCTTTTGGTGAAGTCCAACCAGACATCTTACCAGTTAATTTGACACCAATGATTTTTGGTGCTTTTAATTCCCATGGTAAACCAGACATGACATCAACAGCATCAGCACCACCAACACCAATAGCTAATTGACCTAAACCACCAGCGTTAGGAGTATGTGAATCTGTACCAATTAATAAAGCACCTGGGAAAGCGTAATTTTCTAAAACAATTTGATGAATGATACCTGAACCTGGTTTCCAGAAACCTAAGTTATATTTAGCACAAGCAGTAGCTAAGAAATCATAAACTTCTTTATTTAAATCAATGGCTCTTGCTAAATCTTTTGGACCACCAATTTGAGCTTGAATTAAATGATCACAATGAACAGTTGATGGAGTAGCAACTTGAGGCATACCAGCAGACATAAATTGTAAAATAGCCATTTGAGCTGTAGCATCTTGACAAGCAACTCTATCTGGTCTCAATTTTAAATATGAAACACCTCTTTCAATATCTTGACCATGAGGATCATCTAAATGACCATATAAAAGTTTTTCTGCGTAAGTTAAAGGTCTATTCAATCTTTGTTTAACAATTTCAACATTTTCTAAATGTTTTTTGTAATTGATAAATGAATGAGTTTCCAACAAGTTTTGATTGACTTGTGAATCTTTTGTTAAAGCAGAAGTAGCTAACCCACGAATTGAACGTGGAGCTTTCATTGCTGTTCTTGAAGCAGACAACATCTTTCAACAATTACAGTTACTTAATATAAAGAAAGATTAACAAAAAAAGTTGAAAAAAAATTTTATAAAACCAAAAATTCAATTGGAGGAAAAATGGATGTAAATTGTTTTATATATATGTTGAATGAAGGGAAAAAAAAAAAAAAATGTTATAATAAAAAAAAAATAAAAAAAATTTGAATATACATCGAAATACCACATTTAAGATGCTTTAAAGCAGTCAATGATTATAAATTGATAAAAACGTACCTGCTGAATCATAAAACATAGTATATTGAACCTCTTGAAATTTGAACGAATGGTTTATGGCTCTTCGAACAGCTGAGATCAGTTATTTTTTTTCGGATCCATAAAATGGACTTGTTCTGCATATAAAAATTCCAACCAATAATGTTGATCAAATTTATAATATGAAATTGTAGTTAGTTAGTTCACTGCAAAAATCAACCCCATGCATTAATTATATTCACGAAATGAAAAACATCATGTAGTTTCAGAGTAAACTTGCATTAATACACTTTAGTTTCGACACATTACAATTATTATTCTAGTCTTCAGCTTATACACTTTATTTAAGACTAGTAGTGCCCTCGGTAATAAAACAATTGTTTGACCTGTTCACATGTTTACCTTTCTCCAGATTTTATTTTTCTTCATGACACAAAATAGTCCGAAGCTTGTAATTGAAATTATTTTGATTGGCTATGATTGTATTGTCAACAACACGCAATTTTTTTTTTTACATTATAATCCGAATCACAATAGATTGGAATTTGCAGCAAATTTTAATGTACTTTTATTGTTAGATTGATCTATTGATTAGAGGATCTTAACTGATTGAAGTGTGGAATCTTTGCATCTAAAAGTGAATACGCGTAGTCTAGCCGTGTGACATATCTGGTAAAAAAAATTTGAATGTCACTGTTTTAAGATCTTAGATAGTTTTACGACAGCTCTACCATTTTGATTGAGTAATTTAGAAATCTTCTTACTGAGTCCAATTCAAAAACCTCACATTCAAAACAAAAATGATCAAAAACATAACTGTTATAATTTTCAGTAGACATTCCGTGCATAATTTCTGAAATTTTCTACAAAATATTCAGAAAACCAACTGTGAAAACTGAAATTATCTTTAACGTCTAATTTTCGATTGGACTATACCCTTTTCATGTAGATTTAATAGATTTGTAGCTTTCAACATTTGCTAAGGTAATGAATGACCTGTTCAAATTATTACCGTTATTGATTGATGATGCAAATGGTTGCAAAAATATAGAATAAAAGTAAATTTATGCAATACTCAAAATTGCTCACAATCGTCAAATGTTAATATAAAATTTCGAATGAAAGCTATTCAAAGTTAATCTTGAAGGTTGATACTTATCACTGATCTAAAAATTCCAAAAAAAACCTTCAAAGTTAACTAAGCATTTAAAAAAATTAGCCCTACGCGGGGCTCGAACCCGCAGCCTTGAGATTAAAAGTCTCACGCTCTACCATTGAGCTAGCAAGGCATTTTCAAAAAAAAAATTTTTGAGCTCTTGTAAAGCTTATATTGTTGATTTTTTTTTTTTTTTTTTTTTTTAAATTTTATATATATTTATAAGAGTTTTTATTAACTCTTTAATACGTTTATAATAATATATTGACAACTATACAAACAAAGCTCTGACTTTCATATCAAAGGATATTCAAGTCCTTATATATAATTATGTATAGCAATCTAATTATAGAAATCATGTCATAAATCACGCCATTCTATTTTTAGCAACAAATACCAATAAGGTC
>JAJMBB010000025.1:0-171491 GCA_030565145.1 Insectozyma parachauliodis | reverse complement strand
ACGTAAACTATAGAAATGATCCTATGAAGTACGTCGACAGAGAAAAGAAAAAGAAAAGAAAAAAATTAAATTTGAGTGAAAGAAAATTAAATTTATACTAACATTGAGAATCTGGTCTTGGACACTACTAATTTGAATTTTCATCGTTCTTGTGGACAAGTGAAAAATTATTTTCATTTACTCTCCAATTATTATTAACCATGTCAATTGAAGAAATCCCACAAAGTGCTGACGTCAATGTTATCTCAAAAGACGAAAAGAAAGCAAGAGAATTGATCAAGAAATTAAACTTGAAACAAATTAAAGGTATTTCAAGAGTTACTTTTAAACAAAGAGGTAATTTGATTTACGCAATTGATCAACCAGATGTTTACAGATCAGCTGCTGGTACTTATGTTGTTTTTGGTGAAGCTAAAGTTGATGACATGAACCAAAGAATCGCTGAAGCTCAACAACAACAAGCTCAACAAGAAGCTTTACAAAAAGCTGCTGCTGATGCTGGTTCTGCTCCAACTGATGATAAATCTCCAGAAGCTATTACTGCTGATTTAGAAAAGGCTTCAATTTCTGACAAAAAAGTTGAAGAAGATGTTGATGAAGTCGTTGATGAAACCGGTTTGGATCCAAAAGATATTGAAATTGTTGTTGAACAAACTCAAGTTTCAAGAGCTAGAGCTGTTAAAGCTTTAAAAGATCACGACGGTGACATGGTCAATGCTATTATGGATTTACAATAAGTTTAATTTTATATATTAAATCATACATTTCATTTTCCTATTTGTGTTGTTTCTTCATTTTCATTTGTAATAGGTATCGCATTGATCTCAGTTTTATCATGTTCTTGGTTCTTACCTTCTGCATCCCTTTCAGTTCGCTTATCAAGTTTATTAATTTCTGAAACATTGGCATTTGCGGATACTACCTCAGGAACGTTCCTCTCTTCTTGCTTCTTTTCATTTTCAACTATTTCGTGTTTCTCAAATAAAGTACCTTTTCCATTTAAAACCCCACATTTCCAACAATGAAATCTTATTTCAGATGGGTCTTCGGTGTGAGGTGGTGCCAACCCATTATGATTGAAACAATTGTAGCATATCAAGGCGTATCTATTTTCTACGGCTTCACTATTATCTGAACCAATCAATACATCGAGCAACCTATCTTGTATTGTTCTTTTTTTAACCTCTTCAGAGGGCTTTTTTGGGGTTAATTTTTGACTATTTTGTTTGACATTAGCTGTTGCTGGAAGTTGATTCAAGTTCAATTCTTTCAATGCTTCTTGTTTCAACTTGTCTTGTTTATCCTTTGGCACCTCGGGCTTCTTGACTAATTCCAGTCTTGGCTTTTGTGGTGGGGCCTCGCCATATTTATTTATCAATTCATTTGTGGTATTGAAATTTGTAATCTTCTTTAATTCCTCAATTTTATCTTTATGCTTCTTCTGTTGATTTTTGAGATATGTTTGTTTGTTGCTGATGAAAAATTGGTACACGTAATGAATAAACCTTATAGATAATATTGAGAAAGCGGGATACCCAATTAGTAAAAACAACATTTCCTTGCTTTGGCCTTTTAAAAAATATTGAATCTTGTTGGTTGCAATTGTTGATTTTGGAATTGTACCATAACTGTATATCAATATACCTAAGTAGATGAATAGTAAATAAGCAGTCAATTTACTCTTGAATGATTTCTGTCTCAATTGTAATCTAACAATCTGTTGCTTACTGTTGGTTATGTTTTCTGTAATTGTAGTCAATTCCTTTTCGAAAAGCTTCGGATCGAACCCTGCTTTACTAAAGAGTCCAAAAACTCCCATTTCATCAAACTAGTTAAAGCAAGTATCAAGAGGAAAAAAATAATAACATATCAAATGAGAGTGTATACAAGCACCTGATTTGACTTTGACTAACTATCCGATTCCTAACTATGTATTTGGTATGATGTTGATACTTTAGATTCCTCGGTTGTTGCAATGGATCTCAATTTATCTTTGTTGTCTCTTGGTGTTTCTATCGTGGGCATCTTTCCCTGTGTAGTCCGTATTAGTCCAATTACAAATTATTTATTTTCTGCTTACATCAGACCTCATCTTTTGAAACCACCAGTTAATGCCGTACACCATAGGCGATCGAAAGATTACTTTAGATTCCAATCTTATAGAATCTGATAAAAAACTAATTTTATCCCATACCAAAATCTTCAAATACTGTCTAAACAATGCAATTTACAAATTCATCCTCAACCTCAAAAAGATTGTTCATCTTTATCTGGATATCATGACCATTTATTCCACCTTGTTGAGGAAAATACCCAACTACGATGACATAACCGCCATGACCACCAAATGCAACCTATCCGTGTTGAGATTGGAAGATGACTTTAACGAAATATTTGGTGCTTTTGATAATACCCAAACTTCAAAGTTTCAAAATTGGGAAGACAAATTATACGAGTCAGATATAAAACCTTCTTGTGAATTGTTAGTGAATTCCACTCAAGAGATCTTTGAATCCATCTCATCCAACTTATCTTGCATCGAGTTATTCTTTGAAAATTTCAACAATTTGAAGAAATTACTAATTCCCTTCTTGACTGATCAGACAGAAAGCATAATCAGAATTTTAATCAAAGCCAATCAAATATTCCATGTCAAAACTAACGTCGACCATCTACCCAATACAAATTCAACCGAAGATGTAGATGAGCTGTTCTTGGTTGATTTAAAAAGGATTGAAAAAATAACAAGCAGTGTTGAAAGAGAGTCTATACTATTAAACACTGCGTTCATAACATTTGATGGCTCGTTGAAGCAGTACACAAGTATCTTACTAGGCAAGGCTATATTGAAGAGAGAAATTGCTGATACTCAATGCGAGTTAATCAAGAGGAGAGATATATGCTTTCAAGCTGCCGAACATGTCGTAAGTATACCGTTGACCGAAGAACAAACCACTAATAAGAAAATGAGAAATTTAGGCAATTATCTATTCTACTTCACGCTTGGATTGTTAATATTAGTCAGTGTTGTATTCTATAGAATTTTCAAAGTCATCATATGTGGATGAATATATAAAAAGTGTAGCTTATAGATATTTTCTTCTGATAAAAGCGCTGGATTGTGTTTGATAATCCATTGAAAAAAAAAATACAAAACCAAAAAATCAAACAACCAAGTACCATTTCTTGTATTTTTACAATTAATCAACCTTGTCAACAAATCCACGTTTTTGACTTGTATCAACGATGTCAGAACTGGATTCAACCATTTATTCAGCGACGTACTCCAATGTACCCGTTCTCGAGTTTGTCACATCGGAGGGTCCCATAATGAGAAGGAAAAACGATTCTTGGATAAACGCTACTCATATTTTAAAGATTGCCAAATTTCCAAAAGCCAAAAGAACTAGAATATTGGAGAAAGACGTACAAACCGGGATCCACGAAAAAGTCCAAGGAGGGTATGGAAAGTATCAAGGAACTTATGTACCATTACAAATTGGAGAACAAATTGCAAGAAATTTTGAAGTTTATGAAGAATTGAAACCAATTTTTGAATTCAAATATATTGAAGGCGAAACTAAAACACCTCCTCCTGCGCCAAAACATAATCATGCTTCTGCTGTGAATATTGCAAAAAGACAAGCCCTGTTTAATAAAAAACAATCAAAACAACAAAACCAAGTCAATACAGAGGAACCTAAAAAACGAGGTAGGCCGAAAAGATCTCAAGCAATAAATTCAACCCCTTCTTTGAAACACTCAGATACAACTCCAATTGAACAAATACATGGTGGGTATAATAATTATTCACCTCAATCTCGAAATTCTTTTATCTCAACGATGCCGACATTGAGTAGACAAGAAACTGAACCTGACTCCTTGCATATAAATCTAAGATCTGAAGATTTGGCCCCTGTTGAAACAGATGAAGATGAAAATGATCCAAAAAAAGGGAAATTTGAATTTGCAGAAAGTCAGCAAGATTTATTAACTAGTAAAGAATTATTTGGAGTTTCAAGAGATTCATTTGAAAAAAAAATAATGAAACAAGGAGACTTCGTTCCATATCAGCCATATCATCAACCAAGTATAACACTATCACAAGAAAATCATGTTTATACCGAATACTTTCAAAACCTACTATCATTTTTCCTAGACGATAATGTAAAAGTTCGATCATCTATACCCGAAAATCTAGCTAATCCACCAAAACCCATTTCTAAAATTCATATCAATCAAAGTATAGATAATGATGGTAATACAATATTTCATTGGGCATGCTCAATGGCCAACCTACCAATTATCGAATTTCTATTGACTACTTTTCACGATGAGATATCTACAAGTATAAGGAATAATAACGGAGAAACACCGCTAATGTTTTTAGTCAAATTCAATAATTCTTTTACTTTGAAAAACTTTCCCGAAATACTAAAATTATTGATTGATTCATTGCTAAAGGTTGATCTGAATGGAAGAACCATTCTACATCATATAGTTGAAAATAAAAAAGAGAAAAATTCAAAATATTACATGGAATGTCTACTCGAAAATTTGATCACTGAAGATGAGAATAATGAAAAATTTGAGTTAGTTTTCAAATTCATAAATCATCAAAACTCTGATGGTAACACAGCATTCCATATTGCGAGTTATAATTTAAAAAAGAAACTTATCAAAGTTTTCATAAATTATCATAAATATATTGATTTCAACTTGAGAAATTTGGTTCAATGTAACGTCGAGGATTACTTGGCTTCACATAATTATGTTCTTAGATTAGATAACGAAGAACTAGAAGATGACTTGGCAGTACCTCAAGATAATAATGTGACTCATTATGAGAACCAACTTTTGAACACCAAAGTATTTGTTGATGCTCAACATCAAGCTACCAATGTATTGGAGGTTAAACTTACTCAACTAGCATTTTCAATAGACGAAGAACTCAACAAACAAGATGAGATTGTATTAATGTATTACAAAATCTTGAAACAGACAAATGAATTAAAATTGCAATCACAAAGGAAAATACTATCAATTTTCAAGTATGATGATTTAATTGATGATTTGGATCTGAGTTCCTTGAGTCAAGAATCACAAAAGAATCTGGATCTCAGTATCGATTTCAAAAAAGACATGATAATTCAAAGTGAGATATACCGACTTATAAACGATTTGACGTTCCAGCTACTACATAAAGAAAACAAATTGAACGAACTATTACTGAAATATCAAACTATCATAAATTATAAACATTCAAAATTGCTAAATCAAGAGCAAGAATTAAGTACTGACAATAATAGTGAAGCATTTGATCTATGTGTAGAGCTTCAAGAGAAAATTATCAAACGAAAGCAATTGGTTCAGCTGGTGCTTGAAAATGGAATAAATGTACCGATGAAATCTCAAGATTCCACAAGTATAATACAATCATATTTGAATGAGGATGACAAATTATACAAGTATGTCAAGTTAATTTCCTTGAGTTGTGGAATGAAGTTTGAAGAAATTGAAAAATCAATTGATTTGATTGAGCAAAGTTTGATGAAAAATAGATGAATTTGTATTATTATAAATGTATAACATTAAAAACTTTTTAGTACTTGTTTATCCAGGCTTGACTAACATTTTCTTGTTGATTAATCTAAGTGCGTGGAAGGTAAGATTGTAAAACATGTGTACCTTGCATATGCACACTTTAAGGTTTGATACAAACTCTATTAGAGTTACAAAAAATGAGACGATCATCTAAGTAACCATTTCACATCAGATCTAATTAACCAATACTTTGAATGAGTTTATATGTTTTTCTTTCAAATTTGAGTTTGTAAACCTTTGTGTTGACAACTCGAGTTCTTCTCTTTGTATGTTTTGAGAATAGAATTGTTTTTGCTCAAGCAGATAAAATAAATCGATCATAACATTATTCGTACAAAGATGATTCATAGCAGAAAGAAGATACGACTATTGATTTTCACGTTGATCTTATTATCTACACTATATACAACCACCTGTTTATACAACTTTTTCAAACCTCAGCAACCAATAACCTACATAATTCACCCTACTAGCATTGAAGATCAAGAAAAATTAAACAATTTAGACAAGCACAAGAATACAAAGACTTTCCTATTAGGAGATGAAATCATACGAGGTAAGTTTCAATCTGTTTCTTTGAAAACTTTTACAGATCCATTCAAATATATCAAATCAAAAAATTGGCAGCAGGATGAAATATGTGATAAATTAAAATATAAAAATAATTTGAAAGTATCAGAACAATTTTTTCTAGATGCATCATTGGATCAGATCTTGGATGAATTGGATAATAGGTTGGAGCTATCTTACATTGTCCAGCTAGCAAAACAAAAACTTAAACCAGTTATACCTGAAAACAAACAGTGGTTTAGATTTGGCGGTTCTTCAGTTTGGTTACCTCAATTTCAATGTCATTTTATGGTAAGTCGTATCTTATACAGTCCTAGTGGAATCGCAAATAAAGCATTTGCCTCTTTTTTGTACATACAATTATATGATAACAACTGGAAAGAACTTCCATCAAAAACACTCGAAGTTCCATACGAAGATTCAAAAAATGAAGTTGAAAAGCAATTAAAATTTAAAAAAATAACATATCCTCAGATATTACCTATTCTGTTTGATTACCAAATGGATGTAAGTAATGGAAAGTATTATTATGGTCCAGAAGATCCAAGGATAATACTAAGAAAGAACCCCCTTGGATTTGAAGAACCATTGATTGTATTTAATATGAAAGATTTGAAGTTGGTCAAAAGAACTATGCATTTATATTTGCCGTTTTCAAACAAGCTAAAAGTATTTAAGAAAAGAAAGGAACCATATGCTAAAATTGAAAAAAACTGGACCCCTTTCATCAGTAAGCATACTCCAGATAAATTAAGTTTTATATATTCAATTGTTCCTTTGGAAGTCTTGGTTTGTAATATAGACACCGCTATATGTGATTTTTTACAGAAACCAGTCAAAAAAGATTATGATTATGTTGGGCCGTTAAGAGGTGGCACTCAATTAATTCCATTACCAAAAACTAGTCTGGTTCAGTTACCAGAAAATCGACAGATTTATATCGGCTGGGCCAGAGCCCATTTAAACAAGTGTGGTTGTGGAGAATCGATGTATAGGCCAAATTTAATTGTTTTGGTTGAAGATTATGAACCCGTGAGTGGAAAATTCTTTTACAAATTAGGAGATGTTTCCGAATATTTTGATTTCAATGCAAACGTGCCATCCTGGGTGATACCGAAATTAGATTCAAATGGTAATTTATTAGAAGAAGAACCGGCACGTTGTGAAGGTAGAAATGTTTTAATACCTAATTCAATAGCGTACTGGGAAATCAGGAAAAATAAAAAATTAAATGGCAAGCTGAATTTCGACGACTACATGGGGGTCACATTATCTGCTGCTGATAAAGATGTGAGCATTGTTCATATAAGAGGATTATTGAATTACATAATCAATATACCTGATCTATTTGACCAGGATACCGTAGTTCTGTCCAATAAGAACTTTCAACCAGTGGGGTATGAATGGAATAACAAGTGTGCAATGGAGGCAAGTGCTGATTATTGTAAATCTTATGCCATAAGAAATGGTGTGGTGTTTGAAATGGAGCCACTAGATAACAAGTAAAGCAATAGATTGAATCTATAGAAAATGTTAATATAGTAAACTTCTATAGCCGATGTATGCCAGGAAAAAAAAATACTTTCGGTACCACTTGGCGCAACCAACCAATAACCGAACCCACCACCTTTTTATACATGAAGATATTGGAATTGAAGATTTACATCCATTCGGATAATTGTATCAATTCTTATCTAACTAGTTATTAGTAGTATCAATTGTATTAAAATATTTGAATTGATTGATTTTCTTTTAGACCATTTCTTTGCAGTCGATAACCGAGAAGTTTTTTTTGCTGCAAAATTTTATTCTCACAGCTGCCAAACAATAGCCACCTTTATATATAAAATAGATTAACCATGCCGTATGAAATTCTTCAAATAAAGAATAAATGGATAGTGACAAGGAAAAACAATCTTTTGATGTTAATCAAATAGATCTAACCACAACATCTTCATCATCAAATGAAAACCCAATAACACTCACTCAATCACATTTCGAGCACCATCAAATTCAAAACGACAATCGCAAAAATTCATCAAATTCATTCAAAAAATCAATTGAATATTTTAGAAAAAGTCTTTCTAGCGAACCTGATGTTGTTGATAATGATCAATATTCGGTACATCACATTTATGGAGATCTAGATAGTGAAGAAATCAATTTGCAAAGATCAGCTACAAGAAGATCGGTGATCAATGAAATTGAAATAAAGAAAGAAGATGGTGACCATATAGACCCAGTGGACGAGTTGGCAATACCAGAAACAAGTATAATACCGACACAACAACATGGACAAGAATTTAACAAGATTGACCCTGAGTTGGTCACATTTACAGAAAATGATCCTGAAAATCCAAGAAACTGGCCAACATTTAAAAAAATATATTTGGTTGGTTTTGTTTCACTTTATGCTTTAGTGGCTCCTATGTCATCTTCAATGATTTCACCCGCCGTGTCAGATATAGCTGTCGATTTCCATATAACAAGTGAAACAATAAAAGCAATGGTTGTTTCGATTCAAATTTTAGCATGGGCTGTCGGTCCTTTATTAATCGCTCCATTATCAGAACACGATAACATTGGAAGAAAATTGGTTTTAGATTGTACTTGTTTTTTATCATTATTTTTCAATATTGGTTGTGCATTTTCACAGAACTTAGCTCAAATGTTGATATTCAGATTTTTATGTGGTCTTTTCGGCAGCTGTGCTTTATCTATAGTTGGTGGAAATCTTAGTGATTTGTTTGAAGCTAAATATAGAAACAGAGCTTTAGCAAGTTACTCGTTAGCTCCATTGTTAGGTCCAGTCATTGCTCCACTAATATCAGGTTTCATTGTTGATCATAAGACATGGAGATGGAGTCTTTATGTTTTATGTATGTTCAATGGATTTGTTGCTGTATTGAATTTATTCCTTTTTGAAGAAACCTATGCACCAACTATATTATTAAGAAAAGCTAAAGCTTTAAAGAAAAAGACAGGAAATCAGAATTTGCATACTATTTATGAAATCACAGATAATGAAAGTTTTATCAGTAAGGTTTGGATTTGCATGTGTCGTCCTATAAAATTATTAATATTTCACCCAATGATCATTGCCTTAGGATCTTTCATGGCATTTACTTACAGTTTCATGTACTTGATGATAGTCACATTCCCCGATATTTTTGGAAATCAATATGGTTTTTCAACCAAAGGGAAAATTGGTTTAATGTATATTCCAATGGGAGTTGGTTTTACCTTGGGAGTTTTTATATGGACATATTTGATAGATTTGATTTATCAAAGATTGAGTGAAAAACACGGTGAAGCTAAGCCTGAGTACCGTTTACCTTGTTTAATTGCATCAGCGTTTTTCATACCGGTAGGGTTGATTATTTTTGGTTGGACTGTGCAGTATAAGTTACATTGGATGGGTCCAGCCGTTGGAAGCGCTTTATTTGGTTTCGGTTTAGTTGCAGTGTTTCAAACGATTCAAAATTATTTTATTGATATGAATACTAGATTAGCTGCTAGTTCAGTAGCGGCAGGTGCAATGTTTAGATCTATTTTTGGATTCTTTTTACCATTGATAGCTAACAAACTTTACGGTAGATTAGGTTATGGATGGGGAAATACTTTATGTGCATTTATAGCTCTTGTACTAGGAGTTCCATTTCCTACCCTTTGTTACTTTTATGGAGAAAGAATCAGAAATTGGGCAAACGCGAGATTCGAAGCTGAGCAGTTGAGAAAAGATCAGATAAATATAGAGAAAATGAAGAGGAAAAATAACGATATGGTATGAATTTTATAGACTAAAATAAACATTAGCATTTGGTAGCATTTTTCTTTTTTGTCTTTTATTACAACATGAGCAACACCAAGGTTGTACCTAGAATAGTAGGTCACTTGACGATAGATGATATAGAAGCTATACCCGTATCCAAGCAATTGGAGCTACTACCTACCAAAACGTTTATGGAGTTTATTGGCAATGATGGTTTAGTTAAAGGATATATTCATCAGTTGTCGAAATATCAAGATAAAGTACAAGAGGTTGCCAATACGTTAGTCGAACTTAAAACAATACTTGAGGAAGAGATCTGTCAGAATTTGATCACCAAATATCTAAATATAGCTGAGAAGATAGGTCAACAAGTGACAAATATCACGGCAATGTACCAAGAGTTCATGAGCTTAGAATCTTATCAATACCAATTACTCTCGTCGAATTTCAATCAAGATGTTCTTAAATTGAAGTTGAGAAAAGTTATAGATACAAATCGTCAGGAAAGTTCGAGTATAGTGAACAGTATCAAAAGAGCAACGGACGAACATGAATTTGATAATCTCATCAACGACTACAAGGAGAGCAGGATGAGGTATCATTTCAGAAAGGAAAAGCTCAACCGGTGGGAGGAAGAAAGAGTGAGTGGCTTTCTATAGGTTATCTATTTCAATTCTATTTTTTCGGCAATATTAAAAGTCCGCAACGGGTTCTATTTTTTGTGAGACTTCTCAGTTTATTGTTTAAAATTTTCCCTTTACCCTAGATGATTAGTAGATTTGCTACCACAAGGTTGTTGTCAACTTCTTCGAGATTGTTGAATCAACAACCGATCAAGAAGTCTTCCTTCTTCAGAAAGGCTTTTAATTATACTATTGGTACCACGCTTCTAGCCACAATTGGTACGGTGGCTTTCATTGGCTATAAAGTAATTGAAGAAAGCAATCCTGTTGATCAACAAAAGCAAAGTCCTTTATTTCCAACCGGTGAAAAGAAGAAAACTTTAGTCATTTTGGGTTCTGGATGGGGCTCTATTCCTTTATTGAAGAATTTAGATACCACTTTATATAATGTTGTTGTTGTTTCCCCAAGAAATTATTTTTTGTTCACTCCATTGTTACCTTCTGTTCCAACTGGTACAGTTGAATTGAGGTCTATTATTGAGCCAGTTAGATCTATTACTAGAAGATGTCCTGGTGAAGTTATTTATTTAGAAGCTGAGGCTACTGGGATTGATCCTAAGAATAATCAATTGACAATTAAACAATCAACCACTGTCCATTCTGGTCATTCTGGTAGTGATACATCATCTTCAAAGTCTACAGTTTCTGAATACACTGGGGTTGAAGAAATCACAACGACATTGAATTATGATTATTTGGTTGTTGGTGTTGGAGCTCAACCTTCAACTTTTGGAATTCCTGGTGTTGCTGAAAACTCTACCTTTTTGAAAGAAGTTAGTGATGCTTCAGCTATTAGAAAAAGATTGATGGATGTCATTGAGGCGGCAAACATCTTACCAAAAGAAGATCCCGAGAGAAAAAGATTATTACACGTCGTGGTATGTGGCGGTGGTCCAACTGGTGTTGAAGCTGCCGGTGAGATTCAAGATTATGTCGATCAGGACTTGAGAAAATGGGTTCCTGAAGTTGCTGGTGAGATAAAAGTAACCTTAGTTGAAGCTTTACCAAACGTTTTGAATTCTTTCAATCAAAAATTAATCGACTACACTAAGGAAGTGTTCAAAGATACAAATATTAATTTGATGACTAATACTATGATTAAAAAAGTTAATGACAAGACATTGATCGCTTCGCGTAAAAAGACTGATGGCTCGACTGAAGGGTTGGAAATTCCTTATGGTGTTTTGATTTGGGCTACTGGTAACGCACCCAGAAGTTTCACTCGTGATTTGATTTCAAAAGTTGACCAACAAAAGAATGCTAGAAGGGGTTTATTAATTGACGAAAGATTAAAAGTAGATGGTACCGATAGTATTTTTGCATTGGGTGATTGTACGTTCACAAAGTATCCTCCAACTGCTCAGGTTGCATTCCAAGAAGGTCAATACTTAGCTAAATTGTTTGAAAAATTGCATCAAGTTGAATCTTTGAAATTCTCAATCCAGAATCCAACACCAAATCAAAATATTGAAAGATTGGCCAAGAAGTTAGCAAGAGTAGAGTCTAATTTGCCAAAATTCCAATACAACTATCAAGGTTCATTAGCTTACATTGGGTCTGAAAAGGCTGTTGCCGACTTGGTCTGGGGTGATTGGTCCAACATCACTTCTGGAGGTAATTTCACATTTTTATTCTGGAGATCTGCTTATATCTACATGTGTCTTTCAGTTAAGAACCAAGTATTAGTTTGTTTAGACTGGGTTAAAGTTGCCTTGTTTGGTAGAGACTGTTCTAAAGAATAGTATAAATATATATTTAACATTTTCTAATTTTTCGTGCTGCAAAAATGTCAAGTATTGAGAATTACAATATCAACAAGTATTCCATTTTCAAAAACGAAGCTTGGTTTCATTTCCCTCAGAGATCGGAGTTGTCAATCAACTTTGTTCAACATGAGAGTGATTACAACGTTTCTGTTCTATGGAAGGGTACAAATTTAGTATGTATGTTACTACTGATGATATTTAGCACTAACCTGTAGGATAATTTCATAGTGTTTAACAGTGAAAAGTGCGTAACGACAATCTTGAGCAAGTATCCTTGTGTTGGATTCAAGCAATGTGATTTGTTGGGGAAAATCTTGAAACGGTTTCAAGTTAGTCTTACCAACGAAGCTGATTTCAAACGTCTTTGCAACATGTTTGAAACCCAGTTGAGTGTTGGGATCACGAATGTTAACAATACAGATCCAGTTGCATGTCAACAATACGGAGGAATTCTTCCTTCTCAATCTCAGTCACAATTTCAGTCTCAATCTCAGTCTCAGTCTTATTCTCAATCGCAACAGATGTATCCAATGCCGTCGCCGTTCCATTTCCCACAGGTTCAACCTCAATATGTGCCCTACGTGCCAACATATCTTCCTCATCCGTATCAAAATCCTGAGCCGCCTTCTATAAACGACATCAAAGATTTGAAAAATTTAACTGACAATGAGCTACAAGCGCTTATTAGAACTCAATTAATGCAACCAGAATTTGCAGCTCTAGTCGACAGACTAGACAAAATCATAAATAATAAATAGCTTCTATATAACTCTATAAATTTTGTTCCATTGTTTAATTGTTAACCCATCGCTTAATTTATGTTCCTCTGCAACTAAATTATAATTACCCATCCATGGTAGGAGTTTAAACTTGACGAACCAAAATCCAACACAACATGCAATGCTAATCACTCCTGAAACCCCGTAATTAGGCCAACTTTCTAAACCTTTAGGGTTTGGACTATACTTTGAAACAAATGGTCCGATAATTAAATACACGCTAATCAAAAAAATCGATAACGTACCAAAGACTCCAGCTTTTATTGGGGCTTGCAAATCGGGATGATTCTTCCTATACACAAATATTCCAATTGCAATAGCAGCAATTGCAACTTGTTGTGGGTAAGACTCTAAGGATACAAAGTACATATAGATATCGCCGTGTGGAAATATGACTAAGATCAAGGTAGTTATTGAGCAACTCAAAATCATGGCTCTTAAAGGACCATTTGGCCAATTGGAAGACATAAACTTAGAAAAGGGTAAATAACCTTCTCTAAACACCTCTTGATCAACTCTGGAAATGGTATAAAGTACAACAAAAATATTCCCACCAGCACATAACGCAATTGAAAATGTCAACAATTGTTGTCCCAATATTTTACCAAAGATTTTTTCAAACAAGATTGATCCTGCTAATGTGGAACTATTTGCCAATTCTTCATCTGGTATGACGATAAGATAAGCTAGATTGATAATAAAATACGTCACAGCCATTATTGATAATGAAACCGGGCCGGCAATCTTGAATGTCCGTATTGGATCTTTAATTTCATTTGAAACAGTATGACAGGAATTCCAGCCACTGAATGCAAACGAAGCTTTGATAACAGCGCTTGAAAATGTCGACACACTAACTTGCTTCTTGACGACAAATACATCATTCCACGAGATTTGACTTTCAATATTATTTAACGATTTGGGTAAAAACACATAAAACCCTGTGAAAAGCATGATTGCAACCAAACCTAATTTCAACCCGCCTAGTATATTTTGAATCTTGACACCGTGATTTATACTAACACCGTGGATTAATGCAGTAAAATAAAGAAACAACAAACCAGTTATTCTGGTTCTAAATGTAGTTATTTCCAACCCCAAGGCATGTATAACGTATTCGCCAAACACCAAGACGTTTGAAATGGTGAAGCCAAACATAACTGAATAAACCAGATAAGATACACTAGCTAAAAGTTTTGGTCGATCATAAATAAATTCTAGAAAAACTTTAGCACCACCATTTTTATTTGGTAACAATGAACCAAGCTCTAGAAACACATATAACCCTCCAAATGAGGCGATACATGCAAGAAGCCATGCCAAAAAAAACAAAAATATAGATTGACCACAATCTTGGTATATCCCACTGGTGATACTAAATATTCCACTGCCTAAAATTCTACTAACAAACAATATGATGGTTGAGAACATTCCCAAGTGTCTACCTTGCGGCAAATCCTCTAGATCCTGGAGATATGATATTTTATTGTTGGATAATAGATATGGATCCTGCGTGGGTATGATAGACTCAGTTGATGAATGTGAGCCGCTTCGGGGTTGGACATCAAGTAGTACTTTGTATTCTGACTTATCTATATCCTTCATCTCTATGTCGTTGTCAGAGGATTGTTGTTGGTTTAAGATTAAATTTAGATTTGGTGGATCATTCATAGTAAATACTTCCACAGTATTATGTAAACATTAGTAAAGTTTGAGCCACAAATGTTTGAAAAAAGGTAAAATATGAGATAAGGCCAAAATGTCATTCTTCATGGGCACAAATCTCGCCTGCCAACTCGCACTACCCACGAGACCTTGATGAAAAATGGTTCCGTTTTACAAGATACCAGGGCATGGTCAATCCATGAGTGAAATTTTCTAATACTCAGATGATCATTGCACTTGGTCAGAAATCGTACCAACAAGTAGTGTTTTATCTGCTATTGTGAAGAATATTCAAAATTCCTTGAATATTCAGTGTAACTTGCACAAATCGTATCTTTGAATTACTATGGAGCTATCACTTTCAACTTACATTGTTCATAAGCCTAGAACAAGCTGTTTAAATAGTCATAGGCTTGAAGATTATGTTATGGCCTGGTTTTTTAACACGAGCATGTGGTTGATAAAAATTCTCTGGTTTGCAAAATTTCAACAGTTTTTTCAGAACAGACAAGCGGCGCTCTACCCCAAGCATGTGGATAATTTTTTTCTATCCGCTTTGAACAACGCCGCAGAGTCAAAGTAGCCCAGTCGTGGCAAAATTATTATTGTTAAATGCCCATCTTGCATGATTTGGAAAATCGGAGATTATGCACTTGTTGTCAGTTAGCTAAAATCTGTTGGGGTATTTAAATTGACATTTTTCTGCCATCGTGGAAATCACATATTCTTTGCCTTCAATTACAAGATGAACTATATCTTACCCGATAAAGCTGAGTTGAAGCACGTTGAGACATTCACATCGCTATGTGATGGTATCATCCATGAAACCACTGTTGACAATATTAGAAGTGTTGTTGGCGGGGAAATTTCAGATGATGAATTGAACAAGTATGTCAAGACCTTCACCAGACCTTCAGAAACGGCAAATTTCAAAGAGAACGTTATGGATTTGGTCAACGGACAAACTACGTTTATGACCCAGCAGTTTGTATTTTTATGTAATGCCTTGGAGTCAAGATTGTTGGCACCTACATTAACAAATTCGTTAACTTTGGTCAAGGATATGACTGTTGAACAAAAAGAGAAATTAATCCAGTCATGGAGGGACTCGCCGTTGGAAATTAAGAATAAATTGTTTAGAATTGTATATTCAATCAGTGTTGCCACTTTTATCAGGTTAGCCACCGATTTACATAATAAAGTAACTCACTACCCAGGTAAAGAGTCGAGAGAAACCATCTATGAAAATCAGAAAATCGATCCTTTTAGATACGAATTTTTGAGCAAGCCTCAATTTGAGAATGGAGAATTGTATTTACCAGACATTGATGCGTTGATCATTGGATCTGGTGCTGGTGCTGGTGTCGTTGCTCACACATTAGCCAACGATGGATTCAAGTCTTTGGTTTTGGAAAAGGGAAAATACTTTCATAGCTCAGAATATGATTTCAATGATTTGGACGGTATGAATGAATTATACCAAGGTGGAGGTGCGTTGACTACTGTGAATGGACAAATGTTTGTATTGGCAGGTTCTACTTTTGGTGGTGGTACCACTGTCAACTGGTCTTGCTCCTTGAAAACTCCATTTAAAGTGAGAAAAGAATGGTACGATAAATATGGATTAGAATTTGTTGCCAATGAAACTTATGATAAAAATCAGGATTATGTCTTGCAGCAAATGGGTGCTACCACTGATAATATTACACATTCATTAGGTAACAAAGTTATTTTAGAAGGGGGAAAAAAGTTGGGATATGCGGTAAAAGAGGCTGCCCAAAATAGTGGGGGCTCTCCTAATCATTCGTGTGGATTCTGTTACTTGGGTTGTAGATATGGTATCAAACAAGGTGGTTCAGTGAATTGGTTCAGACTTCCGTCGCAAACTGGATCTAAATTCATGGATAATGTTAGAGTGTTGAAATTGTTACACTCAAAAGGTAAAGCAATTGGAATCTTGTGTAAAGATGAACTTACAGGTAAGACATTTAAAATAACAGGACCAAAGAAATACGTTGTTGCTGGAGGTTCTTTGAATACCCCACTTATTTTGCAAAACTCTGGTTTTAAAAATAAACATATTGGAAATAATTTGAAATTACATCCTGTTAGTGTAATTTTTGGAGATTTTGGTAAAGAAGTTCATCATGATCATTTTAACAATTCTATAATGACGGCTGTTTGTACCCAGGCTGACGATTTGGATGGAAGCCATGGTGCTAAGATTGAAACAATCTTGAATGCACCATTCATACAAGCTACTTTGTTACCATGGAGAAATTCAAACGAATTGAGAAAAGATTTGTTACGTTATAATAATATGGTTGCTATGTTGTTGATTGATAGGGATACTTCTAGTGGGAAAATCACTGGTGATTTATCTAGACCAGATTCGATGTATATTGACTATGATGTGAATAAATTTGATAGAAATGCATTGTTGCAAGCATTCTTGGTGACTGCAGATATGTTGTACATCCAAGGTGCAAAAAGGTTGTTGAGCCCACAATCTACCGTGCCTATATTTGAAAGTGAAAAGCCAACAGATGCAAGAAAAATTACGGACTCAGATTACGTATCATGGAGGGAAAAAGTATCAAAAATACAATTTACAAGATTTGGTACTGCTTATGGATCAGCTCATCAAATGGCTTCGTGTAGAATGTCCGGAAAGGGACCTAAATATGGTGCATGTGATCAAAATGGGAAATTATTCGAATGTTCAAATATCTACGTAGCAGATGCATCAGCAATGCCAACTGCTTCAGGAGCAAACCCAATGATCACTACAATGACAATTGCAAGACATGTCGGTTTACAAATTATAAACGATTTAAAAATCAAACCTAAATTATAGTTATATATGCGCAGAATGTAAATTATTTATCTACGTTGTATGCTTCTTTTGCTAATTTGATTAACGAATCTAACTCCCCTGAATTTTCACACATGCTGTAGAATAACGAGTCCTTATTTGATATCAAAGTGTATGGATTTTCATACTCAACAACCTTACCCGCATCCATAACCAATATTTTATCATAATCTATAATTGTTCTTAATCTATGAGCAATGGTCAAAATTGTTGACCCTCCGGATCCACTAAATTCATTACGAATAGTTTGTTGGATTGCGGCGTCGGACTTATAGTCTATTGAAGACGTAGCTTCATCTAATAAAATGATCTTTGGGTTTTTCAATAACGATCTACTCAAACATACCAATTGTCTCTCACCTTGAGATAAATTGCCACCACCTTCGGTTATAGTGGAAGATAAATCCAAAAACTTATTGCTGTTCTCTTGTGAGTCGTTTGTTTCGTTGGAAGCAATTAACCCGGTTCTTCTCAAAGCTTCAAATATCTGTTCATCTTTGTAAGAACTGAACGGGTCTAAATTACTTCTAACCGTACCTGAAAATAACGTAGGATCTTGTGGAATGATGGTTATAGCTTGACGTAAGTTACGGATCCCGATTGTTGTTATATCAATATCGTCAATTTTGATTGTTCCAGTCTCTGGATCCAAAAATCTGAAAAAGGCAGTGATTATGGTTGATTTTCCTGCTCCTGTTCTACCAACAATACCCACTTTAGTGCTTGGTTCTACTTCAAATGAAACATTTTTTATAACTCTTGGTAATTCAGGCGAGTACCTCAATGATACATTCTGCACACTGATTTTCCCATTCTCGGGCCACGATGCTGGTGGTTCTGTTTCTGAAATCTCATACGGTGGCTCCTGATCGACTTTCATATACTCTTGCAATCTTTCAACTGAGTTCATATTCATTTCGACATTGGCGTATAAACGAACAATCCAAAGAGCACTCTCACTGAATGCTATAGCGTAGGATAATGATAACCCTGCCAACCCTGCATCTATTTTCCCAACGGATAATAAAACAAACACACCCGCAAACAACATAACTAATGAACCAACAGCATCGACTCTAATTGAAAGCCATCTATTTGCGACCCACAAATAAAAAAATGGCCTGTTGTTATTGTCAATGGCTTGTAAGTTCTGTTTCATAAATCTTGATTCGATACCATATGCTCGTATAGTGGCTACTCCAGCTAATGACTCGCTGAAATGTTGATGTATTGGTGATTTAGTGATTGACTCATATCTTTTCAACTCTCTCGATAACACAAGGTAGAAATAACCAACTAAATAATACAAAAATGCAATAACAACCGCAAGAATTAAAAACCTGGGAGTTATAAATGTAATCAAAACTAATGTAGAAAGACATTGAACAAAACATATGAAAACTCCTTCTGCGAATGGTGTTACTTCTTGATCCACCGATTCAACATCTTTTGAAAATCGATTCATGATTCTACCTAATGGAGTTTGATCGAAAAATCTTAATTTGGCTCTTAATATAGTAACTAAAACTTGTTTAAAGATTCTATTTGAAGCACGTACACCTGAAAAAAAAGTGATACCAACTCTGAAACACGCAGTAAATGCATAGACAAACCCAATAATAGTATAGATTGTTATGTAATATCCTGTACCTCTAGATTTGATCAGCGTGATGATAATATCAACACTCTCACTGAACATCACTAATAAATCCTTTTCACTATGTAGTGACCAATTTCTCAACCACCATGATTGATACATGTAAATACCTTGAGATAATAAAAAGGATGTTATAACGATGGTCCACATGGGCAAGCCACCAAAATATTTTGCATAACCCAAATACACTTCTTTATCAACCACACCTTCAGACTTACCTTCTTCAGAAATTAATTTCCCATCAGTTTTGATATCTTCTTCAGGTTCATCAGATATAGCTTTCAATTTCGTTTCAATGGCGGCTGCTTTTGCTTTCATGTCAGCATTCTTACTTTCTAAAGTTAAGTTGGTACTTGATTGATTTCTTGAATTCAAAACAGATGTTTTTATCAATTCGTCATCACCTAAATCACCTGTTTGTAACAATTCCTCGGTGGTACCTTGATTTTTGATTCTACCATTTTCTAAAACAACAATCCAAGCTGCATTTTGAACTGTTAAAGCAACGTTATGAGATACCAATATACATGTTCTATTCTGCATCAATGGTCCCGAAATACAATTTTCATAAATCCACAAAGCTGTATGAGAATCCACTGCTGATAAACAGTCGTCTAATAATAAATGTCTAGAATTCGAATATAGAGCCCTTGCTAAAGAGACTCTTTGTTTTTGACCACCTGATAATGTGATTCCCTTTTCACCTACTTCGGTCTGATCACCCGCTCCTAATATTTGCAAGTCACGAGTCAATCCACATGCTTCGATCACCTGTTGGTAACGTTTTTCATTCAAGTTTGAACCAAATAGAATATTCCCTTTTATAGTATCATTTAGCAACCAAGCTGTTTGTGAACAATAAGCAACCGATTCCGTTAATCCCTCTGAGTCAACTTTCAAGTCTTCACGAGGAGCTATACCGGGCAAAAATATTTTACCACTGACCAAATCCATTTCTCCTAACAAACCTAACAATAAGGATGTTTTACCAGACCCTGTTGGTCCAATAACAACGTTCAATTTCTTGGGTTTAAACTGAATATTCAAATCTCTCAATTTGAACGATTTGGATGTTGAGTTCCATGATAATGTGGCATTTTCAAACCCTATACCACCCGGATTCAATTGATCGTATTTTGAAGTTTCTGGCTCATCCAAGAAATCAGCAACTCTATCTAATGAGACTTTTGATTGGATTACAAACGAAGTCATGTCAGCTAATTGGTCCAATGGCGATCTCAACAAGGTGAATAAAGATAATGAGGTGAATGCTATTGGTGCAGTCAAGGTTTTTCCGTCTACAATCGTGTAACAGTAAAATGATAACAAAGTGATCAATGTTGGAGTGATGAACCAAACAAATGATCCAAAACACCAGACTAAACACCTCATTTTTAGATAATGCAACTCTTCGTGTCTGATATCCATAACACTTTCGAAAAACTTGTCCTCCCATGCAAAGAATTTAATAATTCTAATACTTTGAAATGTTTCATTCAATTTTTGAATTCTTTTATCGGTAACTCCCAACATTTGTTTTTGTAATTTTCCCATCCATTGAGCAAAACTATAATTAACTGGTAACAATACTACAATAGTTAATGACCCAACAAATGCACTCCATCCTAGTAATCCATACAATAGAAATATACAAATCACAATCATCAAAATGGCGCCAACAAAATAATGCAAATAACCACATATTTCAGATACTTTGAAAGCATCAATTGCCATTAAATTGATTATTGCTCCTAACTCGGCAGTCTTTTTAGACTCTTTCTTCTCATCTTTGTTACTTTCATCTTTAATTTCATCTTCTGATTCAGTAACAGTTATTTTCCTCTTCAATGCCTTTGCATAAACTTCACCAATAATTATTGCTTTCATTCTACAACAAACTCTTCTACCTAAAAATAAAGAACAACCTGAAGATATAGAGTCTGCCATCTTGACAACAGGCATTAAAATAACCAAAGTCCACGCTAAATTTGAAGAGATTGAAGTTGGATCTGCAACGTATTCTAAAACGTTTTTCAATAGTATCGATGGACCGAATATGAGAATAGATTCCATAATGGCCCAGAATGCTTGTATTGCAAATAAGAACTTGAAATGGTAAAACAATTTATACGTAAATCTCAATGTCGATTTTGAAGCTTCAAATCCTTTAAGCACATACAACGCGTAGTCGTCTTCTCGTAAACCCCAAATATCTTTAAGTTTCAATGGATTCTTGTAAGCTTTCCATACCATTTTATCTAACCAGCTGTAGGAAATGAAAGATGCAATACTGGAAACATTCTCTGGAGAAGGTTCTAAATCTGGCGTAACGTATAATTCAGAAGGTCTGTCACCAATTGTAGCTGTTGCATTAAGGTATAATAAACTTGCATTGATAACGAATTCTAATACGTAAAACATTTCCCCTTTGAGGATTCCAGATCTAAATGTAATTAAACTGGGTAAGAATATAAGAAAATACAACACTGTTGAATGGATCCATAAATTTGGTAGGTTTATCCAATTTTGTTTCAAATTTACAACTCTTATAGTTGCAATGACAAATAAGTAGAACCAAAATATAGCATTTACAACAGTGATGTAGTTGTAATTGAAGAAAAACGGTGATAAATGTAATGCTAAAGATAGTATAACCAAAATGTATTCTATGCTAACTCTTAATCTCTCAGCAACGTTTTTGTACACCTTCTTCACTGTACCATGTGTTGACCCATCTATATTGGTATTAGGTAATCTAGTTAAATCAAAATGCAATTTTTTGATTTCGTCTTTGGATAAAGTATCAATTGAGCCGTAGCTATGAAAATCGTTTAGTAATGGCTCTGACTCAGAATTTACCTTTCTTGGTAATGATAATAAAACTATAAACAATGAAATAGACCCTATAATGACAGGTGGATAGAATTGTAAGCTTTCCTTACCACTGTTTGTTATATCATCATAATCCCAGAATTGACTCATGATAATGATATTCCTCCTGGAAGATGATAATTAAAAAAATTAATTCCGCGTTCATCTCCCAATTAGAGCCACGGCATGCGGCTCGTCCAATTTTGCAGCCTAAACGGAAAAAGTAGACGTTGGGGCACTAAAGAAGAATTTATACTGTCAAGTTACTATTGAAGCTTTTAGGCGTCTAATTTTTACAACGAATAGTATATACATATATTAAACAAGACTATTCAGTTGATTCAGTTGATTCAGTTGGTACTCTTGAGTCAATGGCAATATCGATGATAATTTGTCTACCATTGATTTCTTTACCATTAAATTCAGCTACTGCTTTCTTTTGAGTTTCTTCATTTGCAAATTTGACAAAAGCAATACCTTTATTGAATGGTCTTGTGATCTTACCATTTTTTCTAAATGGTTTCCTAGCTGGTACATGGATCCATTTTGGTTTCAACTCTTTGAAAAGTGCATTCAACGTTTTAACATTGACTTTATAATCCAAATTAGTTATAAAAATAGTATCTTTTGATGCAGTACCTTCTGGAGGGGTTGGATCTTCCTTCTTCACAGCCTTCTCTTCTTTAAGTTTTTCTTGTTTTGCTTTATAAGCTTCGATTCTTTCCTTCTTTTCTTCTTCGGTCGGAGGTGGAACAGCTTTCTTTAAGAATATTTTTCTTTTAAGAAAGATTTTACCATTGAAATCTGCAAGAGCCTTATCGGCATCCTCCTTAGATTCAAATTGAACAAATGCAAATCCCAAATGTCTTTTGTAAGTTGTATCACCATTAGTTTTCTCTTTGAATGGAATTTCAACTTCAGAACTACTATTGTTAGTAAATTGTTGTTGGTTTTAATTGAAAGTTGTACGTACACTTTTAACTCTTTGAATAAGTCTTTTAATTCATCCTCGGTTGCTTTGAAAGCTACGTTACCGACATAGACCCTATCTTCAATCAATGGTTTGATGATCTTACCTTCAGACATTGTTATCGTTGTTGGAAAAAAAAGAGAGAACAAAAGAGAGAACAAAATAAAAGACAAAACGTAGTGTAATTTTGATGTCATACGACAAAAAATTAATGCCAACTTTTATTACATTGTCTATTTCAATTTGTTGAATAACCTTGGAGCTACACAGTCGTTAACACAATGTTGTAAATGGAAGTATTCCTCAACACAGTCTTCCTTGTAATGCTTGTGTTCATAGTCTGGTTCTTCCATTTCCTTGGTGACTCTTTCAATACATTCTTCAAAATGGTGATTGAATGGTTTACAAGCAACAGTCTTGGTACATTCTTCCCTCAAAGCATCCAATGGGTCAACTGTTTCTTCTTCGTCTTCGTCTTCGTCGTCTTCATCTTCGTCGTCGTCTTCTTCTTCTTCTTCTGCGTCTTCGCCTTCTCCTTCATCTGAGTCTTGTTCTTTTTCCTGTGATTCTTCTTCTTGGTCAGCTACTTCTTCTGAGGCATCTTCTGAGGTTTCTTCATCAACAGGCTAAACGGTCAGTAATCATCTAAAATCAAAGTAAACTCCAATTTACATACTTCATCAGCATAGGCTGTTGGTATAACAGATTCTAACAAATCTCTGAAAAATGACATTTTCTATTCAACTCAATTTTTTCAGTTTGATATTGATATACATTTTTTTCTGTAATAGCGAATTTTCAAATATCTAATTGGTTCATATTATATGCAGGGAGTTTGTCCCCAGTAACTTTATACCTTTACATTCCACCTGGTCCTGGAAATGGTACAAGTTGGCCTGTAGATATGGAACAAAGATTAAATTCTCGCCTTATTTAATGGACCTAGAATTTATCATTTGTTCGAATGTTGTCTAAAGCTTGTTTGTCTACTTTGAACATCTTTTTAAAGAATTTGATTTTACAAAACATTCGATACTCGGACAAGAGTCTCGTTAAATATCATTGTATACCCTCATACCACTTTGGTCAACATGTTCCACCTCTCGTTTAGAGAAGGTTGTGTATGGGCTGATGTTACTATTTTTTCGCTACTTATAAATGTAGATCAATTTATAACTTTTTTCTCATTATGATTTCTCCAGACAAAATACATGATACCTCCCTCCCAATTAGGGAACGCATGGAGGCCTTGGTACGCTTGAAGCAACAAGAAATAACCCAGGCTGTAGCAGCATTGGATACCCAAACTTTCCACACAGATGAATGGATTAGGGGAAATAATGGTGGAGGAGGTGCTTCGATGGTTTTGCAAAATGGTACAACTTTCGAAAAAGGTGGTGTCAACATTTCCATAGTCCATGGTACGTTGCCAAAACAAGCAGTGGAAAGAATGAAAGCTGATCACTCCAATTTAAAAGGTTCGGCGTCCGATGGTAGTGTTGATTTTTTTGCTTGTGGGTTATCTCTCGTTATCCATCCTCATAATCCACATGCTCCTACCACGCATGCAAATTATAGGTACTTTGAAACTACCGATCCAGATACAAAACAAATTCAAACTTGGTGGTTTGGAGGTGGTGCAGATTTGACTCCAAGTTATTTGTACGAAGAGGATGCTAAAAATTTCCATCAGAAGCATAAAGACGCTTTAGATAAATATGACAAGGACTTATATCCAAAGTATAAGAAATGGTGTGATGAGTACTTTTTTATTAAACATAGGGGTGAAACAAGAGGTATAGGAGGAATATTTTTTGATGACTTCGATAGTAAACCAGCTGATGAAATATTAAAGATTGTGGAATCTTGTTTTGATGCCTTCATACCTGCTTATATACCATTGGTTGAAAAAAGAAAAGACACCCCATTTACAGAAGAACAAAAAAACTGGCAACAAATTAGACGAGGAAGATATGTTGAATTCAATTTGGTCTTGGATAGAGGTACTCAATTTGGTTTGCAAACTCCTGGATCAAGAGTCGAAAGTATATTAATGTCCTTGCCAGCAACTGCTAGTTGGGTGTACGACCACCATCCAGAAGAAGGTTCAGAAGAGGAAAAGCTTTTAAAAGTTTTGAAAACTCCAGTAGACTGGGTCTAAAATCTATTTTTAATATATTAATTAAGTTCAACGTCTCGAAAATATAATTTGCGTTTGATAGTGTTCGATCCACTATTTCAATACTTCTCAGGACACCAATCGTGTAATGTAGAGAATGCGTCATCCAATGGGTAAAGTTTGTCTGAATCTTGTTTCTTTACAATAATTGGAATCAATGCACCTGGCAGTAAGCCTACGTATCTATGATTGACTACTCTCATGAACGCATATATGATTCCGGAGTGCATAACGACACTAATGACTTTGTCATCGTCTGTGGTATTCTCGTAAATATCCGTAATCAACGATGCGGCTCTGTAATTCACATGCTGAGACTTTTCTCTTGAATCGTGTTTCCAAAGTTCATCGTCATCTGTAAAACCCGCCTCATATTCAACAAAGGGCCAATTGTCTTGTATAAAAGTTTTATTGTGACGCTCACTTTCGGTATCGATTCCGTAAACCTCTCTAGCATTTTCCTTAACGACGGGCGTTTTTTTGTACGAAATTTCACTCCATGTCAACTCCCACGTTTCTAAACATCTGCGTAAAGGACTTACATAGAATTTATCCGGGTGTGGAAACCCATCCATCGACTGAATTTTCTGTCCCAAAAGCTTACCTTTTTTAGCTCCACTGGGTGTCAATGCCGCGTCAAACCATTCAATTTTACCATTACCATCTTGCATTGACCAGTAGCATCTCCAATCCTCGGAACTATATTCTCCTGGCGCAACATTGTGCCATCCTTGTTGGTGACGTTGTAAAAGAAACAATTTCTCATCCTTGGCTAAAGAAGAAACAACATCTGAAAACGTGTATTGCGATAACAACCCAAAATTAGTGTCGTTGATGTCATCCGCTGGAATGGAAGAAATACTTTGTTCAAAATATGTCTTTGACGAATCGTAGGCTGGCAAGTAGTTCAACGCAAGAACCGTCTGACTGAAAATCAACGGTAAATAAAAAAGAAACATGATTAATATTGTAAAATTCATATTAGTATATATGCCTGTCATTTATATATTTGGGTGCGAAACGGTGCCGTAGAGGATTCACGGATTTGCTTCTATTGCGCATCGTGCATATGCTAATTATAACTTTTTGAAACCGATGAGCTGTGTCTTCGTAGATTTAATAGATCATGAGCCGCGCTTTTATCTTGATCAAAAATAGATGGCATTTTTGCCTGATTGTAGCTTAGATTTTTGTTGATACTTTGTTGTAAAATCTTTTGACACTTGTATTTAATAAATTTTAAAATCTTTAGGTATTTTAAATCTTCATCCAAGTCTTCATCATCCCAATCGATATTCTTATAGTATGAGTAGTCTTCTTCTTCTTCGTCGTCTGAATTTTCCTGATACCGTAAAATTTCATCTTTAAGCTCGTCGTTTATTAACTTTTCATAAATCTTGTCTTGCTTTATCTTACCCCCGGGTTTATAGTTTATAAATACAGCTATAAATAGCTCTATTGATTTCAAAATCAATTCAATGGACTCAGGAATCCCCGGTTCATTCCGCTTGATAAACTTCATTTGGCAAATCAATAAATACAACATTTGTAAAACTAACGACTTTTTTAGATTAATTACTGTTAGTGATAGTCCATTCAACATTGCATTATAAGGCGAAATCGGAATCTCTTTGGTAATTTTCATAAAAGGACTAGATTTCCCCATAGGTTTCCGTCGTTTAACTGAAAAATCGTTGATGACAAACCCATCCTCGTCAACGTCCAATCCTAAGCTTTCCATTACAATCGAATTGGATGTAAGCATCGGTTCGTTTATTTTTTCTTGAGCTTTTCCAATGTGATCAAAGAATAAAAGGAAATATTGTAAAACTTCTTGAGAAATTAGGCAGATCTGTTTGTAATAATTGAAATTCAACTCTTTGTCCACGATGAAATTGAGGTAATTCATTGATCTAATCAAAATGTAATGGAAATTTAATTGAATTTTAATCAATTGTGAAGCTGTATATACATCCGGCTGCCCAGTCTGAAAATAATACAACATTGCTTGATGTGAAATTCCTTCGGTAGTATCATGGTATAAGTCATTTTCATTAATTTGAAAGATATTGGGTAACCCCATAGATTGGAGTGGTGCTAATGAAATTTTTTTAGTTTTCAAACCTTGTCTCCAATCAGATAAATTTTTGTCTATAGTTAAAAATTGATTAAAATTATAATTCAAATTACCATCATTCCCATCACCATCATCTTCATTCAAAATCCAGTCCAAACGATGATGATTTTGAGGTTTTTTTTTCTTGTCTTGTTTAAGGTATTGATAGTAATTAGGTGCAAAAGATGAAGGGATGATGATATTCATCAAATTCAAAAATTCAATACTTGGTTTCAACAATGTGTTGAATAAATCATCACTATCGTCTAACAACGAAGATAATTTCTCGGGTGTTAATTGAAAATAACGATCTATTGTGACCGGATTAATCACAGTTGTATTTAAACTCGGTTTGAATCCAAATTTTAAATTAAAACATTTCAACAACACTTTGAAATCCCAGAATATCTTCACTCTATTTCTCCTTTGTTGTTGATTCAATGATAAATCGTTGAAGAATAAATTTTTTGAATTCAAATTAATTCCCAATATTCCAATAAATGCATTGACCAACGATGATAACACTAATGACTTTTCTTTATTATTGGTTAATAATGAATAATATAAAAACAATAAGTAAGTTTGCAACTGATTTATTGACACATGAAATCCATTAAAGTAAGGTAGGAACTCATAAATAGAATTTATAATAGATTTACTCAAATAATGTGGGTCTTTATGTATCAACAACAAATTCAAATTGATACTGGGATTATTCATCATTATCATGGTATATATCTGGATAATTGTCATCAAATACGTGTTGACCATTTGATAATCGTTTGAAAGATTAAATCCATTGATAGTGGCATCATCATATGTGAAAATAAATGGATACATTGTATGAAAAGCGTCATAAGACTCCATAAACTGTTTGAAATCAAATATGGGTATAAAAACATTATAATTCAAAAAAAATTGTACAACTTGTGAATCCAATTCTTTCTTAGATTTGAATAATTTCTTAAAATTATTGATAAGCTTGATGAACAACTCATATACATCGTTAGGTAGTTTATTCTCGGTCAACGGGTTGTATATCAAATCAGAATCTTGATTCTGGCTTTTTTGTTTCTGGTTGTATAGGTAACTATCCGGGTCATTTAGGAGATAATTATGACTGTTGGTAATCTTCAAAAATGGTAGATTCAAATTGATTAGTAAATGATTGAATTGACTTTCAAAATTTAAATTGTCATTTCCTATTATCACTCCTTTATCGTCTAGATTGAAAATTTGATCTATTGGATTATTAATTTGAATCTTCTGATTTGATGATTGAAGTATTACCTTGTCATTAGTTGTTGTGGTGGTTGGAATTGTCGCCCCTTTTAAAGCTTCAAGTTCTTCTTCCAAACTTTTGACTTTTCTTTCTAAATTCTCGGTATAACCTTTGGGGAAGGCTCGTCTGGTTAATTTATCACTTGTTTTACATTCAATATCAACTTTTTTACAGTTATGACACGGCGATTGACCATCACACTTGATTTTCTTAATTCTACACCGATCACACGCCTGGGAGACCCTCACACCAGAAGATGTGTTTATTAGCTTGAAGTTGACCGGGTTACCTTCGTTCTTGGTCATTGTTGTTAGTCTTGTGAAAAATCTGGGGTATACAATAGAAAAATAAAAATTGGAGAGAATTGAAACAGAAAAAAGCTACCGGATTATTTTTCAAAATTGAGATTCTGTTGATTAGCTTCTCCAAGGTAAAGTTTTATTTTGCGTGGTCAAGTTTATTGTCTCACCAACTCATCGAAATCAAAGATACCAATTGCATTTACGATATTTTCTTCCATTTGACCGAAAATATTTTCACAATTTTGAGTCGGTATAGCTTAAAGAAGGAATATCCTTTTCTTGATACCACCATCTCATAGCCAATTCCACTCTATTCAAATCTAAACTATCGCTCAATATTTTCCATAATATGTTGATCAAATAGTTTGTTTCAACGGGGTTGCTTGTCAAAACCAAGTTCCAAACTTCATTCAACCATGGTAAGAACCTTGACAATGGGAAATATGGGATCAAGTTGATTACCGATAGTACTAAAGCTTCTCTTGTGGTTTCTGGAGCTAATCTGTTTTCAAATTTGTAATTCCGTTTGAATCTCGGTAACAAATCTTTTACCACTTGGTCTTTTGGTTTCTTTGCTTTATTCTCATGCATGACATCTTTTGGTAGCTTGTTATCTTGTTCCAATGTGTTTAAAGTTGCGTGTGCTTCTATTTCACTAATCGGCTGAGCTGATGTGAAATGAGTATTTTCATTTTGAACCAACTTGACTGAAGGAACCAGTTCAATTTTAACAATTAGCCATGTGAAAAACTCATCCGCGTGATTTGACATGATCTTTTTGCCAATAGTTTCAATAGCTATGTTTAATTGAGTAGAAGAAAGCTTCAACGGGAATTGGTTAATCAACAAATTGATATAATTTATACAATCAGCTAGCGCAACGTCATTGTGGCTAAAATACAATAACAACACTGAATGTGAAGCTTCTATGATTTCATTTGTGTATTTTTTATCATCAACGAGGTTGATACAAATATCAAAAATTTGCCTTGAAAATACATCATCCTTCTTATTCAGCTGGAAATAATTCTCCCATAATCCCAACACAAACAACACTTTGGATTGCATTCTGGTGTTGTTATTCAACACTCCTGGATACATGTTGACTTCATTATAATTTGAAATGAGGTACAATGATTCCTGTTGAAAGTATGGTCCGGTACCTAATGCTAAATCCACCGTCAAATAATATACAAAATTGTAGTTGTCAAAGCCTCCCTGACCAATACTCAATAAAATGAAATTCAAATAATATAAATTTGGTAATAATTTCAAAGCGACAGTTTTAAATTCCCTTTCAGAATTGAGACTTTTCAAATATCTGGTTAAAATGGCTTGAAAAACTATGACTTCCAGGAAAAATATTCCTTTTAAGAATATCTCATCTAAATGATCTTGACGATGATGCAAATAATAATTGAAATTTGTAAATTTATCAAGATTATCCAAAATCAATTGTTCATTACCATCATTGAATTTCAATTGGTTGATACCAGCATTCAATAGAAATGAAATTCTATTCATATGTTTTGCCACTGGGCTTTTCGTATCCACAGTGAGTAACATGTCGACTAAATTACTAATTATCAATGCGTTTGAAACTCTAAGCGACTTCAATATGTTTTCTTTCTTGTTTAATAACGCTAAGCTCATCAAACTTAGATATGTGATATCGTTTGAATACCCCGCTAAACTATAATTCAACGCATCAATAGTCAATTGCTTCATCTGATGATCCCATCTCTTGAAGTGCCATGAGCTGTGCAACTCGTCCCTCGAGTCATTAGATAAAAATATACCACTAATTATGGGTAACACTTTCCAGCTGTTTCTCGCGGGGTTGTATTTCTGAAAATTCTCCAACTCAACCTGAAAAATGTGATAAAATTTATTAACGCTCAAAGACGGCTTGGATATCTTCAACTTCTTGTCGAAGATTAATTTGAAAACCTCGATTATGAGGTAATTTTCGTTGAATGTATTTCCTTCTAGGTTGTTGAGAAAACTGGAAAGGATTAGTCTTAGGTTGTATTCTTGTTTCACGTAAGGTAAATAGTTGTATAAGTATCCAAGCACTTTATTAAGAGTTGTGTCCGGTTTAGGGTTTCTCAATTCATTTATGAGAATATCTAACTCCTGTGGAGCCAAAGTCTGTCTCGTTAACGATTGATTTGAATGAAAAGACATGTTGATGTTATTTTTTCTGGAGTAAAGCCCGAGGTTTGTGCCAGAAGAATATCATACTTCGTCCCACAAACTTTTAGACGAAAAGCAAAGAAAATGAATCATCACTGTGAGGAATATGAACTTAAAAGAGATTGTCATAGCTATACCAGTGAAGACCACTGACACTGGGATTAATCTCACATAGTCAAAAAAAAAAGTACTGTTAAAAATATAAAAAATTAAGCCCGACGGGGGGCTCGAACCCCCGACCTTTAGATTACTTATTAATATTTTAATACTAGATAAGAGTCCAACGCTCTACCGATTGAGCTAGCCAGGCTTAGAAACGAGTATACCATACTCCAATTTCTGAATTTGGGGTTTTGCAGAAACATTATCAGACTTCAGCATCCGCCACTTTTGAAAATTTTTTTTTGAAATTCCATATATATTTACTCTATAAACATGTTTATAACTGAAAAATATATATAGGCTATCTAGGCGTATGATACTTTTGAGAATTTATAACCTTGTTAATTTTGATAGTTTTGATAATTTCATGCTCAAGCTTTCTATTAATAAGTAGAGACTCCGCCAAATTGATTTTTCAGTTTTTCACCTGTCTGAAAACGATTTTCTGGCATTCATTTAAGAAATGCAAAATCTACCACCTAGATCGCTGAAAAAAGAACAATTGCACGGCTGAAGCAGTAAAACTAATCTTGAAAGTTATTTTGAATAATCAAATGCTTATTTGCTAAGTTCAGAGCCTAATCAGCAAAAACACTTTGAATCTCGGCTATCATAGCTTTTGTTTTACTAAATATTTTTCAGAATCGATATTTTTTCAAAAATTTGACATTTTTCTCAAATTGAATGTTTTTCATTGCCAGTGCATTTTTCACACCCATAAAAATGTTGGACCCTCAAAAAACACAGTTCCGGTTGGTATGTCATCATTTGTCTATTATTGGGTAAATTTAAAGTTAGAAAAGACATGAGTAGTCTAACATTGTAAGCATTTAATTTCTGACAGTCTTCTGCATTCTATTCAATTGAAAAGACTTTGAAAATAGAGCTCTATTAAAAATCTAAAACTATATTCAATAACTATTAACACAAAAACCTATTTAATGCACCCCACCTGTTCTTTCTTTTCTTAATTCGTTTTGTTGTTTTTCAACTTCGGCATCCCATAAGATAAAGTCGTCTAAAGCTTTACCAGCTGGAACCATAGGCAAGACTGGAACTTTCTTTTCAACAATAACTTCCAATAAGACAGGCTCTTTGCATTCCAAAAATTCTTTAACACCTTGTTTCAATTGTTCTTGGGTTTCGATTCTGATACCTTTAACTCTCATTGATTCAGCCAATTTCATAAAATCTGGGTTGGACTGATGGGTGTGACTATATCTATGTTCATAAAATAATGATTGCCACTGAGTAACCATACCTTGTTCTTCATTGTTCAAGACACAAACTTTAACTGGAGCACCTGCTTGAACGGCAGAAGATAATTCAGTCAATGTCATATTGAAGGATGCATCACCATCAATATCTATAACAATAGCATCTGGTTTAGCTACTTGAGCTCCAATAGCAGCTGGCAAACCATAACCCATGGTACCTAAACCTCCAGAAGTGATCATAGTTCTTGGCTGCAACCATTCCCAGTGTTGAGCGGCCCACATTTGATGCTGGCCAACACCAGTAGTAACAATGACTTCTTTGTCATAATTTTGTGATTGTTTTGAGATTTCTTGAATCAAAGTTTGTGGTTTTATAAGTGAACCTGGTGTTTCTAATTGGTATGAATATGGATATTTTTCTTTCCAATCATTTATTCTTGCAAACCATTCAGGTCTTTCTTCTACTTTATTAACCAAAGGTATAAAAGATTTTAAATTGTTTGTGACATCACCTTCTATAGCTTCTGTTGCTTCAACAACTTTATTTATATTTTTTGGAGAAATTTCAAAATGTAAAATACCACCTCTGCCTTCAACAGCGGCCAATTTTGCTTCAGGAGCAAACTTCGATATATTACCAGTGACTCTATCATCAAATCTTGCACCTAAAGCTAATATACAATCAGCTTTTTGAATTGCAGTGTTTGCAGCTGCAGATCCATGCATACCCAAAAAGTCTAAAGATTTTGGATCTCTTTGATCAAATGCACCTAGAGCTTGAATAGTTGTTGTGACGGGTATACAAGCTTTATCAGCCAATTCTTTTAAAACTTTTGGTCCATCGACGTGATTTAAAATACCAGCACCACAATAAATAACTGGATTTTTAGCTTTGTTTAACAATTCTGCTGATCTCTTTACAGCTTCTGAAGTGAATTCACTAACGGCTTTTTTAGTGATTTGACTAAGGGCATTAGATGGTAAAGTTGTATTTATAGGTATAGATTCTCTTAAAATGGAGGCTGTGACATCTTTAGGTAAATCAACTAAAACTGGCCCTGGTCTACCTGTTGTTGCAATTTCGAAAGCTTCGTTAATACGTCTTGGTAATTCAGCAACATTTTTTACCATGACATTCCATTTTGTACAAGATCTTGAAATACCAATAACGTCTGCTTCTTGAAATGCATCTGTACCAATAGCAGTAGTTGGAACTTGACCTGAAAAAACAACTAAAGGTACACCATCCATTAAAGCATCTGCTAATGGGGTGATGACATTGGTAGCACCAGGACCAGAAGTAACTAAGACGACACCTGGTTTACCACTTGCTCTTGCGTAACCTTCTGCCATGTGACCTGCACCTTGTTCATGTCTTGGTAAAACAAATTTGAATTTTTCTGAATTATAAATAGCATCAAATACCGGTAAAATGGCACCACCTGCGTATCCAAAAACGGTATCGACATTATGTCTTAACATCATTTCATGGAAGATTTCACCACCTGTTAATCCAATAAATGAATCATCCATGAGTTGTTCTTTCTTTGCACGATTGACAAATGGTTTTTTATGTATAGCTGGTTTAGCTTTGGCAGCATCTGATGTGTTGAATGAAGGAGCTGGTTGTGGCCTCGTAGCCTGAGCTTTTAATGATCCTACCGTAGATATAGATCTAGATAATCTTGACCTTATAGTACGTGAAAGCATGAGGAATGAATATATGAAAATTGGGAAAAGATTTCAGATTTACAAAGTTGACCACTATATACAGAATTTTTCAATTTCAATTTCTTTTTCTTCTTAATTTTTTTTTTTTTTTTTTTTTTTGCACTGACTCACCTGAATCGCTCGTACGGAGAAAGTTGTCGTCACGTGAATTTTCATATATTATCATCTATTTATCTGGCAGGTATACAATAGGTTCTTTCTCAAGACTCCTGGTGTCATTATCAGATATGTCTACTGCGTTTATCGTTTCTGACTTTGGTATCACTTCTTCAACACTCTGGGTTTCACTATGAGTTGTACTGTTTTGTAAAGTTGGATTCACAGTCGGATTACCCCAGTCGAGGAAATCTCTTCTTACTTCAACATAATCGTATGCAAATTCCCCAATTTGGTCTTCATCAACACCTACTTCTTCTGCGTTATAATCTATTCTTAAATGTAGACCTGGAATCTTATTTATCACAAAACATAGTATGGCAGTGACAACAGCAGAATAACCAATAGTGGCCAAAATATAGACAATTTGTATGTACAACTGTTTCCAATTATGATCTATCCAACCACCTTCGTGTGCAGTGACATTATCATATCCAATGACTGTCGCGGAACCAAACAAAGCGTTGAACAATAATCCAACAACTCCTGCGACTCCGTGCTCTGCCCAAACATCTAGCGAATCGTCAACACGACATAAATATTTGATTTTAGTTGATAAATTACAAACTACCCCAGCTACAATCCCTAGTATAACTGAAGCCCATAAGGGTATCATTCCTGAAGATGGAGTTGCAGCAACCAATCCTGAAATACAACCAGAACATACAGCCACCATTGACCATTTATTTTCTAATCTGAAATCCAACAAACACCATGAAATTGCTCCAAAAGCACCGCACAAATGAGTATTCATCATAGAATATGCTACTCTCAATGAAGGATTTCCACATGAGAACCCGTTGAAAAATAACCAACCAACGTATAATAAAGATGTACCCAAAAATATAGTTGAGATGTTATGTGGTCTATAGTTGATCATTAAAGTTTCATTTCTTCTACCTAAAAATGCTGAATAAACAAATGCAGAAACACCCGATAGTATTTCCACTGGTCCACCACCTGCATAGTCCAAGGCTCCTGATTTATAAGTGGAAGCCCATCCTCCACCCCATATCCAATAAACCACTGGACAATAAACAATAGTGGCCCAACAGAATAAAAATACCATTGCAGGTAAAAATCTCCCTCTTTCTGCTATACATCCTCCAGCCAATATAGCCAACGTTACCAATAAAAATTGTAGTTGGAATAATGCAAATGCTATTTCTGGATAATCTTTTTGATCTGTAGTTGCTCCTAGCAAGTTTTTGAATCCAAAAAAATGCAAATCTCCTATGAACGAATTTGAAGATTTATCTGAAAATGCAAGGGAATAGCCCCAAAAGTACCATTGGAATATCCCTATGAACGAAGACATTATACAAATCCAAATCATCGACAATGCTGACTTCCTTCTGGCTAACCCTGAGTATAAAAACGCCAACCCTGGCACCATGATCCAAATCATCGAGGATGCTATGGTGAACAACAACACAAAACTTTCATTGTATTCATTATTCTCTGTGAACAACTTTCTTCGGGATATATGCTGAATCACTTCCTTCATTGAAAACTGGTTGAGGTTAACCGCAAAATCTGTTCATAATCGTTATCTGATATATTGAAAAATGCTTGAAAATTTCTTTTTTCCATCTGACTATCGTCGACCAATCAGGGGCTACTTCTTATCAGTACCAAATTAGTCTTCACGCACTTTTCGATCGATCAAGGCGTTTTTCGTATTTCATTTTTTCTGTCCCGGTTTTAACCTTTTGCAACAAGAATCACCATGTGTACCTTTTTGCAGCAAAGGCTTTATTTGCAGCAAGAGTTTGCTTTGCAGCTATTTTTAATACAATATATTATTATATATTAAGAAACTAAAAGATGAAGAAAACAAGAATGTTATAGAAGTACCGAAAATAAAGTACGAAAGTCTAGAAAATCACAAGACCCAAAACAAGCCCAATGAACAGTAAGTTGTAAGCAGTATTTGATGCTTTGCCCTCAAAAACTGGTTTTGGTGTAATTTGAGCAGGGTGCGAGGATGAGGTTGAATTGTTATAAAATGGTGAAATGGTAGCCGGTTTTAATGTGGTAATTGTGCTATTCGATGTTGTTAAAGTAACTTTAACGTATGACGTAACATAAACAGTTTCAGGATTAGAATAGTTTTGAGCTTTAGGAGTAGTTGTAATAACACTTGATGAAATTGTAACGGAAGATGCAGCAATCGGAGTCGATACTGATTTAGCCAGAGAAGTGCTTGAAACTAATGATGGAACAGAAACTGATGATTGAATTGATTTAGATTGAGTTGATGCAGATTGAGTCGATTTAGATTGAGCTGATGTAGATTGAGCTGATGTAGATTGAGCTGTTGTAGATTGAGTTGATGCGAATTGAGTTGATTTAGATTGAACTGATGCAGACAGAGTCGAATGAGGTGCAGATTTTGTAGATTGAGTTGATGCAGATTGAACTGATTTAGATTGAGTTGAAAGGGATGCTGATTTTGTTTCTTCGGGACAATACGTAGTAGTTAATGTATGAACATCGGTAATAGTTTGAATTGAAGTGGTTGACGATGAATCACTCAACGGACAATAAGTTACAACATTTGTGTGAATATCAGTAATTGTAATTGTAGAAACAATCGTAGAGCTATTATTGACAACTGAATATGTGATTTTACTAGTCGATGAAGATAATTGAGTAATAACACTTGACGATGGGTATACTGAAGATTCTTTAACGCTTGTAGGTACAAATGATGATGTTACAGATGAGCTAGTCGGAGCAGAAGAAGATTTAATGGATGAGCTTGAGTAGTATGAGCTTGGTGAAACAGATGAAGAGTATAAGCTTGATGGAACAGACGAAGACTCAACAGATGAGCTTGAGTAGTATGAGCTTGGTGAAACAGACGAAGATGTAACGGATGAGCTTGAATAGTATGAGCTTGGTGGAACAGATGAGGAGTATGAGCTTGGTGGAACAGATGAAGATGTAACGGATGAGCTTGAGTAGTATGAGCTTGGTGAAACGGATGAAGAGTATGAGCTTGATGGAACAAACGAAGACTCAACAGATGAGCTTGAGTAGTATGAGCTTGGTGGAACAGAAGAAGATGTAACGGATGAGCTTGAATAGTATGAGCTTGGTGGAACAGATGAAGAGTATGAGCTTGATGGAACAAACGAAGACTCAACAGATGAGCTTGAGTAGTATGAGCTTGGTGGAACAGACGAAGATTTAACGGATGAACTTGAATAGTATGAACTTGGTGGAACAGACGAAGATTCAACGGATGAACTTGAATAGTATGAGCTTGATGGAACAGACGAAGACTCAACAGATGAGCTTGAGTAGTACGAGCTTGGTGGAACAGACGAAGATTTAACGGATGAACTTGAATAGTATGAACTTGGTGGAACAGACGAAGATTCAACGGATGAACTTGAATAGTATGAGCTTGATGGAACAGACGAAGACTCAACAGATGAGCTTGAGTAGTACGAGCTTGGTGGAACAGACGAAGATTTAACGGATGAACTTGAATAGTATGAACTTGGTGGAACAGACGAAGATTTAACGGATGAACTTGAATAGTATGAGCTTGGTGGAACAGATGAAAATTTTGAAGTTGAAGACTTAGTAGGTTTAGTTGGTTTTGAGTCAGTTGGTTTTGATTCTGATGTATGAGGAGTAATTGTTGATTCGTAACCAACGTCCGGACAAGTAACAACAGTTTCAGTATGATAATTAGTTACAGTTCCCGTAACAACAGTAGTAGAACCAGCTTCAGTGATGGTAGCAGTCGAGGTTTGATAAGCAGTCCTAGTTTTGTATGTGGTTTGAAATTGAGAAGTATGTAAAACGGTCGTTGAGTATTTTGTAGTTGAGACAGCCGTGCAACCAGATTCACAGGAGGTGATCGTTTTAAAAACATTGTCTGATTGGGTAACAACAGTGGTGTAAATAGCATTTGGACCTGTGACGGTAGCGTTTTCGGTATAGTTAATAGTGACAGTTTTGTGGGCGTCAGCGTCTAAGGTATCATCGCATTCCAATTCATCTTGAAATGCATAGATTGTACCCAATAAAAGAATGAATAATTGAGGTTTGAAGATCATAACGAGAGACTAAGTTTGTTGAGGGTTCAAATTGACAATTCCAACTGTTTAAATATTTTTTATTTATTGTCGTCTAACTAATTAATTAAATTGTCTGTTTATGAAAAACATATCGTCTAAAAAAAATTATTTTCGACTAATTACGTTTATTTCGTGTTTTTATCTGACTTCTCGTAAAAATGCACCATTTCAAAACAAACTTCAACTAAGATCAACAAGATGATGATTCCTTCTAGCCTTGTGGATTTTTTTTCACTCAAAACCGACAAAAAAGCTTTTTGTTCCTCAAACGCATAATCTAGCTTTCTATTCAAAATATTTATTCTCGAATTCATGTCTAATATTTTAGATACGTTGTCATAAATTTTTTCCAATTTCGGTTCACTCCAATATAAATCAGGTGTGTCAATCAATTCTGAATGTAGATTTAATTTTCCTCTCAATAGAAACAAATGTCCTGTTATTTTCAAAAATTCATGCGCTGTAGTGGTAATGCGCTTACCTTTCGCTAAAGATTCTGCATTTTTTTTGGTCAAATTCAAAAATTCATCCAATTGTGTTTCCAAGATTGATAATCTTGTAGACCGACTTAGTCCAATGGCAAAAGCTGCCATATCTAACAACCTTTGATTTAAAGTCTCACCTTGAACAATCAAAATTTCCCCTTGTAAGTACGAACTCCCATTATTTAAAGGCTCTTGAGGCAATTCTTTCAATTCAATCCAATCAATTTCTTCACTTTCATATATATCACTTTTAGATTCTATTGAGTCTTGAATTATAGGTAAAAAATTGTTTATAATTTCATCTTCTTTTAAATTCCAGCCAATTAATGATCCATTAGGTAAAATCATCAAATTCTTGTCCTTCGAGATGGCGATACTAATAACTTCTTCTGGTATAACAATCTTATATTCAAAACCTTTAATATGGGGTATCAACTTGTCATAATTTATTGATTCCCCAACAGTAACAGAAGTCACCGGCGACAAATATTTCTCTAAAGTATGCAAAGTACTTCCTTTTTCATTTAATAGTGATAATATATAATTTGTTGATTCATGTTGGAATGTTGGATCAAATCTTCTTAAATTTGGAGCGATAATTTTCTTCTTTGCAACATTTTTTATTGAAGTTGAATAAAATGTATGAAAAGCTGTGAGTCTAGATTTAGACAACCTTGTTGTTAAAAACAGATACATCATAGTAATAAGTTGAGATAGGTAGAGAAGTCGTGCACAAAAAACGTGTCACTTTATTCACGTGACCAGATCAATCCAGACCAAACAGTGTTTGTGATTTCACTCGATTAGGAAATGTAATCAATAGAGAACAATTTCTCTTTTGGTCATTCTTGAAGGCTTGGAAAAATTTATTTAAAGCGAAAAGTTAGATCAGTTTCTCTCATTACATAATTGTTTGTTTTAGTTATAAAAATAGAATAAAGAAAAATATTTTTCAAGTCTCAGTTATCGGCGTATATAAAGTTTTTTCTGATAGCTTTAACAATTCAAATCAATCATGTGGTATGTAATAACAATTGGTCTGTTGAAGAAGTTACTAACAAATTAGTGGAATTTTTGGATACATCAACTTTTTAGTAGATAAAAGTAGAGGTGAAATCATCGACACTCTTTTAGAAGGTTTGCAAAGATTGGAGTACAGAGGTTATGATTCAGCAGGTATAGCTGTCGATGGGAAACTTGTTGACCAAAACATAATGGAAAACATTATTGTCAAATGTCCGGGTAAAGTTAAAGTCTTGAAACAAAAAGTTGTAGACGATGCCATCGATAGGTCAGCTATTTTCGATAATCATGCAGGTATTGCACACACTAGATGGGCAACTCATGGTCAACCAAAGGAATCCAATTGTCATCCTCATAGATCCGACCCAAAAGGAGAATTTATTGTTGTGCATAATGGTATTATAACAAATTTTGCTGCCTTGAGAAAATATTTATTATCTAAAGGACATCAATTCGAATCGGAAACTGATACTGAATGTATTGCTAAATTATTCAAACACTTTTACGATTTGAATATTAACGCAGGTGTCGAACCTGACTTGAATGAACTTACAAAACAAGTTTTACGTGAATTGGAAGGTTCTTACGGTTTATTGGTGAAATCTTATCATTATCCAGGTGAAGTTTGTGGTACAAGGAAAGGATCTCCTTTATTAGTTGGTGTTAAAACAGATAGAAAATTAAAGGTTGATTTTGTTGATGTTGAATTTGAAGCTCAACAAAACAATATTATTACAACCAATTCAGAGTTTATACCACTTGTACCAGGTGAACAAAATTTAAGAACTTCTCAATCAAGAGCTTTTCTTTCAGAAGATGATTTACCAATGCCGGTTGAATTCTTCTTATCTTCAGATCCTGCATCAGTTATTCAACATACTAAAAAAGTTTTATTCTTAGAAGATGATGATATTGCTCATATTTATGATGGAGAATTACATATTCATAGAGCTTCAACTAAAAGTGCTGGAGAATCAACAGTCAGACCAATTCAAACTTTAGAAATGGAATTAAACGAAATCATGAAGGGACCTTACACACATTTCATGCAAAAGGAAATATTTGAGCAACCAGATTCCACTTTTAACACTATGAGAGGTAGAATTGATTTTGAAAATCATAAAGTTAACTTAGGTGGATTGAAATCATGGTTATCGACCATCAGAAGATGTAGACGTATCATTATGATTGCTTGTGGTACCTCATACCATTCATGTTTAGCTACAAGATCAATTTTTGAGGAATTAACTGAAATTCCTGTTTCAGTAGAATTGGCCAGTGATTTTCTTGATAGAAGATCTCCAGTTTTTAGAGACGATACTTGTGTTTTTGTTTCTCAATCAGGAGAAACTGCCGATTCAATTTTGGCTTTACAATACTGTTTGGAAAGAGGCGCGTTGACAGTTGGTATTGTCAATGCAGTTGGATCCTCGATGTCGAGACAAACTCATTGTGGTGTTCATATCAATGCAGGTCCAGAAATTGGAGTTGCTTCCACGAAAGCTTATACATCACAATATATTGCTTTGGTAATGGTTGCATTATCTTTATCCAATGATTCAGTTTCAAGACAATCTAGACATGAAGAAATCATTGATGGCTTACAAAAAATTCCGGAACAAATCAAAATAGTTTTGAAATTAGAGGACAAAATCAAAAAATTATGTGACAGCACTTTGAATGATCAAAAATCATTATTGTTGTTGGGAAGAGGTTATCAATTCGCTACTGCTTTAGAAGGTGCTTTGAAAATTAAAGAAATTTCTTATATGCATTCTGAAGGAGTTTTAGCAGGAGAATTGAAGCACGGGGTTTTAGCATTAGTTGATGATAAGTTACCAATAATTGCATTTGTAACAAGAGACTCTTTGTTTCCAAAAACAATGTCAGCTATCGAGCAAGTTACAGCAAGAGATGGTAGACCAATTGTCGTTTGTAATGAAGGTGATGCTATCATTTCAAACGACAAAGTCAGTGCAACTTTAGAAGTCCCACAAACTGTTGATTGTTTGCAAGGGTTATTAAACGTTATACCAGTGCAATTGATAAGTTACTGGTTGGCTGTGAACAGAGGAATAGATGTTGACTTCCCTCGTAATTTAGCTAAATCAGTCACAGTTGAATAGAATAATATATATTTGAACTATTTTCTTGAGAAATATTGAGTGTTACCTAAAAATGTAGTTGTATTATCAAAAATCGACTCTCCAAAATTCAAATATTTGGTGGCGTAATACTGTATGTCTTTGTTTTCAATTTTGTCCAAGTTTGGAGTCAACCCTGTGCTTCGTTTGACACCTGCCAAAAAGCCAGATAATAAAGCTAAGTCAAAACTTATATGAGCTATTCTTCCTATCATCTTAATCATCAAATTGTTTGTCTATGAAAAGTAGTGTAATGTTTTGATAAGAAAATATTTTATAAAATTGATAACTCAAACGATACTAACAAACTAACGGAAGAAAACGTAATAAAGCAGTAATACTGAAACTGACTCATTGATCGTGAATAGCTATTGCTCAGCTATCATCTGTAGTTCTAGTCTGTCATTTTATTAGTTAAATTTTTTCACTTGCTGGTGGTTAAACATCTTCAGCAACGATATGTATAAAGAGCTATAATTTAACTTGATTAGCATTAGCATTGAATGAATTCCAAAGTTCAGGAATCATAAGTTGTCTTTCTTTACCTCTCGTATCGATACTGTTTCAATATTCAGATGAGAAAAAAATTACCATAGTTATTATCATTACATCAATTGGAATGTCAGACAGATATAGACCTAAAGGTCCTAAACATCTAAGTTCTAACAAACGTGATTTTAACTCAAGATCATCATATGTTCCTCAAAGTCGAGACAGCTATGTTCCGTCGGGACCAAGAAGAGAAAGATCGAATTATAGACCCCAACCAACATATCAAAATCAACAAGAGAATATAAGACCACCACCATCAGCATCAGCCACATCTTTGAAAAGAACCCTTCCATCTGGTCCATTGAGTTTCAGAAAGAAGAGAGATTTCCATTTACCTAAAGGTCCTAAAAATTTTCGTAACAAAGAGCCTAGGAAAGATTTATTGCCCAGTCAAATATTTACCATCAAGACAACAGGCCCGAATATTTATCAAAAAGTTCAACAGGTAGGTGAAGGTACTTATGGAAAAGTTTACAAGGCAAAGCATAATTTAACGCACGAATTTGTTGCTTTCAAGAAATTAAGATTAGAAAGTGAAAAAGAAGGGTTCCCAATCACAGCAATTAGAGAAATCAAATTGTTGCAATCTTTTGATCACCGAAATGTCATTGGGTTATTGGAAATGATGATTGAGAAAAACTCGGTGTATATGGTGTTTGATTATTTAGATCATGATTTAACAGGCCTATTATCACACCCTGATTTAAAATTGGAAGAACAGCATCGAAAATATATATTCAAACAATTAATTGAAGGCCTTAACTATTTACATCAAAAGAAAATCATTCATAGAGATATTAAAGGGTCTAATATTTTGCTAGATAGAGTGGGGAATTTGAAAATTGCAGATTTTGGTTTGGCAAGACCGATGAAAATCTTGAAAAAAGGTGAGTTACCAGATTATACTAATAGGGTGATAACGATTTGGTACAGACCACCAGAATTGTTACTAGGAGCAACAGATTACGGTCGAGAAGTTGATGTATGGGGGGTAGGATGTTTATTGATTGAATTGTATTGCAAAATAGCAATATTCAGAGGTATGGACGAAATAAGTCAATTGAGTAAAATTTTTAACATAATGGGTACTCCAACTTTAGAAAGCTGGAAAAATATAGATCAATTACCATGGTTTGAAATGCTAAAACCAAAAATAAACCTAGCTTCAAAGTTTGAAAAAAAGTACAAAGCTTCCATGAGTGAACCATCTTTTGATCTAGCTCAAAAACTATTGAGCTTAGATCCGAGTCTTAGACCAACTACACAAGAAATATTAAAACATGATTATTTCACACAGGATCCCAAACCAAAACCATTATACTTTTTAAAAGATATAGAAGGTGAATGGCATGAATTTGAAACCAAAAAGAGAAGAAGAGAAGAAAGGCAAAAAGTCAAAGAAGAAGAAGACGCTGAAGCTAATGCTAGAAAAGAAAGATTGAAAGTTTCACCTGAATTCTCAGATAAAACTACTCCAGAATCTCATACAGATAAGTCGCTCGAAAAGTAGTAATATTAGTTGGAATGTATATATTTCAGTCGCAATCAAATATTACTATTATATTTTTTCTCTAGTTACTTCGCAAACTAAATATTTATTTATCAGCCGAATGGGTTCCTGTACTTCAAAGTCGTCAGATACAAAACTCGAACCAAACAATACTCAATTAAAAAGGCAGGAGCAAAAACAATCGTTACAGAAAAGACAACTAGAGTACAACTCTGATCTCAAACAAAAATATTCAACTACTAGTCTGTCACAAGAAAATCAAAATCAAGATATAAACGATGGAACTGTAAAGAATCCAGTAGATGTGGCAGCACAATTCAATTCCTCTAAAGAAGTTAAAGTTTTGTTATTGGGCTCAGGAGAAAGTGGAAAATCAACTATTGTTAAACAAATGAAAATATTACACCAGGAGGGGTACACGCAAGAAGAATTATACGAGTACAAAGCGTTTGTATACAAGAACATTTTGGATTGCATCAAAAATGTGATAAATGCAATCATTGATTTAGAGCCGGAATTAATAAAGCAAGAAGGGTATATAGAGGACGAGCACAAAATTACAGAATTGAATAGTGAAGGAGATAGGAAGCACGTACTAGATTATGACTCCTTGAATGAAGTTTTAGATTACGAATATCCCATGGATGATACACCTTTTGATCAAAATGTTTCAGAAAAAATTAAGATAATCTATGAGACCCCAGAAGTCAAAAACTTTATGATTCATAAACAAGGTCAATTTTATTTAATTGATTCAACAGACTATTTTTTGTCCAAATTGGACAGAATTTCAGCACCAAATTACATTCCTACAGTAAATGATGTATTAAGAACGAGAAAGAAAACTTCTGGGATTTTTGATTTTAAATTCGATATGGGCAATGGTTTGAATATACATATGTTTGATGTTGGCGGTCAGAGATCGGAAAGGAAAAAATGGATTCATTGCTTTGATAACGTAACTTTGATTATATTTTGTGTTGCATTAAGTGAATATGATCAAGTATTACTAGAAGAGAGCAATCAGAATAGATTAGAAGAAAGTTTGGCGTTATTTGATTCGGTAGTAAATTCAAGATGGTTTGCAAGAACTTCAATTGTGTTGTTTTTGAATAAAATAGATGTATTTGCTGAAAAATTACAGTACTCGCCTTTAGAAAATCATTTTCCTGATTATAGTGGGGGAAACAATATAAATAAAGCAGCAAAATATATTTTGTGGAGATTTAATCAAGTTAATAGGTCAGGTTTGAACATTTATCCCCATGTGACTCAAGCAACCGATACCTCAAACATACAATTGGTGATGGCCGCTGTTAAAGAGACAATTTTGGAGAATTCTTTAAGAGATAGTGGCATATTATAAATTCATACATTAGTATTTTATTCTGGTTTGGATCTAACATAACTAAGATTGAAGTTACCCCTACCTCTTCCTCTGAATCTACCACGATAATTCCCACGACCTCTACCTGCAGTTGAAGTCTCAGTTGATTCAGATTGTTTTCGTTGAACCATTTCATCCAAGTGTTTTTTAAAGTCAGGTCTACGCTCTTGCTTGTTTGAGTCTTTTGAAACTTCTTGTACATTCTGCTCAGACGTTTCTTCCTGCTCCACTTTTGTCTTTGGTTCTTTTTGCTTTGGTTGTCCTTTAGATTGTTCTTTTTGTTGCACTTGTTCTCTTTGTTTTGGTTTTTGTTTTGACGCTTCTTTCTGTTTGTGCTTTTCGTTTGAATCTGAAGATTGCTCTGGTTTTACTTTTGATTCGAATTGTTGTGATTGCAGCTTCTGATTTTGCTTTTTATTTTTATATTGCTGCTGCTTTTGATGTTGTAATTCTGATTTTGTTTCTTGTGGCTGTGATTCTATTGATACTTGTGGTTCATTAATATCGAGGTTTTCAATTGGTGGTGGTGGTGGTGGTGGTGGTGATGCTGCGGGCTTTTTCTTTAATATAGTTGGCTTGGAGTTTTTAGGTTTTGGAGTATTGCTTTTTGGAGTGTTTCTAGTGGAGGAGGTATTAGAGATGATTATATCGGAGTGTTCACTTAATAATTGAGCCAATGATTTTCCTGTTCCATTATTTGCTGGATATGAAGGAATTTCTGCTGGTTGATCTTCAACTCTTTTCAAAATGGACACTGATGGTTTTTTTGTAGGAAGAATGGACGTTCTTTTCATGGTTGGAGACCCGCTCTCATGAAATTTTTGTATTGTGCTTTCGATATCAATATCTTCGTCCCCCAAGGTTTGAACTGTGGTTGTATTCAAATTTACCAATTTCTTCTCGATTTCTTGTTGTTTTGATAATGTGTCAACGGGTTTTGCAGCTCCAAATGGATTCGATTTTGGCTTAGCTTGAACCTTAGTGACAGGTTCGAAATGCTGCACTTCAACTTGTCGTCTTTCAAACTGGGATCTGTCAAATGATGGCTTGTGAAATTGTTGTTTATCAAAAGGTTGTCTTCCGAATGTTTCTCTTTCAAATGCTTGCCTAGATGATCTATCTTCTAGTGAATTATTCGTTTCAAAGTCATCCAATAAAGCCATATGTTTTGGTTGATGTAGTTGATGTTTTTGAGCCATAAAATCTTTTTGAATTTTCTGAATCTCATCGAAATGCTCCTGATTGAATTTGATACAATATTGAAAGTCATTAAAATCTGCCACCTCCACAACAACTCTTCTATTGCCTTTGTAATATAAATCATGCCATTTCAATGCCTTAATCAAATCCGCTTGAGATTCTAGCTCAACAAATGCAACTTGTTTGATAATATGAGTTTCCAAAATATTTGAAGATGGATCAGTAACAATTTTGAACTTAATGTATGGAGTGTATCTGCTTTGAAATAAATCGACTAAAAATGCATCATTAACGCTAATTGGCAAATTAAGAAGCTTTACAATAAACGGAGGGTTCACTGGTATACCTTGATTAGAACCATACCCCCTAGATGAAGAATCAAAATTATAGTGGCCTGATTTCTCTATAGGGACAGATATCGAAGCCATGTCAATTTCTTGATCAGCCCATGAGCCTCCTAAACCTTTAAATTGTTAGTAACTGGTCAAAGTCGAAATCTGGAGAAACATACTTTGATCTTGGAAGAATTCCTGTAAACTCATCTTCTTTGGAGGAGCTAATTGGTTAGTAAATGTACAACATCGATAATTATATCCACATACTCATCTTGAATCCGTTTGACAGTTTAAATCAATGACTATTGTTTACAAAAAAAAATTTATTTATATTTTTGTTAAATTAAATTTTGGCGAGTAGTGTTTTTTTCTACAAAGAGATTCTAGACGAACATTTGAGAATTAGTTTCAGCAGTAGAGACTTGAGATGGAAGCATTGGTCACAATTAATAATATCCACATTCATTGGTCAAGATGTAGTAGAACTTGTAGTTTATGTGGGTTCCTCTTTATGAACGGCTACCAGGTTTTAGTAAACAGAAAAAATGTAGACCAAACATGACGGGATCAATCACAAGAGCCTTGAATTGGGACTATGGATACGAGCAACAATTCGTGGCAGTGACGCCAATGGGCGATGAAGTCATTTTGTATCAGACAAATCATGAAGATCCAGGGGTTGAGTCAAACTCAATGGTCAATATCAATAGTAGATCCGGATTCGAAAACATTCAATGTTCATCATATTCGTATGTGAATAAAGGTATTATTGGAGTTGGGTCGAATAATGGTACTGTTGACATATTTGATATAAATTCTTCAAACTCGAATATTTTACAGCTTCATCCAAAGCAAAATAGACCATGTAATTCAATATCATTTAATGACAACAATCTAGTGGTGGCAGGTTACGACAAAGGTAGACAGGATAATTCTTTACAAGTGTGGAATATTGAGAATTATCCACATGACATAAACTCAATCAAACGACCTGTGTCATCATTCCTTCCAAATGAAGCTATTCTTTCTACTGTGTTTTACCCTGATCAAAATAACAATATTTTATGTGGTTCGTACAAGTTTTTAAGAGAAATAGATCTTAGATCTGACCAACCAACATTCCAAATGGCAACTAAATGCACTTTAGGTTTGAATGTTGATCATTTTCAAAATCATTTGTTTCAAAGCTTCAGCGAAGATGGCTCTTTATCTATATGGGATAGGAGAAAATTGACCAGCAACAATGCAAAGAAACTTTTAGCATCAGGATCTATTTTACAAGAAACCCCTATTTTACAATTCAATAAATTATTGACGGATGTATCTCAAAGAAAACTTCAACAGCCTTGTGTAAGATATTCAAGTATTAGAAAAGGTGAATTTTCTGCAATATTCAATGGAGATTTGATTAGAAGATGGCACACAGGATTAGTACCGACTCTCAAAAATTCAACTAGAAAAACACCTATGTATAAATCTAGATATGAATCAGTTTTAACAAGTTTGAAACAACAGTCATCATTATTATACAAAATCAACGAAGAAAGTCTATTCGTTTCAATGGTATTGGATGTCAAAACTGATTATGAAAAAGTTATTTCGTTTGATTACTCACCAGATACGGCATCATCTACTTCTACAAATTTTGTTTGTATGAGACAGTCAGGTACTGTATTTCGAATGCCAGTAGTTGAGAGTATTGAAAATATTGACTTTAATCCAATGAATGAATTTTCAATAACAGGACCCGAAGGATCGATGACAAATTTCTTAGATACTAGAGCAAAACATGTTGAAGAAAATATAAAAGAAAAAAATAGATCTTCACTTTCCAAATTAGGGGATTTATCTTTAAACCATGAAGAAGAATTATCAGAAGATGATGAAAGTGAAATAACAAATCATATGAAACTTGTGAATGGAGGATTTTCTGATAAAAGATATACGTTTGATGATATTGTTTTGAATACATTATTGGATCCATTAGATATAGTGAGTAATGATATATGTGTCACAATACGAAATAGAGCTCAATTAGGTTATGGTTTTGATTGCGAAAGAAATTTGGAAATTTTAGAACAAATAGAGGTAAATGATAATCAAATATTTTTAAAAAATACGTGGAAATGGATAGCCTTGGCGAAGAAGTCACTTGAAAAGGGAACAATGATTTCTGAAAATATTGATTTAGGGTATCAAGGAGTTCTAGGTATATGGAAAGGGGTCGAAGAATTACAAAATAATCAGAATAGAACTCATGACTTTAAAAAAATTACCGATATTTGGTTTTCTCAAGCTTTAAAATCGATAATTTCTTTGAAGGGACGAAAAATATCAGGAATACAAATACCAGGAAATAGTGAAAAAAAGGCACAGCGTAAATTATGTTTAATAGTATCAGGATGGTATTTAACCGATATCGAATTAGAGGAAAAATTACAAACCTTAGTTTCGATGGGATTTCTGGAAAAAGCCGCTGGCTGGAGTGTTTTTCATGGCGATGTACCAAGAGCAATTGAAATATTAGCAAGTTCCAAAAAAGAAAGATTAAAATTGATGGCAACAGCCGTGGCAGGATATTTGGCATATAAAAATTCAAATGTCAATAGTCCATGGAAAGACCAATGTCGTAGAATGGCTTCCGAGCTAGATGACCCATATTTGAGAGCAATATTTGCTTTCATAGCTGATGACGATTGGTGGGACGTATTGGATGAACATTCATTACCTTTGAGGGAAAGATTAGGTGTTGCATTAAGATTTCTTTCAGATAAAGATTTAGGAGTATATCTTGATAGAATTGCCGAAACTGTTACAAATAAAGGTGAATTGGAAGGATTGATTTTAACAGGTATTACACCGAGAGGAATTAATTTGTTGCAAAATTTTGTAAATAGAACAAGCGACATTCAAACCGCATCACTAATTTCATCATACGCATGTCCAAGATACTTAACTGACTCAAGAATCACTCATTGGATTGATTGTTATCGAAATTTGTTAAATAGTTGGGGATTATTCAATATCAGAGCCAAGTTTGATGTTAACAGAGCCAAATTATCACGAACTTTCAGCGATCAAGTTACCTTGAAACCGAGACCAAAGCAAGTATATTTACAGTGTCAACGGTGTAATAAAAACTTGTCACTTTTTAAAACAGTAAATAATGTCAATAATGGAGTTTCAACTACGTCGCCACCTACTAATCAACAAGTTTTAATGCATTTCAATAAATTGAATCAACATAAAACTAATTATCAAAACGAAATTATAAATTGTTGTCCTCATTGTCGAGCGCCATTACCAAGATGTTCTATATGTCTATTATCGATGGGTACGGAGTTGCCAATAGCTTCAATCGATGGTTCAATCGAAAGCCGATTCAAAGAGTGGTTCAGCTACTGCTTAACTTGTAATCATTGTTACCACGCACACCATGCTCAAGAATGGTTTTCTAAACATTTCAAATGTCCTGTGCCTGAATGTAGTTGCACCTGTAATAGTAAATAGAAGAGCAAAAAAATATAAATATATTTTTGTGTATAATTTTACTTGATTTAGAAAGTGATTTTTCTTTGATCTCAATCATATTTCAACAACATCATTCATTTGATTTACAACAAATTTTAAGGCAAACCTAAGCTCTAGAATAAACAGTTTTTGACATTGAAAATCTGTGATTATGTCACAACTGAACAAGAGCCCCGAAGATGTTATTGATGATATAAAATCAAAAATATCCATTGAACAAAATATCATTCAAGGATTTCAAGATGTCAAGAAAACATCCAACAACCCAGAGGTCATTCAAAAATGTAAAACCAAAATTATTGAATCTCAGTCTATTATTGATTACTATCAAGAGAGTTTGAACAAGTTGACGAAACAAATGCAAAATACAAAAATTAGTAATCAACAAAACGATGACCGCTCCTCAGTTTTATCAGAATCAAAACCGTCATATTCGAGGTTGGATTTGATTAAATACGAGTGTCCATCTTTAGGTCATAAAATACAACATATGTTGCAACAATTGCAATTCAAAGTTCAGGTTGAAAATCAATATCGTGAAGCCAACAAAAAAATTTCACATCTTTATTTGATGGATGGCGATAAATCATCAAGTAATGCTGCAGAGGGAAGTCGAACAGAGAGTGATCAGCGTCTACAATTGCTAGAAAAAGCGTTAAAAAAATACCAAAGCTTTAGAATAAATTCAGAGGATTTCAATAGAGATTTTGAAATGATAGATACTCCAAAGCATTCGAGAAAGCCATTGAGTGGTAGGTTGACTTTATCTGTTACATGTATCAGAGATGTTGACCATATTGCGGGTGGGAAATTTAAAAAAAGAGAAACAGTCGTAGTGATTAAAGTGGATGACGTCGAAAAAGCAAGAACAAAACCTTCCAAAAATGATAACTGGAATGAAGAAATAGTGATCGATATCGAAAAGCTGCATGAAATTGAATTATCTGTTATTGATAAACAAGGAAGTAATGTTGTACCCGTTGCAATCAATTGGCTATCACTTTATGATTTAGCAGAAGAAATACGTAAAAAGAAGGCTGCGAAAGATCAAGGATTTAATGGTTGGTTAACTGCATCTAATTTACCTCAAGCAAATGGTAGCAACACCCTTGTAAATGGTAGCTATAATTCAAGTTTACCTTTGCCTTCGAATTCTGAAGTCTCTTCAAGAATTCCAACTACTACAAATACCCCAGAATCATCGAATCAGAAAGTCCTGGTAAATACTTGGTTAAGTTTAGAACCATGTGGACAGATATTAATTAATTTAAACTTTGAAAAATCTATCAGTCAAGGTAAACAATTTAAAGGACCTTTAGGACGTCATGGTGCTATAAGGCAGAAGAAAGAAGAGGTTTTCGAACAACAAGGTCATCAGTTTGTCCAGAAACAATTTTATAATATTATGTCCTGTGCGTTATGTGGAGAATTCTTGAGATATACTGGATTTCAATGTCAGGATTGTAAATTTTTATGTCATAAAAAATGTTATCAAAAAGTTGTTACAAAATGTATTTCTAAATCGGGAGCTGATTATGATGCTGCTCAATTGAAACATCGTATCCCTCATAGATTCGAGCCAATCACAAACCATGGTACCAAATGGTGTTGCCATTGTGGTTACATTTTGCCTTGGGGTAAAAAGAATGTTAGAAAATGTACCGAGTGTGGTGTTATGTGTCATGCTCAATGTACTCATTTGGTTCCTGATTTCTGTGGTATGTCATTACAGATGGCTAATGAAATTCTTTCTACTATCAAATCAACAAAGGTTTCTCCTAAAAAACCACAAATTCTTAAATCTTTACCATCTAAGCCACCAATTCAAAATACACCATCATCTGAATCAAATGATACTTATATAGAACCAGAGGATGAACCAGAAAAGGAATTTATATCAAAATTACCGACGACCACCACTAATGTTTACCAAGAACCATATACGGAAATACCTAAAACTAGACGTCGTCCTCCATCTGAACCAGAGAAAGAGTTGAGTCAAGATAAAGAATTTGATTTCCGTCAACAAGCGAATCTTGAAGTTTTCGAAAAAGAAGAAAAAATCAATGACAGACCCTTTGATAATTTTGATTATAACAATCACTATACTCAAAAACAAATTATTCCTGATATCGCTTTGAATAAAGAAATCATTAGTCCATTTGAAGATCAATTGAAAAATTCAGTAATTGATGAGCCCCAAAAGGAACATGCTCAAGCCAAATCTAAACCAAAAACTAAAAAGCGAAGAAGAAAAATAGGATTGGATGACTTCCAATTCTTAGCTGTATTAGGTAAAGGTAATTTTGGTAAAGTCATGTTAGCAGAGTCTAGACATACCCTGAAACTATGTGCTATCAAAGTTTTAAAAAAAGACTTTATAGTGGAAAATGATGAAGCTGAGAGTGTCAAATCTGAAAAAAGAGTGTTTTTAACTGCAAATAAAGAAATGCACCCATTTTTGTTAAATTTACATTGTTGTTTCCAAACAGAAAATAGAATTTACTTTGTGATGGAATATATCTCAGGTGGTGATTTAATGTGGCATATTCAAAAAAATAGATTCACAGCTAAAAGAGCTAAATTTTATGCTTGTGAAGTTTTGTTAGGTTTGAAGTATTTTCATGATAATGGTATAGTTTATCGTGATTTGAAATTAGATAACATACTATTAACTACAAAGGGTCATATTAAAATTGGTGACTATGGTTTATGTAAAGAAAACATGTGGGAAGACGGTAAAACTTCAACGTTTTGTGGTACCCCAGAATTTATGGCACCAGAAATAGTTGCCGGAAAACATTATGACCGAAGTGTTGATTGGTGGGCGTTTGGAGTTTTATTATTTCAAATGTTGTTAGGCCAATCTCCTTTTAAAGGTGATGATGAAGATGATATTTTTAATGCTATTGAACATGATGAAGTTAAATATCCAATAAGTTTGTCAAGACAGACTGTTTTAGTTTTGCAAGCTTTATTGACAAAAGATCCAACTCAAAGGTTAGGTAGTGGCTCTAGAGATGCGGAAGATATTATGCAACATCCATACTTCCATGATGTTAATTTTGATGATGTATTGAACTGTCGAATTCCAGCACCATTTATACCGGAAATTCAGTCTGAACATGATTATTCAAATTTTGATCAAGAGTTTACGTCAGAAACTCCAAGATTAACTCCAGTTGAGACTGTGTTGACATCAGAGATGCAAGAGCAATTCAGAGGATTTTCCCACATATCTGATAATGCAACAGTTTAAGTATACTGATGTTGATGACTTCTATAAATTAAAATTCTATAATGCTAACTAATAATACAACATTTGGATTCGGGAGATGATTCATTCAATTCTCTTGTGTAGTGACGCTCTTTTCCTTTTGAAGACTTGTCTTGTGATACTGGTGGTGTTTGTTTTGATTCTTTCGGTAGTTCTTTTGGCTCGTTTATAATCTGATTGCTTTCTTCAGCTATTGGTAATTGATTTATTGACAATTTTCTTTCTTTGTATTCTTCTTCGGGTTTGGTTTCCTCGACGATTGAAGGTTGATAATCAAAGCTATTTGTGCTTTCACAAGGAAGCAAAAGTGTATTTTGGTTATTCTTCATTACCTTTGATTTGATTTTAGGCAGTAATGTTTTTGTTTTAAGGTCAACTGCTGTCTTAATTATTATATCAAAACACTCTTTGATTCCAAGATCATATAAGGCGGAACATTCATTGAAAGTAAATGCATTCAAAGATTTTGCAAAATTCTCTCCCTGATCGTGACTTACAAATCTAGTTGTAATCCTATCATCTGCTTTGGTCCCTATCACAGCTATTTGAGGTAGATTTGAGTTTCTTATATGTTTAATGACATCATAGTAATCTTGCAAACTAATGAAACTTTCTAAATTATCTATTGCATAAACAAAAACTATGATATTTGTATTCTCTATGTAAAGTTTTTTACTTGACGAATGTAAATCTTTGCTGAAATCACTATCAAAAATTGAAATATCAAAAGTTTGATTATTTAACTCTGGATATGTAATTTTTTTCGAGTATAAGTCTTCTCCTTCTATATTATCGATGAATTTCCCATAAACATATTGTAAGATCAATGATGATCTACCAACTTTGTCCAGTCCAATCACACATATATCATACTTGTTGGTCAAGACTTGAATACTCATGAGAATGATGTCTGAAAATTAAAGTTTAGTAAATTCTAATAATTTGTCGTAAATAAAAATTTCTTATTTAATACGATGTCTCAAAACGCATTTATAACGGGAAAGACAACTTTGCTAAATTTTAGCGGATAAAGGAAAATTATCCATCAAATTAACCTTGTGTAATATTTGACTAACCACAAGCAAGTAATTGATTTCACGGCCTTCAAAAGTTTTAAACTACAATGATTGAAATCAAAAGCAGATAGGTTGATACTTTGAGGTCTACATAGAATAGTAGAATACTGAACAAACGTTTACCGTTTTTTATCACAGGGGTTGGTTTCTAGAACAATAATAACACGACATACATACATTTTTTACAAGTGAAAGAACATTCAATATTTATTCTTCGTCAGACTTTAAATACTCAGCATAATCGTCAGCGGATGCAAATGTAGGCAAACTTTTGAGCTTTTGCTTTTTAGTCTTCTTTCTTGTATCTGTTGTATCGTTTGAACGTTTCTTTGAAGTTACAGGTTCTTCCTCAGACTCTTCGTCTTCGTCTTCACCTAACATTCTTATTTGTATTTCTGAGTCACTCAATTCATCATCTTCTTGGACACCAAACATTCCCTCAAGGTCTTCATTATCGCTCTCTAGACCTTTATCCTGGTATTCTTCCTCCTCTTGATTTTCTTCTTCTACTTCAGAATTGTTTGCAGCTTCTTCGTCATCTACGTGGTCATCTTCAAGTTCGACCTCTGATTCATCACTAAAATCAGAAAAATCATCTTCATCTAAATCAGAAAAATCATCTTGATCTGAGGCTTCAACATCCGGCTTTGACTTGACCAAAGCTTCCCAGACCTCATCGTCGTCAATTTCACCTTTAAGATCTTCATCCTCATTATTCAAATTATCTTTTTTAGTTTTCATTTTGTTGACCTTTGAAGTGAAGTATTGATGAAAGAATTTTTCATCTGGTTTGATATCTTCAATTTTTTTATTTATCCAATTTTCAGCATTGGCAGGCATATTTTGATCTAATATATTGGTTGATTTGACTAACAACGAGCCTGTATGAACACCCCCTAAAGGTTGCATAATTGACGAACCTTTAGTGATTGGTTTTTGTTTTGCATTTTTGTAAACAAATCTATCCAAAAAGTGGGATAGAGTATATAAACCTAGATCTGGTTTTTGTTGTTCAGAACCATCTAGGAATGAAGTAGCATAAATTGAAACTGTAGGATGGTAGTGGTTTAAAAACTGATTAATTTCCCATAAAGATGATTTATTAGCGTTAGCATATTTTGGATCACGTTTTTTAGGATCATAAACTTTATCATTTAATTTTTCTGATTCTTCTATCACTTTCTCTTCTTTCTCTTCTTCTGGTCTTGAATTAAAATCAATCATTAAATCATTAATCTCAGGTACGGTCTTGGATAATTCAGACAATAAATACAACATACCAGAAACGGCACCCACATTTAACCAATGTAAACAGATTTGTAAAATTCTTTTGACAAATGCTAAAACTCTATTTTTATTTGAATCATTTTTCAAAGATTTAAACAACAAGTTTAGATAAATTCCTTGCTTGGATGAGTTTGCTAATCTTGTATCTAATAACGACTCATACAAGGTTTTATAATATCTATCAGAATCCAACTTTTGTTGCGTTATGATATGATTAACTAACACTAAAGCTTGGATCGAAGTATTGAAATTACTTGAGTGTGTGATTTTGAATAATGTGTTTAAATGATTTTGAAAAATTTCATTTGGAAGGTTTGAGAATGGGAAAGCTCTATTCAATCCAGTTAATAATGCAGAAAATAATCTAGTATTTTTCTCTTCAACTAATTCTTCATGGGTTTTTTCATTTGGTTGTACAGATTTACCACCTTTTTTACCTTTTTTAAAGTTTTTACAATTATTTTTTCTACCTTTATTGACTTCACCAATTGTTTTATCATTATTTTCATCAGGAAGTTTTGTTTCAACTAAAATTTTTTCAAATAATGCAAAATAGGTTTTGACTAAAGAATTAGCTAATTCTTCTTCGTTTCTAATCAAGATGGTTTGATTTAATGTAGTGATACCATAATATTGAGAATGATCATCTTTGTTATTTTGTTGAAATACTATATCAATAACTGAATCACATACAATTTTTTTCATAGCTGGATGGTTTTGTTGCAATTGTAATATTTGGTATGAAGTTTTTGCCGATACTTTATTATCCATATCACCTAGTTTGTTCACACCTAATTTTAATAGATTCACTTCTTGTTCTGGTTTAGCAGACAATAAATCAAATATGTGGGTAAGAACATTCATTCTTACATGTAATATTGGATCTTGTGATAATTTCTCTAATATTTGAATAAGTTTGAAATACATTTTTTTTAAATAATCTTCAAAATAGTACATTGCTAATTGCTGATCATTCGCATCTTTGTTTAAGGGTTGTTTATCAAAATAAAGCAATTTACGATCAGGTAATAATCCGTTTAGTAATAAATCATTCAATGCGTTAATAGATTGTAAAGCGGCTGTTCTTGATTTTTTATCACAATATGCAAAAAGAGTATCCAAAGCTTTCAAATTATGCAAAGGAGCTTCTTGAATTAGCAAAGTCAAAGCTGAAATTTTATCATTTAATGTACCATCTGACAAGATTTGAGTTAAAAATTTCTTTTGAGAAGTATTTGAAGCGAATTCTTCTAAATATACTTTGTTTTCTTTATCGATTACTGCTTTTGCCCTGTCAAGTAATCTTTCTCTTGCAAATCTATCCAATTTTGCCGGTGTTTCATTTGGAATTTCGCAAATATTGTACCAATCTGTTCGAGTTGGGACAAGCAATTTTGTACTTATAACAGATACAACTTCATCAACTCTGTTTGATTCCTTTGGATTAATCTTTTTATTGTTCAACTTAGTTTCATGAACAACTACTTCATCTTCCGATTGGTCAGAAATTTCCTGATCTCGTGGTTCGTTTTTTTCTTCCTCTTCTTCTTCTTCTTCTTCTTCTGCTTCTTCTTCTGCTTCTTCTACTTCTTCCTCGATTTGTTCCTCTTCATCATCAACCAATTCTGGAATATCATCTTCTTCGACAACGACAGCGTCTCCGCTACCTAAACCTATTCCATTCATAAATTGATTTAAATCGTTCTCGAAATTTTTATCTGGTTTTGAATCTTCATCTTCACCAAATTCTTGCTCGCTTGCATCATCATCACTTTGAAAGTCCTGTATAAGTTGCAAATCTTCCTCTGTGGCACCCAATTCTAAAGCTTCACGACGTAATATTTCCTCCTTGGATTCTGTCGCAGCAGGTTTTATATCAGCGGATCTTTCAATCTTTAGCTTGTGATCTTTTACTGGTTTTTTACCCTTCTTAAAGCTTTGCTCTTTCACATCACTTTCTTTGATTTTTTTCAACTTTGGTTTCTCAATAGCGATTGAGCTTAGTGTGCTTGGTTTATCGTCTTTGAATCTGTCTTTGGATTGTTGTTTCTTGTCTATTTTCTTATTCTTCTTGTCTTTATCACTTCCCTGCTGAGTAAGCTTGCTAGCAATTTTATCTTTCAATGAAGACAAATTTAACCCTGTACTCATTTGTGATTAGACTTGATAATTATATTTTTTTTATGTGATGAGATGAAAAATAAGACATTACCCTAGCTGCAAACAAAAACAATTATACTCCCGATTGGGAAGTCTACACAGATTTGATATTTTTCCGACCTTTACCTTCTCGATTGATTTCGGATAATTTAAACCATCTTGCGTTAGAGTGTATAAGGAGACGTTGCTAAGCTAATGAAAATGGTTCTTATTTCTAACTCTACTTTTCTATCACTACAAACTATTTCATTTATCTCAATAACATTCCTATAATATAGTTTTTTTTATGCTAGCTACTAGGTTTTCACCGTGGAAAGATTTCACTAATGATGATTCAATCCAGAATTCGAAATACATAATCAATAAGTATCCGATTGGAGATGGATCTCATTCGATTGTATTCAAATGTAAAAACAAATCAAACAATCAGTTCTATGCTGCCAAAAAGTATAATAAGAAACTAGTGTTTGGGTTGGAGGAAATGTTGGTTAACGAGTTTAAGATCTTGAAACAATTATCCAAAAAGCATCCTCATGTGCTATCGTTAATTGACTATTTCGAGACAAAGGATAGTTTCTACTTAGTTACTGACTTAGCTAGTGATGGGGATCTATTTAATAAAATTGTGAATTCACCTAATGGCAAGCTCGATGAAGTCACAACAGTCGAAATAACCAGACAATTAGTGAATGCTGTTCAATGTCTACACTCAAGCCATCTAATACACAGAGATATCAAAGCTGAGAACATCTTTTTCCAGAACAAGGCAACCAACGAGATTTTATTGGGCGACTTTGGATTGGCAAGGTTGTTGAACAGCGAGGGTAAACTACATGAGATTTCAGGAACTTTAAGCTACATGGCACCTGAAATGTTTGATAGAAAAATTGGTTATGCATTCCCGGTTGATATATGGGCCGTTGGAGTCTGTGTTTATTTCATGTTGGGAGGGTATATGCCGTTTGATTGCGAAACAGATGAAGAAACCAAGGATGCGATCAAGAATACAAAATATTTATTTCAACCTCCAGAATACTGGGAAAATATATCCTTAGATGCCAAGGAATTTATCAAGGCTTGTTTTCAAGTCGATCCAAAACTAAGGCCAGATATACACCAACTACTGAAATATTCATTTCTACAGAAATCTCGAGTATCAACAAAACAAAGGGATCAGATTTTCAACATTTTCAAAACTAGCTCTATAAATTCTGTGAATTCAATTGATTTGACATTATCGAGCAGGGGAAATGATCCATCCAGTACTGTGAATGGAGCTTTATGTCATTCGCCTGATTGTGTTTCAGCCTTTTCAACTAGAAATAATTCTACAACAGTCTCAAGAGAATCATCATATGTTAAATTTGAAGATGAGCTGAAATCAGGAAAAAAGCTAGTTGTGAAAGAGCAAAAGAATCGATCCAATGCTAAATTTGTTCTTTAATGATATCGAATGACGCTATATACATAGGAGTTAAAATGCATGCATTATCAACATCTATTTTTCTTATTTTTCCTTTTTTTGGTTTTGGGTAGAGGACTGGTTATCTTTTTTATCAAGCAGAAAAAATCGTGAAACCAAAACAATTTTTCAGTAGATAGTTTCGTTATATGATTTGCAACAATCAATAATTATCTAATGTCTTATTCATTGAGCACAACTTTGACACATAATGCATCGCTACCGTTTGATTATACTACTAAACCAAGAGAGGAACAAGACTATAAAGAAATTTATCCTGACCTAGATGAAACTAGTCCACTACCTGCATTTATAATAGAAGATGATGAAGATGAGATTTATTCAAATAATTATCAAAGCAAGTTTATAATATCTGATTTGAAGTCTCCAAGCTTTAGAGAATTACCACATTCAAACGTCAACCCCAACATACGGTTTAATAAACAACTACTTGATTATGGATTCCAGGAACCAAATAAAGTTCAACCTCGCTCAAACATGACTGTATTGAACAGACCGTTTCAACTATCTTCCAACTTTAGAGATTCAGCTGATTCAATTGAGAAATTGATTGAAAAGGAAAAAAAATTAGTTGAATATGATATGGATGAACAGGATTATTTATATTTAAAAGATAGAAATGATCAAAAAGATAATATAATCAAGATTACACCTGAAATTTTTGAAATTTTGATAACTACATTAGATAATGAATGGGATATACTAGAGCATAAAATGAATTCGATAATCAGTAACACTACCAAGTTTCAAACTTCAACTACCAACAACAACAAATTATTAAAAATGAGCCATAACAATGCCAAATATGGGAATGATGATGGGATAGTACCAGGATCAATTTATGATCAAAACTGTGCGATTTGTAATGATAGTGATTGTGATAACGCAAATGCAATTGTCTTTTGCGATGGATGTGATATAGCCGTGCATCAGGAATGTTATGGGGTTGCATTCATACCTGAAGGTCAATGGGTTTGTCGAAAATGTATGATTAATAAGAACAGGACCACCGAGTGTGTATTTTGTCCTAGTACAACCGGGGCTTTCAAACAATTAGATAATAGTTTGTGGAGTCATGTAATTTGTGGTTTGTGGATTAATGAATTGTATTTTGCAAATCCTATATATATGGAGCCAATCGAAGGTATGGATCTCATTCCTAAGAGTAGGTGGAAGTTGAATTGTTATATATGTAAACAAAAAGTTGGCGCTTGTATACAATGTACCAATCGAAATTGTTTCCAAGCTTATCATGTAACGTGTGCAAAGCGATCAGGATTATATATGGAGATGACTCAAGGTGTCAAGGGAGCAATCAATAATAAATTAACATTAAAATCATTTTGTGACAAACATTCACCAAACAATATCGATCAAATGGAATTAATTGAAGGTATAGAAAGGACAAGATTATATTTTCGAGATACAATCTTATTGAATGAACAAAATAAAAGGTTGAGCAATGATCAAAAAACTGCAAACAAATTAAACATATTCAAATGGAAAACAGAAATGAATACTCCAATTGCTCCAAAATTATTCAGAGATGAGTTGGTTACCATTATGTATAAATTGAAAGTTGAAAATCAAATAAGTTTACCTGAGGAATCCACAAATCTAGTTTTAGATTTGAATGTACTACCAAACAGAACCAAGAAAGAAATTGATGATGAATTGAAACAGATTGCAAATGAATTTTGCAGATATTGGTGTTTGAAAAGAGAACTGAAAAGAGGTGCCGGTTTGATACGAAAAAATAATAATTTAATCTCAACAAGTTCAATCTTATATGATTCTAATTCTTTGGAAAATGGAACAGCTTCAGACAACGACAAATTAAAAGAAAAATTAAGTTTTGCAAACCTACTTATCCAAGATTTAGATAAACTAACCTCAATCAATACTTCACAAATTTTAAGACAAACTTTGAATCAAGAAATTAATACAATAAGTTTTGAGATAGATGATTTGATAAATTTCCCACAAAAAATCTTTATCGAAGAATTAGTAAACAAATTGAATAAAAAGTTCGACCAGAATGAAACATTTCAAAATTTCAAACCAAAAACTAACAACCACTTGCGGTTCAATTGTTTGAAAGATTTGATTTTATTTAATACAAATTACGGTTATAAACTGATTGAGGAATTTCAACATGATATAGAACAATTGACCAATCAGATACTATTGGAACATAAACCTAGCCATCCAACGTATAAAAAAGTGAAAAACTGGATGAAAGAATACAAAAAAAAGATAGAGGATATTAAAAATACCAAAAATGAAGATGATGATTTGAATGATTCAGATGAATTAAGCGACATTGAATACAATACAGAGACAATTGAGGACGCTAGATTGTTTGAAAAATTTTTAAACAATTGAAATATGTTTTAATATATTAATCCACGTTTATAGTAATAAGACCTATTTCGCTCTGAAATCATATCTGAAAAACTGTAACATTTGCCACGTAAATAAGAAACGAATAAACTTTTGACCTTTTGAATTTAACATTTTCTTAAATCCGTTCATGCATTTATTATGAAATTAGTCCATGCGTGATAAGTTGGATCGATAGAAAGAATATCAAATTTTACTAATAATTACAGTTTAAGTTATCTAACTACAATAATTGTTGTTTGCGCTGCTTCCGGCTCGTTATAACATTAGGCAAAATAGCAGGTAATAGTTTTTGGTTTATGTTCTCTGTGAACTCAAATAAAAAATCATTAAGAAATGAACAATCAATATATCAAAATTATTTATAATGTGAAACTAACATTGACTGCAAAAATTATTTTAGCTGCATTTTAAATTTTCTCTCGGCAAAATTTATATCCTATTCAAGAAACAAAAGCGCATAAACCTTTTACCATTTCATTAAGGATGCCATTTTGGCTACATTTATTTACAAGATCTGCTATTTATGATTGACTGACAGAACCCTCGAAATTAGATTGACTTTCGTAGTGGGTATGATTTTTTTTTCCTAATAGCAACTCGAAGTCTACGAAAATTTACCGCCTAAACATACTTTCTACTTGAAACTTTCACACTGTCTGAATTATATGACTTCTTATCAACAAAGTTTTTGTAGTTATTTTGTTGAAAAATGTAGATTTTGTAGGTCAATTAATTAGATCATAAAGTTATCGGAATAACAAGTAGCGCCATGGTGAGATCAGATCTCAAAATTAAAGAACATTCCATAGCTAGACTAATGAAAATAATAAGTAAGTATTAACTATGTTGTTCAGATTCAAAGCCTAATACTAAAAGTCTAAAAAGTTTCCTTATTGCTTGAAATTAATCTAAAAAAAATATCTAAATCATTAAACAAGCTTTCAATTCAGCTCTCAAATAATGCTCTTTTTTATTGAATTCCAAAGTTTAGAATGCTGCCTATTGTACTATTAAGGTCTATTCTACTCTAGCGCTTTCACGACAAAGTCTAAATATAGTATTATTATTTTTTAAAAGTTGAGACCATTAAGTCGGTTAATAAGTTTTTAAAGGAAAACAACTTCTTCCAGAAAACTACATCAGATTATAAAGTTATATCATTATAGTTAAGTCACCCTTTAAGCAAGGATCCTTTCTTTTAGTTTTAACAATCTAGGGTTGAGTGTAATTGAACGAAAACTAAGTACTTGATTAATGTAGGTATCAATTTTGCGGTTACGAAATTATTTGCAACTTTTGAAAAATTGACCTCCATATAGTGGTTTAGATGAATAGTCCAAGCTTCAAAAAGCAAAAAAAGTGAACTACACACCATTTAACCATTATTGAAACTATCTCCATAAAATGCTAAAACTTCAGCATGATGCAAAGGTTCTGATATTCGAAAATGGTGTTTGTGTACATTTTATTTGGTAGTGAAATGGGCATGCAGTAAAACTTAAAATTTTATTGAAATACGCTGAACTTTAAATGAGAATTAACATAATGAATACTATAATGTACAGCACATTCTAACCTAAATCTTGAAGCTTTGTATAAATATATTTCGCATGTAGCAGTTTTTAAGTCACTTATATCGACAACACCGTATTTCTCGTCTCCATCGTCATTGCCAAAGCGACCATAATCACCATTGTAATTAAAATCAGCAAAAACATCAACGTTTTGAAATTTGTAGTTGCATTTCTTATCTTCAGTTCAAATCAGTTTCTTGGTTGAACTTGAACATTGTTTGTTTGTTTTTATTTTTTTATTTTTTTATTTTTTCTTTGTCTATCTAACGTTTCAAAATTATAGATCTAGAATTAGATTTTCACATTTACTTACTTTATCCTGTTTCACGTTTTGATTCCAGCTTCACTTCTATTCCACTTCTATTCAAATTCACATTAGGACGGGTTCATATATAGGCGCATTTGTTGGGTTCTAAGAATTATTAGTATTTCCAAAACGATTGCGTGGTTCCAATATAAACTAGATCTTAGATGATGGTGAATCCTTTAGTGCATCAAGAGAAAGTTCCAGGAGACAATCGATTGGACGATTTTGACCATGTCCAAATGAAAAGTGGTCAAAAGAAACTACCATTGATTGTTGATGTGGCTGTTGATCCCAAGGGAAATCAACTATATCAAGTTCACGAGTCATCAAAATTGGTACGGAAAGAAATGCCAAGATCAACTAAATTCATTTTGAAAGATGAGATCTCCAAAGATGGTTTCTATGGAGCAAATACAAACTTGTATACTAAGAATTCTTTAGAGAGCCTTACTTCACTACTGTCGAATGATCACGATGACGATGACGACGAGAATAATATCAACTCCCCCGTCAATGCTACCGACAAAGATGTCCCCTCAGAAGGCTTTTCAAGAGTTGAAGATAACGACATATGGTCATGTGATGTCGAACAAGCATTTGAAGAGGTTATACAACTTATACCTAAAAATGGACTCAGTAAAATAAAAATTGCCGGTAGATCATGTGGTAGAAACGAATTGATATCGGATTACATTTTTACAAAGACAGGTAAATTCAGAACTAGAAAACAAGTTTCATCCCATATTCAAGTTATTAAAAACATAGGGCAGAAATTAGATATTATAAAAGTGATCAATGAAGGTCCTAGTTTCAATTCTAAAGAGGAGCAAATTGCAACAACTAGAAAATTTGAGGAAATTTTTTCAAAGATTAATTTGAATAAATCTTTAGGATTAAATGATTCAAGAAATTCAATCATTCCCACTAATAAAAATGGTAGTAATCAATTAATCACGATGCATATGCCAGCTACTAAGAGAACTCGAAGTTTCAATTCATCAAATCCGTTGAATAAAATCAGATTCGAAAATTTTTTTATGACAATTAATCATCAAACGTTTTCAAATCCTGTTGTATTGACAATTCAAGAGAATAATGGTTTCGAGATCAAAAATTTTAAATTGAAAGATGATGCTAATATTTCAACTAGATTTCCAAATTTGGATGAATTCAAAAATTGTCCTCAGATACCGATTATTCATAACATGAGTAAAATTTTCCTACCTAATTTACCAATCAATTACAATATACAAGATGGGTTTAAAAGTAGTTTTTCGTTAAATTACGATGATCAAAATTGTCCCATACTTTCAATCAACAAAAGTTATAACCTATTCACATGTATTTATTCGTATGGTAAACAACTTACACGGTTTAATGAATTCATCTATTTAAATTCAACAAGTGAGTTTTTAACAAAATTTTGGAAATTCTTTTTTAACACACTAATTGGAAAATCAAATGATGAAATTAGTATAGCATTTAAAGGTATAACAGTAAAACAGATTGTTTACGAGTCTGATGATTTGACATTTGATGATGAATCTTCAATGATATCAAAACTGAAAGTTAAATTAGTTTTGTTATGGGAGTTTGCTCAAGCTCAAACATTCAATGAAGCTATAACAACAACAAGAAAGTTGATACTACCAGCAAATAAAATATTGTCTTCAAATGAAAATGTTAAACCTCAAATTTTCAATTATTCAAACATTACACATGACTCTGATGAATATCAATTATCATCTGTTCAATCATCCACGTTCACAACCCATATTCCTTCAACATCAACAAATGTTTCAATGATGAATGAAACAGTACCAGTATCATCGAACATGCAACAAGAAAATTTACAAAAAAAATTCAAAACGTTCCAAACTTTACATCAAAAATTCAATAGCTCCTATCCAGTATCCAATACAGTCTTAACGGGTGAAAATGTAAATCATTCATACCCCCCGATACACACGCCAGGAAATTACCTTCATGCAGAACAACAGCAACAACAACAGCATCATTATCAACAAAATATGGATTACATGCATTACGTATCACAAAATGAATTAAATCATTTAAACCAAAATTACAACATCAACTATGACGATCATTTTCCAACCGACTTTTAACGTATGTATTTTATTTCTCACCCTTGTCTTATATCTTTATAATTTGTAAATATAGAGTATGTAAAATATCGGTCGCTACCTTTTTGACTCTGAACGAGACTCATTAAAAAATGAACTTTCTAATCATCTCTATTCCTTATCATGGATTCTAAAACGGTTGGTATTCTTGGTGGTGGCCAATTAGGCCGTATGATCGTTGAAGCTGCTCACAGATTAAACATAAAAACTGTGATATTAGATGGAGAAAACACTCCAGCAAAACAGATCAACGCCTTAGATGAACATGTCAATGGATCATTCAAAGATTATGAATCCATTTCCAAATTAGCTGAAAAAGCAGATATACTAACAGTTGAAATTGAACATGTAGATGTTGAAGCTTTAAAAAAAATTCAAAAAAATTACCCAAATATAGAAATTTATCCTTTACCAGAAACCATCAAATTGATTCAAGATAAATATCTACAAAAATTGCATTTAATTAAACATGACGTTGATGTGACTGAATCTGTTGAAGTTTTGAATAATACAGAATCAGATTTATATCAAATTGGAGATAAGTTTGGTTATCCATTCATGTTGAAATCAAGAACTTTAGCTTATGACGGTAGAGGAAATTTTGTTGTTAAAGATAAATCATATGTTCCGAAAGCTTTGGAATTCTTGAAAGATCGTCCTCTATATGCGGAGAAATGGTGTCCTTTTACAAAAGAATTAGCAGTTATGGTTGTCAGATCTTTGGATGGTCAAGTCTATGCTTATCCAACCGTTGAAACAATTCATGAAAATAATATTTGCCATTTGGTTTACGCTCCAGCAAGAATTCAAGACACATTATCTAAAAAGGCTTCTTTACTAGCTCAGAATGCTGTCAAGTCATTTCCTGGATGTGGGATATTTGGAGTTGAGATGTTTTTGTTGTCTAATAATGAGTTATTAATAAATGAAATAGCTCCAAGACCACATAATTCTGGTCATTATACAATTGACGCATGTGTCACTTCTCAATTTGAAGCACATATCAGAGCTGTTACTGGATTACCAATGCCGAAGGATTTCACTGAATTTTCAACATCAATCACCAACTCAATAATGTTGAATGTATTAGGAAATAAAGTTGCAAATAAAGAATTGGAAATTTGTAAACGTGCATTAGAAACTCCACATTCATCTGTTTATCTTTATGGAAAATCATCAAGACCAGAAAGAAAATTAGGTCATATAAATATAGTGTCATCATCAATGCAAGATTGTGAAAATCGATTGTCATACATATTAGATAATGTTAATATTGATTCAACTGTCGAATTGAAACAAAAAGAAAAACCATTGGTTGGTATTATAATGGGTTCAGATTCTGATTTACCCGTTATGTCAGTTGGTGCAAGAATTTTAAAACAATTTGGAGTACCATTCGAAGTTACAATTGTTAGTGCTCATAGGACGCCACATAGAATGTCTAAATATGCTATTGAAGCATCTAAAAGAGGAATCAAATGTATTATAGCTGGTGCAGGGGGTGCTGCTCATTTGCCTGGAATGGTTGCCGCTATGACTCCATTGCCAGTCATTGGTGTACCTGTTAAAGGGTCTACTCTAGACGGAGTTGATTCATTACATTCCATTGTTCAAATGCCAAGAGGTATTCCAGTTGCAACTGTTGCTATCAACAATAGTACAAATGCTGCGTTATTGGCTATAAGGATATTAGGAACTTCTGACGCAAAATGGTTAAATGAAATGAATCAATATATGTTAAATATGGAATCTGAAGTATTAAACAAAGCTGAAGTTTTAGAAGACATTGGTTATGAAGATTACTTAACTGATAAATTAAATAAATAAATTAAATAAATAAAGTAAACAAAGAATTGAATTTTAACTAAACCTTCCCCATGAAATAAGTAAATGCTATTATTATAATTATTAATTTCTTCAAAATTTCAATGTCTTTCTTTTTTTCTTATTAAGTTTTTGCTTGTAATGTTGTGATCTGCTATCTCTCCATCCTGATGTACTTATCTTTTTCGATGTTTTATCATCATCTACTTCCATTGATGGATTTTTGGATTTATTGGCCTCATCTTGTTCTTTTGTTTCTTTAGCTAACTTTTCAGCAATTCTTTTCTTCCTTTCATCGTCGTATTTAGAAAATTCCCCTTTTCTTTTGATCGATTTAGCTTGTAATTTGGATTTTGATCTTAATGATTTAGCCATTTGAAGAGATAAGATAGGATAGAGATCTCATCTCATCAGAAATAATACTAATCATAATATCAAGCTTCTAATACATCACGTGTTTATACCCGGGGCTATATATAATGATTACATAAACAGAAATATTTTGTCTCTATTCATAGTGTGAGTAAATCACTATGTACAAATAAAAATGTGGTTAAGACAAAACACCCGAACACCAATACCATTTTTTAATTTAATTTTTTTTTTTCTGCTCTGTGATTAAGTAATACAATTTTTACCCTTTGCTCTGATTGTCATAGTAATTTAATTTATCAAAAAAACTTTTCCTTAGAAATTTTTTGAATTCATCAAAGCACAGAAAATGTATGTTAAGACCAAAGAACCCACAACCCATTATAATGAAGATCATGTCGAATGAGAGATCTATACGAAGTTAGATCAGCCATGTTATTCATAATCATAATGAATTCATAGAGATATTTGTTACTAACTAATTTTTACAGGGCTAATCTTAGAACTCAAAAAAGACTTGCTGCAAGTGTCGTTGGTGTTGGTAAAAGAAAGATTTGGTTAGATCCAAATGAAACCACCGAAATTGCTAATGCTAACTCAAGACAAGCTATTAGAAAATTATACAGAAATGGTACTATTGTCAAAAAACCAGATACCATGCATTCTAGATCAAGAGCTAGAGCTTTAAAAGAATCTAAATCTGCCGGTAGACACATGGGTTACGGTAAAAGAAAAGGTACAAAAGATGCTAGAATGTCATCTCAAGTTTTATGGATGAGAAGATTAAGAGTTTTGAGAAAATTATTAGCTAGATACAGAGACGCTGGTAAAATCGATAAACATTTATATCACAACTTATACAAAGCTGCTAAAGGTAACACTTTTAAACATAAAAGATCTTTAGTTGAACACATCATCACTGCTAAAGCTGAAGCATTAAGAGAAAAAGCTCTTAAAGAAGAAGCTGAAGCTAGAAGATCAAGAAACAAAGCTGCAAGACAAAGAAGACAAGAAAGAATTGAAGCTAAACAAGCTGCATTTTTAGCTGATAATTAAGATAATTGTATATTTCAAATATAAATAATTCACCCATACTCAAAAACTTCAAATATCTCAGAATTTAAGATGTAATTAGTTTTGAAAACATTAAATTTACGGTTAATTTTCAGTGAGCGATAAAATAATTTCAGATTGATGTAGTAAGTACCTTGAAAGTGTATCTTCTGTCCAACCATATTGTATTCTATACAAGAATTGTTCTTCTGTTTGAAATTGAAAACTATAGATAAAACAAGGATCAATTGTAACTACATTAAAGCACAAACAGTTTTAAAGGAATACAAGAACCATTGTAATCTCAATGTTGTATATACTGTGAGTGATAAAGCCTGCAGATTTTTCCAGGCTTTCACTTTATAGTTTTGTTTACCCCAATCATAACGTCTGTATATTTAATAACCATATGTATAATAGTATCTCTCTTTTCATTTCATTTCTAATCATAATCGATGACCTGGCACCAAACTAAATAAAATTGTTAAAGCTGCTGTAAATATCAATATTAAAAACAATACCCATATGCTTCTTTTCAAAATAAAGTTATAGATAAATGGTTCTTTGATCCGTATTAAAGCTGAATTATTATTTGATTTTGAAAATGCTTCGATCAATCCAAACCACGCCAATAATGGATCGATCAAATATATCGAGCTAATAATCAAGTAAAATCCAATCAAATAAGGTATAATTATAACCGGACGGATTGATTTCCTATAATTTAAAAACACAAATATAAAACTTATCCAAAATCCAATGAATAAAAAAAAGAATCCAAATATTATTCTGTAAAAATTGGAATGATTGATATTTCTAGTTGCCATGAAATCTAAAAATTTTGGCAAATGGTCATTTTCTAATTTGTTGAAGACAAAGTTTTTAACATAGTTGAAAATATCTGGATCGTCTCTACCGTCAACCTCGATCGATTTGATAATGTATTGATTTAATTTATCTGGTAAGTTTAGATTTTTCTCAGAATCTTCAACAAAGTATTTTAATAATAAATTGTGTGAAGATTCTCGAAGATTATCCCTCGTTATGAATGATCTATTTCCGGTAGAGGTTGCTGGTGAGTCTTTAATTAATTTTTCCAACAATGATGGATTAATAGTCGACTGCCTCTTTTGTTGTTGTAATACTGGAGTTTGAAATACTTTAGGTGGTTGAGTAAATGAATCATCTTTTTTATCTGAGCTTAATGAAACGTATTTCGATGCATTAACTGCTGTATCTGCGTGACCTATATCTAATTGATTTTCATACAAAGAGTCTGATGAGTTATGATTTTCAATCAAATCATCATCCTCGTCATCATGTATTAATAAATTTGATTGAGATTGTAAAAAACTTGGATTTGATTTATTTAAATTTTCAATTGATTTATTTTCTGTCTCGTTATTATATTGTTCAATCAAGTTTTTGAGTTTTGGATCTAGATTGTTTAAATTTATATCTCCTCTTAAAAATGCTGATAACCGATGAGAATCGTTTTCTTCCAAAATATTATCATTTATAATCAAATCCAATAAGATAGAAGAGCTCAAAGATTTATGCTTGTCATTCATGCTATTTGAATTTCTCAAATTGGGTGATTCTCTAGTAGTATTATAAGTTGTAGACTGACGAACAATTGAATCTCTCAATCCTTTAACATAATGTTTACACAAATTGAAATGATTTATCAAGTCGAACCAAAAATCCAAGTAATCAACCTTATGCTCAACATCTTTCATGAACTGATAAAATGTGAATAAGTCAACTGGTGCTTTCGATTTATTTGATAAGATTTCTCCTAATGTGGGTAATCGATTCAAGTTTAATGCTTGATTAGTGCCATTCAAATTGCTCAAATTTGATAAGTAATGTGAATTCGGAAAATCATAAGGATATTTCTCATCATACATTATATAACTTTATGAAGGGACGAATATAGTTGGTGAAGTAAAGATGGCTGAATGTTGATGGTTGTAGAAATATTTTTAATTAGATAATTATAATTTATTTTTGCTTGATTTTTTTACACTGTTTGTTATTGTTTTAAATTTATTAATAGAGAAGACGAATTTTGAGTGAGAATAAATCAAAAGCGCTGATGAATTGGTAACCGTATTCAACACAACTGCTTAACACACAGCTGAGGTTAATAAGAAATTTTGGAGAGTGGGATAATTAGTAACCACCAATTCATGTTCAAAATTGCATTTAAATATGAAGTGTTTTTTCAGCTGCACTAAAGAAGGTAAATTATAAACAGATGATATTTCATTAATTTTATCGTCTAATTGATAAATTGTTAACTTTCAAAACTTTTTGTTCCAAGATGTAGACTAACAACTAGTATTATTTTTGGTAAAAATCATTACGTATACTAGTTTGAACGTAGAATTTTCCTAAAAAAATCAAGCTTATAATGGGTATAGATAGTAATTTGATTCTTTCATTTAAATGACTTCACATGATAAAGCTAGTATTGAATGATATAAGGTTTTATTATTGTCATTTTGCTGAAGGATTGAAGGTTAATTTTGAAAGTGAATAACGATGTCACCTTGGGCGTAAAATGCAACCCTAAGCTAACTAAGAACAAATTGCCGTTCAAAATCAATGCCTCTAATTTCAGTTTTCTAAATACAATTACTTGAATGTGAATGAGAAATTATTTATTTCAACGCTAAGGTGTATTGATAGTAATTAATATAAAAAACTAAGCTTTTCCTATTAAGCAATGTGTGCTAAAACAAGTGTTAGGAACTTCACAAAAATGGATAGCGCTTCTTGAAACGGTATGCTTTGTTAAAGTCCTAGCTATACAATTGATGGAAACAAATTGCATTCTGGGTGAAAAACAAAACCTGTTCTTCTCATTATATAATTATATGTATATATATCGTTGGCTGTATTATATATCGTTGGCTGTATTATATGTTCAAAATGCCTTGATTGCCGTTTTAACTTTTATGATTTACCCAGACTAGGCCCTTTTTGCTTTTGATGTTTTTCCAAACTTGATACTGAGTTACTTTTTAATTGGTTCAGAAAGTTGTAGGGATTTGCTCATCAAGCTAAAGATTAAATCGGATCGCTTGTTGTTGTTTTCAACAGGATTTATTTCAAAAAATGAATAAGAGTTTATTAGTCATGGCCATACTAATTTCACAGCAATAAAAAGACAATATATTCTTAATTAGTTCATATTGAAACGCATTACAATACCGAATGTTACTAAATATATTTCTATTCTTTGTATTAAATTAACGATTGGCGTATACACTTTTTGAAAGCGTGTTGATAAATAAAGATCAACTAAAGACTAGCCATTCTTATACATGGAATCAAGCCTATTCTCATAATAACCACTATGATTTGAAACTAATGACTATATTTTAGTAGAGCCTTAGGAGGCACAGTGATGATACAATAAAGGCTGCAAAAGAAAGAGAAAAAATAAAAACTGAAAAAAGGTACCCCCAGATGTAAAATAACACAACTCATTATTTATCATCAATAAAGATGATGAAGCCGTGAGATCATAGACACATGGGATCTGTTTGAAGGGTGTAGTTGCAAAACTTTATACTCCGTAACCGCAATCCTAACAATAACTCATGGTTTGCGTTATACTTGGAGCCATTTGTAAAATTGGCAGAGAAGGCAATGGAAAAAAGAAGAACAATAGGCAATTTGAATTTTTTAGTTAGATCCCAAAATGACAACCTAACGGCAAAACAATCAATATATTCTATTCTTGGCGAAAATGTTATGTCCCATGTTGCTATAAATACATGAGCTGTTTATTATAAATTATATAAATACAGTGTAAAGGCATTCAATTTTAAATTTTTTATATTTAAGAATTAGAAATATAAACGCTTCGAAACTTTTAAAATGTTGTACATCATTACCATTTAATTAATCATCAATATCATCATTATCATCATCACCATCATCTTCGTCCTCATCTTCAGCTTCTTCCACATTATCATCAATTAGAAGATTTTTATTTATTTCTTCTTTGAATTGTACCGTTCCTTGACAATTACCAATTTCAATATGTTTTTCTAACCATTGAGTATTATTTTCAAAGAATTGGAAACATCCGGCGCAGCGTCCACTATATAAGTTTCTTTCATTTGATTTTGTACCAGGTGGATAGATAAAATGCAACGCTTTAAGATGAGTTTTGAAAGTATCTCTACGTGAGAACCCTCCTGTTGGATGACATTTTGTACCTGATTTACCATGCTCTTGATAAAATGGGCACAAGAATGCTTTACAGCTATTGTGCTTTTTCAAGTGTCTTGTGAGGTAACCTTTTACTTTGAAAGTGGCATCACAATGAGGACACTCAAAGATATGATGATCAATGATACCATTTTTGCAAGTATATGAAGTTTTTCGTACAGTAGTATTATTAGTTGTTGTAGTGGTGGTAATGATTTTCAAATCTGATGACGAGGTTGGTGAAGATAACGAAGAAGATGATGATTCTTGATTAGAATTGAAGTTTGAAATTACATTTTTGATTTTCTTGTTATATTTTCTCTTTGGAATGCGTGTAGTTGGAGAAACAGGACTATCCAATTCTGAGTTTGAAGATATTGAATTGTATTTTCTCTTTTTATATGAATGTGATGATGGTGGTTGAGGTGGGGGTGGTAATACTCCTACTTTATTATTTGAGGTAATTTTTCTGAAAATCTCATCATCTAAAGGACTAAAATTTGAATCTGTTGATGATACTGATGAAGAAGATAAAAAAACATTAAAATTATCATAATCAGTAGTTGCAGAAGCTGATGAGATTTTTTTGGGAATATTAATTTGTTGTTGTTTTGTAAAATCATGAGCATGAGTTATGGATGGTTGATGAGAACTTTTTGGTGAAAATGATATAGTTGATTTATCCATGATGTCAAATACATCTAAATTCCGTTGAATACTTAATTTCTCGTTAAAAATGTCTTCATTAAATTTTTTGACTTGTTTATGGTTTTGTTGATTACTGTTTTGATGTGCTTCAAAGAAATCATCAAAAATTGGAAGATTGATATTTACAGATTGTGGTTGATGGTTTTGATAATGAATGGATTGGAATTGATCTAATTGTGAAGTATAAGATTGTGGTTGTGTTTGAGATTCTAATTGAATTTGTTGTAAATAAACTGGAGTGTTTGTATCAATATAATGTTGTTGACTGTCCTTGACATAGTTTGTATTGAAATTATCATGCAAATGATTATAAGTTTGATAAAATTGTTGTGAGTGATTGTTATTGTGATGATGGAGTTGTGATTGTGGTTGATGATTATGTTGTTGTTGTTGATGGTGTTGTTGTAAATCTGAATCAAAAAATTCAATCTGATCAGAATTCCCAAATCCTAGTTCTAAATCATCAGCAGCACAATTTATTGGGTAAAAACTAAGAATCTCTTTGCTAAGATTGTTATTAGATTTATTATTTATGTTTTCAACTTTATTTATTGAAGGAAATAATTCTTTAAATCGTTTAGTTCCATAAATCAATCGATTCAAGAATCTATAGATATTGAAATTAAATTTTAAAATGTCTAAGCCAGTAAACATTTGATAATTTGAGAAATTGAAATCTTTGTTTGAATTAATAGTGTAAAGAGTTGAATATTTATAGGTGGTTGTATTACAATTATTTTGAATTAGACCAAGTGTTAGAATGAACATTATGAATTAAAAGTAGTAGTAGCAGAATCAGTGAAATTGAAAGTAAATTATATCATAAACTTGGGGTAAAGTAAAATGGAAATGTAGTGGGTGTAGTTATGATAGTGTTGAATAAGATAGTTGTAGGTGTGAGTAGGAAAGTAGTTTAAGGTAAAGGTGTTGAAGATGAAAAGATGAAATGTAAATGAAAGTGAAAAATAGAATTGAATGAAATGATGAAATTAATATATTAATAATTAGCTATCAAATTAAATTAAATTAAATAAAATAAAATAAAATAAAATAAAATAAAATAAAAATCAAGGTAAAAAATAATAAAAAAATAGTTTAGTTGACAATTCTAAATTTAAAAAATAATCTCTACTTATGTAATTTATTACAATCTACATTTTTCACTCTAAACAACAAAAGTTAGTAAAATGATCAAAACAATTCAATTCAAGTATAAAAATCATTATCATCTTGACCTGTTACTAGGTTTGGAAAATTACTGCAAAAATTAGAAATTCAAATTGTAACAATATATCGTAGGTTTGTTTATTCAATTGGTTTTCAAACAACGATAAGTGAAATACAAACAAAGTTAGTTTGGGTAAAGGGGAGATGAAAGCGAGTGAAGGGTTGAGACGTCGAAAGATAGGAAGCGTTGAATGAGTTAATTCAAAACAATAACATGTAAATGATAAATCAAAGATAAAGATATAAAAGTAATCAATATGTATGTTTGGATGTTTTTTATTTGCATAGCGTCTAAATATTATCAAATATAAAGAGAAATTTGATGCCGTACAAAGTTTATAGTTTGCAGTTTATATCAAATCAAACAACCTTTTCTTTTTTTACCACCACCACATATTATTATTATATATCACCCACATATTATTATTATATATCACCGTTTTTCAAAATCAGTTTTACTCTCTCTTTCAGTTGCAATTTTTGTATACTTTTTTCACAGTGCATCAAACAGTATCAAATTATATTTGAATCTGTTGTTATTGTTGTATATTCTAGGTTTCACTCAACAAAATCAAACTCCTAACAATTTGCTATCAAGTTAGAAATTGCTAAATATTTCATTACTGTCGTTATCGGTAATAAATTTTTTTTCACTCATTTATTTACACAGTTTTAAATATTTTCCTTCTATTTTATTGTGTTTTTTTCCCTGTAATTATTACTTATTATTGTGTATACAAAATTATTCGTACTTTGTTATTTATTTAAGTATTAGTAGTTACTAAGTTTTATGTTATTCGTACTTTGTTGAACTCAAAAGTATCGCTAACTTTGATCGATTTAAAACTTTTGTATCATGTGCGAATAAATATATCACACTTTTGTCTAACTTCTTTGTCTAACTCTGTCCCGCCACCATTACCAACTTCTACTCTCCATTCTAGATTTATTGAATAACACCGAATGATTTATCAAACCTCGTTATACAATACAAATACTATATAAGCGTTAAACACAAATTATATACAAACCATTTTTAGCAAAGTATTATAGAACTACCCCCCATTGCAAGAAATTTTACAAGAAAATACTTTTGACATGACACATTCAATATTCTTGTAATTCAGATAAATATTCAATAAAATCATAAAGATGATTCTACTCCTCCAGTCCCTTACATTCAACCAACAGTCACGGTTATGATATTATAGTATTATAGTGTGATTGTTGGTATTTATCTAAACTGTAAAATTTGACTGAGTTATACGGCAATTTTTAATCTTCAAATCTTCACATTTAATCTTTTACCACGATATACATTAACTATTTTACTTACGATTGTTTATTTTAATTTTTTATTTTTTATTTATTGTTCTTTTTGGTTTGAATTGTGGTGGTAATCTCAAAATATCGTCTTATTTACCGCGGTAGATCCACAATTTATGATCGCTTCTTGTCATATTTACCAATGCTGGAGTTACACTACTTTTGATAGACTAAACTTATGCATAATTAACCAATCCTACATTTGATTCTTTGATAATAATATTTGACATTGACAATTTCTCCTACAAATATTTTCTTTTATCGACTGATTATTTTAATACCGTTTTATCATCAGCAAGTTGAAAATACAATATTGATTAACCAGGTTATCATTTAACATATTCAACGCATTTCATTTTGAAACCAATTGTAACAATTTTTTGCACTGCTAATTTCAAGGAAATATTCAACAAACTTCAATTTGTTACTAAAGTTACTTCCACTCCCGCGTCTTCTACTTTGGTCACTAATCGATTTGAATATGGATTAAAATATAAAATGACATCAATGATCTGATTCTGTATTATTAGCTTGACTTATTTATTTTACATTAGTTTTACTGCTATTATTCCGATTATCTATCGTTCAATATCTCTTCTTCATCTTCATCTTCTTGACTTATGTACAATTGATTAAAACGTCTTGAATCTAAATTTAGAATCAATTTAGATTTTCTCAAATTTAAATTTCATTTATTCGGTGCAAATCGGTGCTGGTCTGCTCTATTTTTTTTATTTTTTTCATATTTTTTTTTTTTTCTTCGCTCGTTGAGTTTTTCGGATTTGTAAATTTCAATTCCTGCGAATCAACTTCAGCACCAATAACTGTGGCTATCAAACGTTTTTCAAACTACTATAGGCAATTATGTGGTTTAACTTAAATGTCACTTGTAGTATCAGGTTTATGTTCTGCTTGCTTGTTAATCCTGAAATTCTCATCACCAAGTGCATTTCTCTCTCTCAACTTTTCTTGCCCCCTTTTCAAACTTAGATGAATTATCAGAATATGATTACAAATATTCAATAGATTGCAAACGCTATTTTTGGTAAATTTGTTCATTTATTCTTTACATTTAATCTATAACACAAAAGCAGTATTTTACCATATTGTGCCGATATCAAAATTTGTTTGTTCTTTTGATTGTCTCATTTGGTTATACACACTCTTAGAACTTAACCAATCAAGGCTCTTTGATTAATAATAGCTTAACCAAACTATACAGCGTTTTAATATTGTTAGACAACTTTTAGTACTATCACACTATTTGAACGCTACAATAGATTTCTCTCTCATATGTATACTTACAAGCACGAACTATTCGAAACTACACTGACGCTAAGTGTCTTTCAAGAGTCAAATTTATATCGTTGAGGTGCTAGTGGTACGGTTTTGCTTTTAAAAACTTCTAATTCTATATACATCTTCTTGGAATTCTTGACGAGAATAAATAATTTCGCGAACCGCTTTGGCGATTCAGTGAACATTAACAACCCTGTTGTTAAGGCTCATTGGGAGGTGAACAATAAGCTGGTAAATTGAGATACATTATTGACTCTAAATGATGTAAAGAGTATATTTATTTATATGGATTACATTTTGAAAAGTGTCTCTTTCTTTCTGGAGAAGTAAATTCTGAATATCAGGAGGTTGGTTTTCACATCCACGAAGATATTCACCTTTGTTTTTATCGCGTCTTTTAACGATATCTCACTTACTTCGATAACCAAGTCTCAATCGGAGTTCTTTGGCTTATAACTTTTCAAGTTCTTGATAATGCTCTTAAATAGATCTGAGTTGCTCTCGCCATCTTCAATGCCATACATCTTGACAAATCTATTACCCGGTCAATACGATAACAGTTCAAATGATGGTAATAGAATTTGTTGAAAAGAAGAGTTGATTTAAGATCCAGACAAAGATTAATTTGAGTTTCTAATTATTGAATGAAGCAAAAGCAATCTTGGCTTATCGAATGAAGTAAAAAATTTTTGGCTAGTCGACCTAAAAGCATTATATTTAAGACCTTGTGTCTTCAAGCAAAAAAATTAAAATAATATGTCAATCAATATATCTTTATCAACAAAACTAGAACTCCAAAATCGTGATAATTTAGTAAAAAAAAAAAAAATTATAAATCTTGGTGAAATTCTGACAAATTTTCATAACGAAGAAACCTAATAACAATCTGAAATTTTTTCTAAGCTTTGGTACTCTAACATAAACTTCTAAAAAATAGATCAAGACACTATTAAAGTGTTTTTGAAAGAGTATAATTCAGGCTGCAAAAAGCTTGTTGCAATTTCACTGGTATCAAAAAAAGTTATGATCTCTTTTCTCGAGATATCCCGATTTTTCACTAATCAAGAAAAAAGCGTGCCTACCAAATTTATTCTCAACAACCAGCCAGTTTTTCTCGTGTTCAAAAATTAATTTTTTTCTGTTAAATTTTTTGTTTTTTATCATACACTTTAACTAGAAGTTATTATCAAGTACCATACATTATTCATGTCCGCCTCATTAGATAAATCGTTAGACGATATCATCAAATCTACAAAGAAACCATTTACAAAAAGACCAGGCTCAAAATTTGGCTCAAAGGGAGGCAATAACAATAAAGTTGGTAAAAATTTATCATCTTCCAATAAATCAAAAAAATCAACTATTGCCTCTTTTAAAAAACCACACCAACAAAAAGGTCCTACTGTTGTTCCTGCTTTCGATTTAAGCTATGCTACAAAAGTTAACGTTTCTGGTTTGCCAAAAGATTTGAAACAAGATAACGTTAAGGTATGTTCAAATCATTTTTCTTTTTAAATTTGAAGGATTGATGAAGAATGAGAAATTTGTTTCATAAATTAACTGGTTTAATTGATGATTTATCTTTGTTTTCTATGTGTTGGTTGATAATTTTGGAGTGTTGAATGATGGATTTATTGTTTAGTATGCATGGGGCATATAAACACACGGGATCGGAAATTTAATAAGGAATGAAAATTTGAATATTTTTTATAGTTATTCCAATTAAGTTTGTGAGTAACCATGATTAAAATGATAATTAAAATGTATCAAGATTTATCTTTGGCGGATAAAAATGTTATAATAATTTTCAAAACCTATTAATTTCGTTAGGACAACTATTGAATGAGATATCAAGTTGTAAAGTGTCATTTTGATACCTGAAAGATCCCACTTCATCAATCACAATTTATCTCCAAAATTTCACAACTCAAGACAAATCAGATTTTTTTTTTTCATTTTCTATTCGATTCATTTTCAAAACTTATTATATAGACTCAACTAACATTTATTTTCTACAGGAATTTTTTCAATCACAAATTGGTTCAGTCAGCAGTGTTGTTTTAAGTTACAATGAACGTGGTCAATTCAAAGGATTTGCAACTGTTATTTTCAAAAACAATAAAGCTGCTTCATTAGCAGTTGAGAAATATAACAACGCATCAATTGACGGAGGTTCGGGTAAATTAAAATTAGAATTGATCATTGATACTAGTAAAAAACCATTAGCTTCAAGAATTATAGCTAACCCAAAACAACAACAACAAAAGGCTAAAAACCCATTAGTTAAAAAAGTATTAAACAAAAATAAAAATTTAAAAACCAAGAAACCGGTTAAACATAAAAAGAAAACAGTTGAAGAATTAGATGCTGAAATGAAGGATTATTTTGAAACCTAAATGGTTAAATAAATTGTTCTCAAAAGTTTGTATTTGTATTGTATATTTTTAATTGATATTTTTAAAATAGGTCAATTTTTTCTTTCACTTGCTTTTCTTGCTAATCTGGGATTGACAATGAATGTAATATCATTAAGTATTATTTTGATGGGGTTTGTATTTAACATTGCGAAAGTAAGTGGGTTAAGAGTAGTTCTTAATCAGTATGTACAACGGGGGAGTAGATATGGAGGCAGAGATGGAAATTACTCAATTGAAAACTGCCATTACCAATTGAATCTCACAATGATGGAAGAATGCTTAAATTCGAATTACACAATTGATGTTTGGACCGATTCCAACGATAATAGGTTAGTTATGCCAAGTGAGGTTATCAATTACAACGATGACGAATTTGCTAGATGTCTTGAAGAACAGGAACTTGAAAGTGCTGTTTTCACAAGTGATGGTACTTACACTGAAGATTTGACACGTGTGGCCAGTTCGGAAACTGATCAGCTTGTGTCTTGGAGTGGAGTCGAGGAAAGGAGAATTGACCCTACCCAAGACGATACAAGAATAAGGAATGTTTATTGTGGTGATTTGTCAAAACAAGGAAATTATGTTTGTTTATGATGGAGAATAAACAATGAAATGACATTCCAAATAAATACAGCACCATATAAAATATGGGGGAATATACAATAGCTAACAATTCGGTGCTTGTCGCAATAGGGGATTCTAAATTAGATTGGTTTATATTCAAATTTCGGAAAACCTGTCTAAATTAGAATGTCTGCATAGTTTCGAAAGCGCCAATTCAACTATATATTACTTTTTTTATTGTTTTTAGGTCTATTGAATCTCATGTTTGGTTTCAGCCAAGTTTCTAATTTCTAAAAATAGTCTAACATATGTTAGGTACATTTTGACAGAATGAATTTTGTGAAAAATCTATTACATAGATTTTATCAGACTGAGTAGTGTCAAAATATCATTGGATCACCACATGATTCAAGCCTAATTTTTCTCTTGATTCCTAACTAATAAAACTATCTCTAATGTTCCTCATGGTGTTTCACAATTTAAACTTTGAATTCAATTGTGTCCTACATTGTTGATTCCTTGCCACGTTTGTACATTATGCACTGGTTACAATATTAAATTTGTCAGAACGGGCATAAATCAAAAAGGATAAAAACCCCTTATGACAACATCTAATTAATCCTTACAATCTGATAAGCTACGTTGACATATTCATAGACTTGAAGTATGTTCTAAGCTCGTTTGATTCACAGCGTTGGATCAAATTCTTTCACATATCAAAATTGTCTTTCAAAGATTGAGAGTTTATCTCATGAACTAGAATTTGCCTCCAACTGTACTATATGAATTCTGCTAACCATAGCATGTTTCTGTGCAAATTGATTTTTTAGATCCTGCGCTGAAATTAAGTTGACGCTTTGAACTTTTATACGCCTTGATAGCTTTGACGCAGGGTATTCAATACAAGTTTCACCCTTTTTAAAACTAAACTCTTTCAATATGCTAATTCCCTTAACATAATTTCAGGGTTGTAAACCGAATTCAACTTTTTTGAGCCATTTCGAGTATTAAACTTTGTATTGACATTTTGCAAGTTTATCCGTTGGTCGGGGATTTCTACAAAATTTTACCACAACTATGATAATGGTTATTCTCCAACAGTATAAAAACCTCTCTATTTGCTTGACAATTATTGGAAAGCAATAAACCATGAGTAACTTTTTAACCAAAATAATTTTATCAATCTTATTGATTAACATCGCATCTGTTCAAGCTTTGAGAAATGTTTACGATCAATACATTGAGTTCGGTAGCGGGTTTGACAAGACTGCAAATTATAGTGTATCCCATTGTAACTATCAATTAAATTTCACATTGTTGAGTGAGTGTTTAAGTGTCAACCACACCATCAATGCCTATTCAGATGCATCTGACAACAGAATCATTACTCCTGGTGTTAGCGTTGCTTTCAACGACGATGAATGGGAAAGATGTCTTATTGAACAAGAAGTGGGACAAGCTGCGTACAGAAGTGATGGTACATACCTTGAAGGTTTAACCCTCGTTGCCAACTCTCAAGACGATGAAGTTGTTTCATGGACTGGTGTTGAAAGACAAAGAATCGATGATTCAAGACAAGTGCTCAGAGTTAAAAGAGCTAATAACGGTATTAGTTACAACATGTACACCGCTGCTGGATGTAATGCTCAAAATGCTGGTAAGTCAGGTACTTACTTCCCTGCTGGGTGTTTTGTTGTCTCAACAAACTCGTACAAATCTTTAGCCGCTGAAAATCTTTCAGGTAAAACAGTCAAGTTTGGTGGTTGTCCTCATCACGATTGTAGAAGTGGATGTATCTTTAAGACACTTGCTGACAAAGCTACTTTAGGTTGCCAATCTAGCAATATCTTTGCTGTACAAGGTTTCTACTCTTAGATTCAATTAAAGTTTATAGTTTGATTATTATAATTCACGTGAAGTATTTAAAAGATTTGTAAATTAAATTTCGCAACCAAAAAAAGCTGTTGTAAAAGACCTAATCTGAGTGGTTTTTTGTATATATAGTGAAACATCCATAGACACCTATTTCATAAAAATATCAACTCAATAATCCAGCCCATGAGTCACAATTTAAAATTTGACTAGCTTGGATGATCAAATCTTTTACAATTTGTAACATTATAGTTGAATCTATATCTTCACGCTTTTCGAAATTTCATTTTTTTTTCTATTGATACATTCGCTTACACCATGCCAAATATCGAGTTTATAATAACAGCAGAGTTTCACATAGACAAGGGACCCCTGTTGATCCATCAATATCCAACAGATATACCAGGGGTCAAGAATTTATATTTTCTACCCGAATTGATGTTACCTGATCAGATCCATAAGCGAGACGAAGACTTCACATTGTTTTTACTATACCGAAATATGAATACAGGCGAGTTTCAGTATTTATTCAACAAACAAACATGTGAGCCATATCCTTACTACTTGTACACAATAGTTTTAAATCTCAAAAACGATCAATTCAAACGAGGGTCAAGAATTAAATCTTTTAGCATAATTACAAAACTCAACTATTTTAAAAATTTCAAACCACTACTATTAATCTGTCTAGATCTATACTTTAAAGATAACGAAATCCAATATATCAAAGAGTTTTACAACTGTATCAATGATAAAAATTTCAAAAATAATTTTAAAATTTCAATCATTAGGAAACTACTAATCACGTCGATACTAGATTTGCCAGTGAATGATAAAATATACAATGACGAAAAATTTCGAAATAAGTTGTTTGGGATAAATAATGAGAGTTTGATCAATAAAGATCTTTATTTGCGTAAAGATCTAAGTTTCAATTCGATCATAAATTTCAATAATATGAATATACCGGTGAAAATTCCAATTATCAAATTACCCGATCTTATTGGTGATTATTTCAATCCAACTGATTTGAATTTCAAACCAAATTTGATTCATTTGTTACAATCAAAATTGTCAACCCCATATTTGAATGATGAACTTACGATATACGGCTTACAAACTCCACCAATAATAATATTAATTAATGCGTTGTTAACAGGAAAGAAGATTATTTTATTAAGCTACGAAAACTCGAGTGGGTACATCATTGATTTTATACTATTAATTTTGAAAATTATTACTGGTGGTGGAATCTTGAGTGGATTCTTGACAAATTATAACATATTTCCAATTATGGACGTTTCGAAAATTGATCTACTCGAACAATGTGAATCTTATTTGGCGGGAACAATTAATCCTTTTTTTAAACAAAATGATAAATTATGGGATGTGTTGTATGATCTAGATGAGAATGAATTTTTAATATCTAGTGTTGATAGTAATCAAAATCAAGACAGTTTTAAAAACTCAATTATTTCAGAAGATGCGAAATTTTTATCAAATCTACAACTTTCTTTATTCAATTATAATGATGATTTAACTACTATCCAATTGATATTCAGAAGACATATAAATGAGATTATTCGGATGTTAGTAAGTTCAAAGAATTTTAATACTGACTTTAATAAAGATTTGATTTTGTTGTTGGATGGAATAGGTTATTATTGGACTAGCGATGGGACAAAATTGATTGAAATTTCATGCTATCAATTAATTAGTAAGAAATTTCAATCTTTACTATACAAGGAAAAATTCAATTACAGTTTAAATTTAATAAACTTATCGAATGAATTAAATCTAATTATAGATATACATTATCAATTACAAAAATTAAACTTATCTGTAAATAATAAAATCATTAATAATTCAAGTTTAAAAATCAACGAACGAGAGATTTGGTTTAACATTTTGAAATTTTTGATTAGTGGAAAATCGCTCGAGATTTTTTTATTAATAACTTATTTGATTCCTCCAAACAACAGTTCAAGCTCACAAAGTTCGCTGGCTCATTCTGGAAACTTGACGATCTTCGATAAGAATAAAGGAATTGAATTGTTGTTGATAAATTTGTTTAATCTCGATGATCAAATCAAATCAAACATAGTTATGATCCTACAAGAGTTACAAGATAACTATCTTTGCGGATGGTGTTTGGATAATTACCTAAAGTCAAATTTAATCTACCAACTCACATTCAAAGAATTAACAAGCGAGTAATACATATATGTTATTTATTCACTTTGTCGTTGTTTGATGGTATATATAGTTTTTTATCTTCTTCATTGGGGAAGAATTTAACTTTCAACACATTGTATAAAGATAAACGATCACCTTGCTTTCTTGAACTATAAGCGTCCCCGGACCCTTGGTATTTCGATATACGATCTCCGCTTGTGTAGTCCAAAGTAGGGTTATTAGTTGGAAATCCTGGTCTTTTAGTGGTGATTAAAAATTCATTGTCACTCGAATTGTTCAAACTTGAATCTGATTCTAATTCGTGTTTTTTATTTTTAGAAATTGCAATATGTTTCTTTCCCATGAGAAACAAGGTGACTGCTATACCTCCAAATATAGCATATCTTCTGATTATACCTTGACGTGTATCGGAAGTTTTAACCATGATAATGTTCTGAAAAAAAATATGTGATGGTAGTGTGTATTAGTGAATATCAATTTTGAAAAACGATTCTGTCGCAGATTCTGTCTAAATAAAAGCGAATCGAGTTTATAACATCAAGTAATCTTTAAACTAGAGATTTTTGTTAAATTTGTATACGAGGTGAAATAGAACAAGAATCTTAGGCTTATTACTGTCATTAATTTTTGTAGATATTTCTTCTACGACAAATTGACTTCAATAACGAGAAAACTTTTTGCTGACTAAACAAAGACAGTAATTTATCATACGATTTGAAGCACTTACTTTATCAACTGCAGACCTACTTTTAAAAATCTAGAGCTCAAGTCATTGAACAAAATTGAATCTCTGTCACTACAAATTATTCTCAAAATAGTTTATATAAATGAGGCAAGAGTAGACTTCCAATAACAGCACGTGATTTGATTGAAGTTTTCCCTCACTTTTATCTCTTTTGCCAATGCACTATGAATTTTACTTAATATTCTTCAACTCAAATGTGATGGAGATGTTACCCCACATTATTCGGTTTTATTGCAAAACTACTTACCTAATTAATTACATAACTTGCTTTTTAACCTTATTGATATAAGAAAATGCATGTGATTGGTACTTATTCCGTGGTACATAACGCGACTCTATATTTGTTTTCATCTTTGACTTTGATTCAATTACACTACCTTATTATTGTTATATACCAATCATAATTTGAATTATTTTTGTTTACTGTATCACTGTACATTGTTGTGATTGATTTTATTTGAATAGATTGTGGGATTGATATCATGTCTGGCGATACTGAAGAAATAGCTCATGCGTTGGCAGGTGCAGGTGGAGGGGCATTGAGTATGATTGTTACTTATCCGCTCGTCACATTATCGACATTGGCGCAAACTTCATCCAAGAAGAAGGAAGAAAAGCAAAAGGAAGTAAAGCAGGTATTATCGAATGTTGACCATTTGTCCTTTAGTGAAAAAGTGTTGTTTAGATTAAAAACAAATTCATCGTATCTAGCCGCGAATGAAATCATTAAAGAGAAGGGTGTTTTAGGATTATATTCAGGGTTGGAGAGTGCATTGTACGGTATCACTTTGACCAATTTTATTTATTACTATTTTTACGAATTGACTTCGAATATATTTTTGAAATCCAATGGTAAAAATAGAAAAGGGTTATCGACTTTACAATCAATTATAACTGGTGCCATTGCTGGAGCTTTGACATGTATTGGATCAAATCCATTTTGGGTTGCAAACACAAGAATGATGACTGAGAAAAAGAAGAAAGGAGAAGAGAATGTATCCAATTCAACTTTCAAGACTATTTTAGATATTATTGAAAAAGATGGTGTTACAACCTTATTTGCTGGTGTTTTACCTGCTTTAGTACTTGTTATAAACCCAATTATTCAATATACTATATTTGAACAGATTAAGAATGTCATCATAGCCAATGGAGATAAGAAATCTTTTACAGCAGTGAAAGCATTTTTCATTGGAGCTTTTGGGAAATTGATTGCCACAAGTTTGACATATCCTTACATTACTTTGAAATCAAGAATGCACATTAAAAAGAAGATAATTGCTAGTGAAGATGGTGATGCAGAAAAAGCGAAGAACTTATCAATGTATCAAGAGATTAAGAAGATCATTGCTGAAGAAGGATTGGAAGGCTTATATGGAGGATTAGCTGTGAAATTGAGTCAATCAATTTTAACAGCAGCATTTTTATTTTATTTCAAAGAGGAATTATTGACAGGTAGTGTAAAATTGGTTGAAATTTTCAGAGTATTATCTTTTAAAAAGCAAGTCAAAAAATGAAAAACACCACCAAGGTTTTTATCTAGGTTTAATAAATAACAGTCAAACAATGAAATCATACTATGACTTCTGTGTAGTGAATCCCCGAGCATACCAAATAATGGAAAAACCCAAGTGAAATTTCAAAGTCAATTATCACAATAGAATATGGTGTTTAATGGTGACGTCGGTATTTAAATTTAACATTTACCACTGGAAATAAAATCATGTTATTAAAGTGAAGGTGGAAAAAAAATTGATCATCGAGTGGCTTAACCATTAATTTTAACCCGTACGTTCAAACCAGTGGCATTTAAAATCAGGTAATTTTAAAAGTGATTTTTGCCAACTTCAATCATTATTACACTTGTTTCTCTTCATTCTCTACTTGATGTTGCACAGTCATCACCTTTTACTCTTTGGTATACAAATGATAAATGTTATTGAAAATCTCTTTACAGTTGATCCCATATACGAGGCTTTTTTTTAACCTATTCAATTATTATAGTGTGCATTTTTTAGGCGGGTTTGGGATTAGAAATGCTATTTTTAGGTTTAAGAACTTCAGTTTTTGGCTTTGTGGTATTTGCCATTTATTTTTTTTTCAATTTTTATAGACTTATTTACGGCATTCAATTTCTACTTCAACTACTCTCTGGTCAAGCTTCGATTTGATTTGAATTTATCATGTCTCAGAGCCCTTCGACGAATGGGTCTGCGGGTCTACACTCGACACGAAGAGTGGCACGAAGAGCTTGTCTTTCCTGTCGGGAGAAAAAGATCAAGTGTGATGGAGAACCAGTGAGTACAATCACTGTTGCTGACGGTACCAGCAAAATCATCCCTGAAAAGACCCGGATCTGCTCCAACTGTGCCTTCTTGGATATAGAATGTGTGTTTGTCCAGAGTAATCGTGGTGGTAAACGAAAAAAACGATGCTCAAATGACAACACCAATGGCAGTATCAATTACAATGAGGATGACAACGATCATATGGAATCACCAGAGTTGAGTAAACGAAATCGTATCAGCGATAACTCGGATCTTGCCTTGTCAACCGAAAGAGTCAGCTCTTACATCTTAGGCAACAATCTCAATGCTCAAAACGATCAATTCAGAAAACTATCATCTCCAGCAAATTCTCATAAAAGTATTCCACCTCCAACAACATTCGATAAATTGAATAGAAATAGACTCCAAATGTTTGAAGATATGACTACATCTACATCTTCAATACCTAAAGACATTTACAGCTTTCCAAGACCTTCACCTTCAACAGCATCCGAGATATCTAATCACTATCAAAACCTACCCCCATTGGGACACCTTCAACAACAACAGCAACAGCAACAGCAACCGCCACATCATCTTCATCCTCATCATAATCATCCGCCACCACATCCACCCTCTTTTCACCAAGGTTACTACTCATTGCCTCCACCACCGCCATCAGACGGCATGCAGCATCATTTTGGTCCACCACCACCTCCCCCTCCACCTCATGGACCTCCAGGTTATCATCCACCACCACCACCGTTTCATCATGGACCGCCACGCCACCATTTTCATCGACCTCCTGGTCACGGACATTTTAAACATGGCAAGCATCCAAAACATAAAAGATTTCAACCCCATTATGATCAACATTACTACCCATCTGAAGATAGAATCAGTTCACGCTCGTCGTCACCAGCATTAAGCGATACTAGTAAAACAGGATCATCAATCATATCTAACGAAGCTAAAAATCATATACCAGCATATAAAGAAACTAAATTACCATCTCCTTTGATGAAATCACATTCAAAACTTGTTACGGATAAATCGTCATTAGATCCTCCATTTTCAGATTATGAATTATCTAAATATGATTTACCCCGTTGGGAAATTTTACATAAAATTTTCAATTACTATTATATTTATAATCAGCCTGCACATCAATATTTCCCATCGAAATCAATTCTATTTAAAAATTTATCATTAAAAGTTGATGCGTCTATAATACATGCAATCATAGCTACAATTTGTCTAATCATCAAAAGAAAAGAATCTTCATTAGATATAAGCTTTGATGAGATGTATTGGCTTGATTTAATGAAGAAATATTGGGAAAATTTAAATGATCTTGGCATAATTGCATGCTATAAATTAATTACTCAATGTACTTCAATACGATTTAATACTCAGAAAATTAATGAAATCAATATTAAAATTTGGGAAACTATATCAAATAATAATTATATTGAAGTATTCAGTCAAAAAAGGTTTGAATTACGAAATTTAAATAATGATAAAATTAATTTACCTAATTTTGGCACAAAAAGGCAAATTTACGAAAGAGAAGTTATATTAAAATTAATTTGGACATTTTATATAAATCACATCATTATTTTAAGATTTAATCAAGGTAGACCGTACTATAAATTATCATCAATTTTAGACGGATTCAAATTTGATTATGAAAGAGATCATTATTCTAATAACATCTTATTACCGTTAAACAGCAGCGATTTTTATCATTTGAAAATAGTCAATAATAGAGTCAGTTGGAATCAATTGTTTGAATCAAATTATATTCCATCGGATGTTGCGAGTTTGATCTTATCAGCTAAGATCTTTGAAACATTAATGACAAAATTATCAAACACAAGCTTAACATTTGAGAATATGGTTTACAAAAACAAACTCAACCTTAACCATTGTATGAAAATATCTAAAATTTATTATGAAATATTAAATGATAAAAATATAGTTGTAATAAATTTGATTTATTGGTTTGCAAATTTGATACTACGAATAGTTGAAATAGTTCAATATGATTCGTTTATTAGCGAAGTTATGATTTTTAGAACCTCAAGATTCGAATTTAAAACAAATGAAAATGAACTTGAAAATGAAAAAAAACCAAAAGAATTGATTTCTAAATTAATTAGTGATGAATTTTTACCCGAAGAAAATATAACTTCTAGATTAAAATCATTTGAGATAAATCAATGGAAAAGTTTAATAGAATTGATACAATCTTTGAAAGGTTATGTAAAATTGATAGAGCTTGTTCCTTCACTTGATTATTCAAATTATTCGATCGTGATTGGTCCAACATCTTTAGACGATCAATTGAACGATGAATGTCCATCAAAAAGAAACACTATAAAAGATATTTTAAAAACAAGTGAATGGTATGACGAACCAAAATTGAGGTCTAATGTCAAACAATCTTGGAATAAATTACCAATGTACACCTTATCCTTTACATCGGCTAACTTATCAATATTTGCAAGTATCTTAGTACTTACAAAATATATCAAATTTAACAAAAGTGAAAGTAATAAATTGATTATTAACTTTCTACAAGATGACACTCAACAAGAAATTGATATTGATATTGATAATAATGATTATATTGGTGATTTTGATCGAAACTTGATTTTCGGACAATTGAGTACACTATGTGAATTTATAAAATTCAAATTGTACTATTGTAACGAAGAGGTCATGATGAACACAATCAAAACTATGAACAAATTAAATGAACACTTAGACTCAATTTTAACAAGTGGTTTTTCTGAAGTTTAACCCAAAAAGGATTTTCAATTCTGAAATTTATAAATCTGTATATATAGGAATAATTCATAGACTTTTATTTTCTCCAGATTTTTTGACATTGCGAAAAATAAACAAAAATTTAATTTCGCAACCAAGATTTTAACCACGTTTACTATGATCAGTATATTCAAACCGAGCAATTTGGTGTCAAGAGACTTTCAAGTCTCAACTGAATCTAGTTACAATGGGTTGAATCCATCTCAGACCCCAGTTATACCTATAAACTATACCATTGAAGGGTTGACCAGAGATGTGTATCCCAAACCATTACATTCTCACAATGATTATTGGAGATACCACCCGTTTTATGATGCTTTAAGTGCCGGTGCAATAAGTATTGAAAGTGATATTTGGTACTTTCCGGACGAATACAAATTGGAAAGAAGTGAAGAGAATTTGTTTTTCAGAAATGATGAAATATATGTTGGTCACAATCAAATCTTTTTAAAACCTATAAATACCTTGTTTAATTTATACTTAAATCCATTGTTGACATTTTTAGATTATGTTAATCCGGAATTCCAATTTACAAATTCAAACGTTAGTGGGAATCCTTTACTTGGAAACCAAGACAAACATAGTATTTTCTATAACGATCCAGAGTCAACAGTTTACTTATGGTTTGATTTCAAAACTGAAGCTAATTCAACTTATGATCATTTAATCAAATTAATTCAACCATTTATAGAAAAAGGATATCTAACATATTACAATTCAACATCGGATCAGTTTGTTCCCGGTCCAGTAGTGTTAACAATAACTGGAAATTTGCCAATTGAGAAAGTAGAAAATGAAACAATAAGATATTTATTTTTAGATGGTCCTTTACAAAATTTTACAAATCAAACAGATGAAGTAGAGTTGAAAAAATGGTCGAAATTGAGTAGATGTGTAAGTACTTCACTCGAAGCTTTATTAGGCAAAGATGAATTTGTGAAAACTAAAAGGACAAATTTTACTCAATCACAAAAGGAGACATTGCAGCCCTTTTTTGATAAAGCTCATGAATATAATTTAAAAACGAGAATTTGGGGTGATATTACATGGCCGATGAACCTAGTCGAATCTCATTTAAAAGATTTCTATGAGTTAGGATCCGACTTGTTGAATGTAGACGATTTACAAAAAGCTAAAAACTATTTTTAAAATATAAATTCTATTAAAATGCTTTTTTCAAAATTTCATAAACGTAGAAAATGCATGCATTTGCAGGGATAGACCTAATCAAAGTTATCGATAATCCTTTGTATAAATTTAAAACCCCACCTTGATTTGATATTATATGAGTTATGATGTCTAAATTAGTTTTTTGATTTTTGTGAAAAAGATCAAATGTTTGGATGTTTGATTTTATAGTATCTATTGGAAATATCACCAAATTAAATGTCAATCCTGCCATTGCACCGCTGATTAACAATTGTAAAGTTTCTCCAAATATTCGACTTTTTTTAAATTGTTCATTAATATATTCAAAAGTTCCAAACCATATTGAAGTTCCAATGACTTCTCTAACTACAGTTGAATTCAAACCTTTAAATAATCCAACAATTCCATTTTGATTTAAAATGTTTTTAATTATTGACGAATAAGTATGTTGATTATTTCTATTGATCATGTTGGATACTTGTAATTGACATTTAATTAGTTCAACAGGTGTTAAGACAAAACTGGCTACGAATCCAGCAAATCCTCCACTCAAACATTTTACTAAGATGTCATCTTTTTCAAATATAAAATGATTATGTAGATAAACATTTGAAAAGTTGTACGAAGTGAATAAAATCGAAGTCTCCAAACATGCTCCTATCAATGGAGCTTTCAAGCCTTTATAAAATCCATTAATCACACCTTCTTGATGGAAAGTTCGACTAATCATTTGCAGAGTCGTTACATTATCTCTATTAGATTGTAGTCTAACTTTGATGGTATCAAATGGAAATTCAACCAATTTTCCAATCATCCCTGAAATAGCACCATAGCTTATCTCTTTGAAAGGATGTAATTCTTGTCGTATTTCGCTCATGAGATAATCTGCTATTTTTCGAAGAGCGCTTATCAAAACTACATAACGTTCAATTTCAAAAAGTTAAAATTAAATTTACTTTACTAAATTACAGATATATATTAACCGTTATATATATTTTTGTGCTTTGATTGTATGGATGTGAAGTTTGTTTATTTTTTATTTTGTTTCCTTTATTTATCTTAATGGCATGAATCTTGATGAAGCGTTACCTGCTCTACCGTGTCTAACTGGAGTATAAGTAATTGAGAATTCACCCAAGTAATGACCAACCATTTCAGGTTTGATTTCAACAGTGTTGAAAACTTTACCATTGTAAACACCAACAACTGAACCAATCATTTCTGGAACAACAATCATATTTCTTAAATGAGTTTTGACGATAGCTGGTCTTTCATTTGGTTCGGTGGCAGCTCTTGCAGCTCTTAATTTTTTGATTAAACCCATTGGTTTTGAGTCTAAACCTCTTGAAAATCTTCTTCTGACTCTAGCACCACACAATTTGGTGAAGTCTTCAGTTGACATTTCAACTAAATCTTTTAAATCAACACCTTTGTATGAAAATTGTTTGAAAGTTCTTTTCTTTTTTAATTCAGCTAAAACTTCGAGTTAGTATTCATTGATTTGATGTTATGAATCTTCGATTTCTCAACTTGTGATTTCTTGATTGAATGATCAATATTCATGGGTCTATTTGTAGGTACATACCGTCAACCATGTTGGATTCTATTTGTATATGGGAATAAAAAATTGAAGTTTTTTTTCTCTTGTTTGGTACAGTGAAAATTCAATCTGTGTGTATACAGTGCGAGTGTCACATAGTTAAGCAGGTATCTAAGTTAATTTTGTGTTATGAAATTTAAAGTGCGACAAATTTTATACTGCATGTTAGTACTATAGGGCTGAGCCCTAGCTGATGATTGTTAACTTTTGTATTCAAGTTGAAAAATATTCACAAATTGAATTTTATTAACCAAAAAGGATAGTCTGCCAAATTTAGCTTAAAAGTGATTATTCTATACATTCAACAATGAAATACTTAGCTGCTTATTTATTATTAATCCAAGGTGGTAACGCTTCACCATCATCTTCAGATGTTTCAGCTGTTTTAGAATCAGTTGGTGTCGAAGTCGAACAATCAAGATTAGAAGCTTTATTAAAAGATTTACAAGGTAAAGATTTACAAGAATTAATTACTGAAGGTAACTCCAAATTAGCTTCTGTTCCAACTGGTGGTGCTGCTGCTTCCTCAGGCTCAAGCGGTGCTGCTGCTGCCTCAGGTTCTGCTGCTGAAGAAGCCGCTGAAGAAAAAGAAGAAGAAAAAGAAGAATCTGATGACGATATGGGATTCGGTTTATTCGATTAGGATTTATAACAAATAGAAGAACCTAACTCTTTATTGATTTAGGTTTAGATATGATGTAATATAAAAAATAATAATAACCAACCAAATCTTCCAAAGGAAGATAATCTGATTGAATGTGTTAAAATCGTAGATCATCATCTTTTACTCTGCAATTTCGAGAATCACTTCACCACCTGATGTGCCCGATTAATGGGATTTTGAAGACTTGAAATGATTCAACTAGTCAATGCACTGTTCTAAAATTTCTACCATTGAGTGACGCATCTCTCACTATTAATTTTAGTCACACGGTAAAGTTTTGAGCATCCTAACTGCTTTGGTTCATTGCAAATTCAAGAAAATAAATTCGTACTACTTGTAACTCTTGAGTACTAAATTTACACTACAATAAAACAAAAATAGAGTTTAAAGCTCAAAAGTTAAGGTTTGAGCCATGATTCTAAGGCTGAAAGTAGTGATGATTGCAATTTTGTAATTTTTTTGCACCCAAAATCTCAAAACAAAGAACAGATATACTTAACTTTTTAAAAGTTACAAATTTGAAGACTTTATTGGATTAGATTTAATGTTCATTTGAAAACTTTGGAACAGAACTAATAGCTTGATTATTACATATTTGACGCTATAAGAGTTGAGGACGCTTTTTTTTTCAAATATCGCGAATTCTTAAAAAATACTTACATACTTTGATTGAGTTTAGCAATTTGATTTCTGTTGATGATCAAGAAAACTACATAATTGAAAAATGCTCGTATTGTTTGTTTTTGTATAGTATATTTAGAATTTTTCAATATTGGTAAAGATACTTCCTTTTTTTTGATTAATTTGGGAACAAAATCGTTCGCCCATGATTTTATTCACTGAATCAAAATCTTAACCAATTTAAACTACAAATTGCTAGCATGTTAGTTAAACATGATTAAAAAATCAGATATGTATAAGTGTATACAAAAAAAAAGAACTTAAGGAGCAGTAATTCTATAAAGCAAGTTATTTATTGGCTACTGATCAAAGTAAGCGGCAATATATTACAGTAGACAAATGTCCATAACAGTGTTGTCTTGTAGTCCTATTGATAAGAAAACACTGGTGTGTGCTAAGAGCATCTGCAAATAAACTTGCTTGATGTACAAATTTCAAAGACAATGATACCGGCGAAACATACACGGTATGCTTCAGATAAATCTTGATAAGTGCACAAATTTTATGTCATATTCATAATTGAATTTTATAATTTTGAATTGGATTTCTTGACTATGGCATCTATATTATTTATTTATTTCCATAATTTTCTCTCTCAATTCTAACCCATTAATGTTGTTGGAATTGATTTTGAAACTTAGTTTTTCTATAAGGATTCTAAATTTATTTATCTCTCCAACCATCAAATTATTATCCTCAGCAGTTAGTAGGTTATTTTGTATACCTTGCGTAGTATCATCATCATTATCTATATCTTCATCACTGTCATATATCTCATCCGTGCTTGCTAATTTTTTTGATTTCAAATTAAAAGTTTCTTTCACATCCAGTTCTAAATCTGTAAGATATTTTAATTTATCATATTTGTACCTTAAATTTTTTTGTAATTTCAATAAATCATTCTTCAATTTTGAATACTTTGAGATCAATTCGCTGTTTGGCTGATTTAACGAATCAATTCTATCAATCATCAGATTAAGGTAATTTTGCTTACGCACCTTGGATTCCTGACTCACCACTGTAACATTATTGTAAACACCATCCTCGTCATCATTATCTTCATCGATTGGATTCTCATCAAGATTGAAATCTCGTATGAAATCGTCCTTATCCAATACTAAATATTTTTCATCGGGTAATTCACCAATCAAATAGTTAAACTCAATCAATTTCTGTCGTTTATCTTGATTGGATAGTTGATTGAAATCAGGTAGTAGGATAGGCTGTAAAATTAAATATATCTTATTAATCAATTGATTTATGACTGTGAAATTCTGCTGCTCTAATTTAAATATCTGTTTGATTATTTGCTGGTGAATTTCATTTGAGTACAATTTCGATATGTTATGATTGATCTTTAAGTTTAGTTCCAGTAGAATACTATTCAAGTGAGTTGAGTCTATACTGGTGGATTGGATGATTGAAGATAATGAAGATGTAATTTTTATTGGATGCTTGATTATGTCTATCTGAGCATCTAGAAATCTTTGGGTATAAGTATATGTATGGCTCGCTGATGACATAACAGGACAATATTATGATAGTTGATATTTGATTGTTGTTAATAAAGAAGCCACCTGCATATAAGAAACAAGAGAAAAACAAAAACAAAAATACAACGCCGCACAATTAAAAGTAGTGAAAAAACAAATTTAGCCACGAGAAGAAGTTTGAGTGTTGTTGTAAATTTGATATTATTTATTATTGTTGAGTTGGCTGCAAAATGCACACATCAGTATAAAATTTTCTAGAAGCATCAAACAATAATAATAACAACTATAGATTATAAAGTCAAACAATAATAATAATAACTATAGATTATAAAGTACAAGGTAAAAACTAGGCCAAATTGACCATAAAAAGTGATATTGCAAGTTGAGAATTTCACTTGATGAAACATAAAACGTTAGGCTCGGAAAAGTTTGGAAAACAACGAATCTAATTTTATTCAAGTGAGTTTATTAAGCTTCAATGTTGGATGTATTAAATGGCTCTATTGGAAGTATGCACTGTATACATGATTTTATACATGTTCTAAAATTAGACTTAAAACCGCGTCAAATATCCCAATAAACTATTTTTTTATTCGAGATCAATAACAGCTTATTGGCAGAGAGTAGATGTATATAATTTTTCTGCATTAACTCCATGAAAACTCCTTACCTCGTAATTGAACACTTTAATTTCAAGTTTATTATTCTGCAATGTAATGTAATGTAGAAGATGGTAACAAAAAATGAAAACATTTTATTTTCTATTTTTCAAATTTTTTTTTCTTCTTTGACATACGTGATAAAAAAACATGTCACAATGTGATAATTAATCCGCCATAAGCGTTGAATATAATAAAGGAGGTACTTACGCTGGATTTATGATTTAAAGCGCAGTTTTAGAGGTTCAAATCTAGTACGGCGTAATGATCTGAGTCTCTTATTTTTAGTCAATTATACATTTTGCTGCGTATAACTAATATCTTACTAAAAATTTAACTTTTTTCATGCTTGTAAAAACCGTTTCAATATGCACAATAAATTATATTTGTTAATTAGCCACTTTTACACTTATGCAATCTCCAGCCTTTAATTATTTCTTCTAATATGATTTTGCACCAACAACGTTAGCACTGAAACTGTTGCAACTAAATTGTAGCTAATTTCATAAGACCCACCTCTTCCATTCAATGAGCAATTTCAAAATTGGATATTGGAAAAGCCCCAGAAATTTGTACGGTAATTACAAAAATGAATGTAGAATTAATAATAATAGTAGTAAAATGCACGTAGTTGAATGTACACTGCACAGGGTTTTTTTTTGATTTGAGGTTCTTGTAATAAATTTGAAAATCTTCCGACTGAAAATTAAACAGTAGATTATTGCTGAAACAATTACCACTAATTACTTTACATTTGTCGAGCAGAACATATAGTCATTTGATTAAGCAATTTAGAATGTCCAAGACTCTATTCAGTACCCTAGGTATAAATTTTTGTAGTGAAATTCAAGGCATTCTTGTTACAATATGTCGGCTCGGCTATAAATTGAGCATAAGAGAGAGCGTGTGTGTACAACATGACCATTGACTGCAAAATGCATTCAACGACAGCACATCCAACTATCTTCTTTAATCTCAATCATAATTATATCTATCTAAATTATGATTGTTTTTGAGTTTTACTATCAATCAATCATCATTGTCCCTGAAACAATAATATTCTAAAATCAATTAGATCAAGATCTATCCTCGATACTGTTTGATAATTATTTTTAATTTGAATCCATTTTGAAAGGTGTACGTTATGTTATTCTCGTATATTGGAGTTAGCAGCCACATAATGATCTCTTATAATTTGAAATGAAATATCTACCAATAATGGATACATAGTTTATGAGAGAAATTGGTGCACTGAGCAAAGCTTTGCATTAATTATACAACTCAATTGATATAACAGTTTCGAGTAATTACAAAGAAATATATATGATAAGTTATTAACCGGTTAAGTTCTATCACTTGAATTATATAAACGAATTATATGACTAATGATGGATACAGAGATGAGAATGGATGATTTAAGGACTGATGACCTTTGAAACTTCCAGAATATGGAGATACCATGATTATGGAAAACAATAATATCAATGTTTAAATTCGGTTAGTAAAATAAAGGGGAAGTTTAGAGATATTAAAGTGTTGGTCGGAATTAGGCAGAGAAAATTGAATTATCCCTTGAATAAAAAATAAAAAAATGACATGAAAAAGAAAAAAATAAAATAAAATAAAAAAGAATTTGGAATGAAGAGAAAATAACCGTGAAACGTGAAACGGTGAATGGCAGTAAAATTCATGGGTTGTGAAATACTACAGATCATCACAATAATAAAACTACATAGGGTTTAATTCTACGGATATAACACCATAAACATCAATTAAGCCATTGAATGTCAAACTACTGAATATGAAATTAGACACAAATCAAACTGAACTACTCGTGGCTTCAATGGAAGTAATGAAGATACACAATATGTAACTCTACAAAATGAATTAATATTAACGAAGACGGCAGAAACATATAATGTTTGGAAGTTGCAAATATGCAGCCGAAGCTTTAGATATCGCAACAACCAAAACAATAATTATACCTTCAATTGCAGTTACGATCTAAAGCTAAAAGACTTGTATGAACCAAATTCACCAGCTTTCTGAATCAAATTATTAAAATATCTAGCTAGGTGGATCATTTATATTTACAAAACTTTATTATTAATAATTAGTAGATATTTAGACGGTAGATGTCATGTTTATTGGAAACCAATGACTAGGTTTTCTAATTATCGATCTTTTAAAAAACGAGTCTAGGCTACAAACCACCACATTTAAAAGCGAGAAGCTAAAAAAAAGATAACTCCAGATGAAGATCAAGAATCAAAAAAATTTGTTAAGATGCAAAAGTTTATATTGTGTGCATGTGGTAGCATCAGCAAATAGTTACAAATTGATTAATAACAAAACACTAATAAAATATTAATAATTAGTTTAATGTATTGTACATATAATCATCAACCGATTGAGTGTTATATAGATTCTATTTGTTCTTACTGCCACCATTACTATTACACATGCCAGTGAGTAATACTGTGACCATATTTAGACCATGCTGTTACTAAGCTTGATTTGAGTGGGCTTAATTTATCCTACCATCTTTGAACCTACCCGATACATTTTGAATAAAAAATCGTGTTTCTATGGGCGTAATGCACAAACCTGGTATGAAAAATACTCGATAATTCTGTACAAGTGTGCATATTTTGATTTCATTGCTATACCTATTGAATTGATTAATATGGTGGTTAAAAGTTGGTAGTCGGCAGATTGTAGTCAACGGAAGTTAAAATATATCGCGTACTGCATATTGCTGGATAGTAACGATAATTATTAACATTCATGTCATGTACTGTTTTTTGTGTTGTTTGATTTTATTACTATATTTATAATTTATTTTATTTTATTTTATATATATATATTTTTTTTTTTTTGCAATAATAGAAAGTGAAGTGTTGGATTGAGATTTGTGAATGATGGTAGTTAATAATTGAAAGATTAAACATAATAGCTGTGTTATTGTATTACACTAGTAATCACTAATCCATTTATGTATTTCATGACTGGTCTAATTTATTAATATTTTATTTTATTTTATTTTATTTTTATTTTTCTCATCCATCTATAATCTTCCACCTCCATCTTTCTTACACCTTTCTTTCCACTGCTAGTATATTAATACAATCTTTCCCTTATGCTTAAGATCAAATATCAATTTTTTACAAGTATCATCCACTTTCCTTTCAACAACTCCTTCTCATAACTACCATTTATATTCACATCTTATATACTTGCATCAACTTTAAACTTACATTATTATCACCAATTAGAATTATGAATAATTATTCTTCAGATGAACAGATAAAATCAAACCACCTACATAACCTACATCAACAAATCCAACAACAGCTCCATCAACACGAGAGAGAACAACATCTTCAACAACAACAACAACAACAACAACAAATGAACCCTCTGAATAAAAGATCCAATTTTCAATTCACCTACGACTCGGAGAATTTTCTTTTGACTTTGATTTATGGAAACAAGCACGATATCTTTACCAGAGGCAATAAAATAAAAACTTGGGAAAAAGTCTTGAGTGAATTCAATGAAAAATTAAACTCAAATATCATTCAATCAAGAACTATTAACCACAAGTTTCAATCGATGAAAAAAAATTTAATCAATAAATTGATCCATGAGAATTTATCAATTTCAGAATTAAATCTCAATGAAAATGAAAAGTTGTTGATTGACATTATCGATTTCATGTATAAAAATAATTATTCAACTGTGAATCCTTACAATTTGAATACAAACACTTCAAATTTATCCGATGATCCAACAAATAACACTATTGTTAGTACTTCTAGTACAGGGGAGAATAATAGTGCAAATCAAAATATTATTACTTCAAACCAAACGACCCAATCAGACCAGCCAAATTATTCTCTTCCACCTCCATCATCTCATCCTTCAAGATTTGATCCAGATAGAACTGCAAGTTATTTGATTGGAAGTAGCGAGTTTGATCAAACGGTACAACAACTACAAAATAATTTATCAAATCCAGTCGTCAACCAATTATTGAATCAAGATCCAATTTCAAAATCAATATTAACAAATCAAAACCCACCACTGAATACTTCAAGGTTTCAACAACAACAACAACAAGAACACCAACAACATCACCACCCTCATCATCAACAACAACATCAGCTTCAACCATCACCACCACTACCACTACCACAGTCTTCCCGTCATACTTCAGATTTGTTAGCTTCTTCAAGCTCAGATCCAACAAGAAGTAAATATTCAACTTCGAATCCATCAGAATCTTTAATTTATAAAGATTCTTTGATATTGCCTAATTCGGGACCCTCTTCGAGTAATCAATCAACAAGTACTACCAATGATCAAATCCATGACTCAAATCAACAACACACTTCAATTCCATTCCATTCAACTAAATTAGCAGACAATGCACCGATAAATTTGTTCCTACAAGAATTAATTATTAAAATAGATCAAAATCAGAAGCATCTACATTCATTAAAAGATGAAGTATCAGATCTCAAATTAGATTTATCGACTAAAATGAGTCATGTGCTCGAATGTATAAATCAATACGATCGTAAGTTTGAATCGATTAAGAAAAAAATTGTAACAAGTAGCGATGAAGATATGCATTATAACGAAGGAATTAGTAGCGAATAAAGAAGAGGTTTACTATCAAGATCTAAATTTAGAGTCAAATTCTTAAAAATTCAAAAAAAAAAAATATATTAACCAAGGAAAAAATTAAAATAAATAATGTGACATGATATTATATGATATGGTATGTTCTGATTTGTTATGATTTAAAGGATTTTAAAAGTTATTATTTAGTTTGTTTGTTTTTTAGTTTGATTACTGGTCAATTCATGTTGCAAATATTTTGAATCACCTTTGGAGAGATTCGAAGTTGGAGAATTTAAGGCACATGCGGCAAATTTTCAGTTTTCTATTTTGCAACCAAAAGAAAGAAAGAAAAATGGAATAAAAATAAAAAAAAATAAAAAAAATTAGAAATGAAAAATAAAAGTTAGTTAGGTTCAGTTGTTTTTAACATCAAAAGTTTAGTTTGTATTATACTATAAAAATGATTCAAAAATATTGAAAAATTGTAGAGCTTGTTTGTTTATGATTTTGTCAAATATGGTATCGTATACATTTGTAACGCACAGTCTTGCGCTGAATTGTTATTCGGCTACGATACTTTTTCTAACGCACGCTACATCAACTTAATATTAATTCCAACAATTGACATGCTCTCTACACAACCTGTTGTAAATTAATCCGTGAAGTTCTACGCTTCAATTCAACCTGGAAAAAAACTTACTATGCAGAAGGTATACATTTATTGTCCTGCATTATCAATCACTTGATACTTATTAATGCACTGTTGTTGCTTGCATTCGACTTCAAAGCTTATTTGGATTTACATCCAATTGGGTATACGCAAGACGCTCATATTACACAAATACTTGAGCAATAATGTAGCCATCACATTTTATTGATTTATTTTGAATTGGTACTATTTGCGTTAGATTAGCCATATGTGCATTATTTACATATCCAAAGCTACTGTGAAGCAAAAGGTAATTTAATTATGCATGTACAATCAAATTATAACAAGCAGATGTAGATGTGAGATAATTGTAGATTTTGGATATGCAGGGCAAAATTAATCCATTTCCAATAGAAGACTCAAGATTCACTAATAAATTGATGAGTTGCAGAGCAATTTTCATTTTTTTTGTTGAAGCTCATGAGGCTAAGAGCAAACTATGTTCAATCCTTTTGAAGGAAGCATTTATATGATTAGCCTACACAAGATAACTTAAGTGTGAATAATATTAAATATTTAATAATCAAGAATGATATTTAATAAAAGTAAAAACAAGACGTAAGTAGCTCCTTCTAAAATAAATATAAGACCAGTTTTGATATACCTGCAACGTATGTAGTGTATAAAAATATAATTACTATGAATTTCCTAAAAACACAATTTATTGAACATATCAATTCATAGTTATCAATTCCAATTCGATGAACCATCAATAATATGTCGTGTCGCTATATATCCATGGTCTTTAAATCTGTAACCACAGACTGTTCTATTTTTAAACAAAGTTGAACACCATTTGATACACTTTCATGATATACAAATCAAATTGTGCACGTATTCGAATTATTTCATCATTGAACAACTGCAAAAAATTCATATCAAATAAAAAACCAAGTACTGCAATATTTATAACCATAAAAATACAATACAGTATTAATATTGCCAACGTCAAAAATAAAACTAATTTATAATATCTCAAATTTGTAGTTATCCTAAATGCTTCGATTGTGTATATAAACCCTATAATATTTATTGATAATTTTGTTAGTGAAAAATTATCATATGGCCAAATCAACATCAAGATGGGAAACAATTTGATTGAGTTACTTACCATAAATGTAATCAATAAAATTAGAATCTTAAATCTCAACTCATAACTCGACTCGTACCATTCGTGATTGACAAGAAGCTGAAAATTTAAATTCAATAGTATCTGATTTAATACAATTTTAAAAATGAAATAACAATATTGAAAAATTAGTGACTGATCAAGTACAATTTTTATCAACATTGATTTAGTGTCACTTTTCTCTTCATTAGCCCAATTCAAATATACCTCGAATAAAATCAAAACTATGAATAGTTTAAACAAATTTCGTGAATTGCCTTGATTGCATTTACTGTCAAATAAATTATATGACAAATGTAGATAAGCTTGTCGTTTTAATAGTAGTAGATCTAGAAATAATAAAATAAGATCATATTCAATATACTTATCAACTATTTTATTGCATCGATCACATATTGAAAGTTTGATATAATCACTATCATATTTGGTGTATAGTTTCTTGATATTTGAGTTTCCACATTCAATACAAATCATTAATATATTATATTTTTTTCATCGCCGCGCAAAACCGCTCTGAGAGTTAATTAAGTACACGATTCATTAAAACTAAAAGTGTAAGATATTCATTTAGTATTTGCATTTGTATGCCAAGTGTTCTCCAATATCCAATAGCAAGGCTATTTATTAGAGAAAATCCAACATGTAGACAAATTAAGTATGTTGTCCCTTTCTTCAGTCTTGAATGCGCGTGTGCAGAAGGCAATGACATTTACTTGTTTGATCTCAAACGAGTATAGCTATTTTATGTAACTAAAAGTAAACTCTAATAAATTCATAATCATCATTTTATAATTAAAGATATTGGTGGTGCTATTTCAGGAACTTTACCTAGCGTAAACAGATCAATTTGAAACATTTTCAATAACTCTGGATGTATTTCATTTTTCAGTTCTTTTTTATTCGGTGATGCAAATTGCCCATTATCAGATGGCGTTTGTGAAGTAATGTTGCTAGATGATGGAGCGCCAAATCCACTTTGCGAGCTTCCAAATGAAGATGTATTAGACCCAAAAGTAGGTTGGATAGAATTCGTAGCACTACCGAAACCAGAATTACCAAAAGGTGATGCTTGACTTGTAAAAGATGAGCCTTGATTCTGACTTCCAAAAGGCGATCCTTGATTTGCAATCGTTGAACTTTGATTCTGAGTTTGAAATGCCGATGCTTGACTATTTGATCCAAATGCTGAGGGCTGATTACTAGAACCAAACGCTGATGATTGATTCTGATTGCCAAACGCCGATGACTGATTCTGGTTCCCAAATGCTGATGGTTGATTCTGGTTTCCAAATGCCGATGGTTGATTTTGATTTCCAAATGCAGATGTGGGTTGCGAAGATCCAAACGCCGATTTGTTTGATTGAACATTTCCAAATGCAGATGATTTATTGAATGCGGATGGTTGTGCTCCAAACCCAGATGATTCGGCATTAGACTGTGATCCAAACGCAGTAGTAGGCTTTTGATTATTAAATGCTGATGTTGTAGATTGCTGACCAAATGGTGAAGTTCCAAAAGGTGAAGAATTATTACTTGATCCAAAAGCAGATGTAGTTGTATTTGTATTTTTACTTCCAAATCCAGAATTTCCAAATCCGCTTGATCCAAAACTTGAAGTATTTCCAAGAGGTTTATTTCCAAAACCAGAGTTTCCAAATCCACTATTTCCAAAACCAGATGATGTGGGATTATTATTACTATTACTTACTTTAGCTCCAAACCCAGAACTTCCAAATCCTGAAGAGCCAAAAGCTGATTGATTACCAGTTGATCCAAATCCAGATTGTTTGTTAGTCGAAGACCCTATTGCAAATGGATTCTGACCGCCTCCACTTCCAAACCCATTCATCACAATTTTCGATTTTGTTCTAAGTTATATGCTAACATTTTTTTTGTCTTCATTTTCAGCGCGCTAACTATGTTTCGTTAACTATTCATTAATCTATATAGTATTTCTTTTAAATATTCTGATTTGATATATTTCTACATTCATTGATCAATAATTGCATTTTTAGATTACATATCCCCAAAGCTTCAGAGTACACTTTTTTCATTTCATCAACCACTTGATCTTTTCTATTCCTACCTTGAGCAATTTCCATCAACGATAATTCTAAATTTTTTCTCAAAAAAGGTTTTGATAATGATATTTCATTGAATTCCATCTTATCTAAACCTTCGACTAATCCCATTCCCAACGGAGTTGGTAGTAAATAATCTGTTTTGCCCTTTTTCTGTTTCTTGATATAATCTCGCACTAAAATTTTGTCTATATGTTCTGCTATTGTAGCATCAGTTCCTATTTGATTTTTATCCATTAATGTAATTAATTCTTGCTCTGTCATATAGTTAGGCGCTGAAGTCTTACCTTCTTTCATAAGTCCACTAGCTAACTTTATTCTTTCATCTTGTTCGAAATTAGGTAATTGTTTTGTACTATCCCACTTTTTATATGTAAATATTTCTAAATAATTTCGTTCAAGTACTATTAAACCATTTGTAGTGAAAAATTCATTACCCCATTTTAATGTCACCGTAGTAGTTTGCCCTATAGCATCTTGGGAACAACACGCTAGGAATCTCCGTACAATATATTCATAAATTTTCTTTTCATCGTTAGTCAAAGTTTCTAAATTCACGTAATTTACTGGGTGAATAGCAGGATGAGATTTATCATCTTTCGTTCCTTCTCTTGGAGTCGTATGACCATTTGTTAATAAGTTCTCTGCGTAGGTTCCCCATCTTGGATCTTGCTTTTGCTTTTCAAAAATATTCTCGAAATTCATTGATCTGGGGTATTTTTCAGTTTCTGTTCGAGGATATGATATAAAACCTTTATTATATAACTTCTCAGCTGCGTCCAAAGTTCTTTTTGCTGAGAATTTGAAATATTTGGCACAATCTTTCTGTAGTTCAACTGTTGTCAAAGGATATGGACGATAATTAGTTGTTTTTTTAGACTCTATTCGACTTATAACACCATACTCCCCACTCTCAATACATTGTTGATATAAATTCAAAACAAACAATTTGTCAAAGAAATGATTTCGAACCCAATTGAAAGTAACTTTTTTTGAACTCTTTTTGATTTCGACATCAATGTACCAAAAGTTTTCGGGTTTGAAATTCTTTATTCGTTTATACCTATCCACAACAAAGCCTAGAGTTGGGAATTGACACGTACCATACGATACAACTCCAGTTTTATCTATGATTCCATGAGATTTTAAATTATCAGTTAACAATCTTGTGAAACTTGTTCCGACTCTGAAATCAACCTCCATACGACAAGAGACCGCGGCCACCGACTTCATATCCAACTGGATCGGGTTCTTAGCGGCTGCAATTATATGGTTTCTACCCAAATGAGAAAATTTACTTCTCCAAGTATTGGTTATACCTATTCTACTATTGTATCTTTTTGCAGCGTCGAATATCTCCTTACCGATGTATTCCCCTTCTCGATCACAATCCGTCCAGATCATGAGCTTGTCACACGATCGTGCTTCGTTCGCTATGTTGTCTGAGATTTCTTGTTTCACGGTTTTGATAATTAGTGGAGCTTCGAATAGTTTGCCAGGGTGGCATTTACCCCACGTATACTCTGATGAAAAGTCTAGGTTCGTGACGTGGCCGAGCACAGATGTCATGGTGACGTCGCAGTTCCCACTGGCATCATTAAAGTGGAATGTGAAATCGTAGTTTTTGATGTACTTGTTTTTGGAGTTTCGAATCTTGACACCTCTGCCTCCTAGTATATTAGCAACTTCTTTAGCTATGGAAGGTTTTTCAGCAACGCATAAGATTCGCATAGAACATGAACTTGGAAAGGTGAATGAGTGGAAAAGTTTATGTATCTAGCTATGTATATTTTTTACAATCAACGCGTAATCGCTGTTGCAAAACACCAAGCATGCAAAAGATACCAAAAGATATAAGATTCACGACAAAGAGGCAGACACCTAATAAATCTGATGATTAGGACAATCAAAGCAGATATTAGACATTGTTAGATACCAGTCACTTTATCAGTGTTACTGATTAAATCAGGTCATGATGTTGAAGTTTCGACAAAAGATACCTCTGAAAATGGTGTTTCTCAAAATGAGATAGTAATTTATTTTATATCAGCTTTGAAGTACCTTGCTACTCTTTGTATATTAGTGTTGCATATCGTTGAAGTAATTTATCGTAGATAACAAGTTGAGAAAAATTGATATCATACTTTATGTCTTTGAATGATTTTGACTCAATAAATCTAGCTTCAACTATCCAGCCGCGAAACCTACTACAATCCATCGTTCCAGCATCGACAGATGAAGAGGATGACGATGAACCAAGTATACTTCTTGATGAAGAGCTCGATCCTGAAGAATTCATATCGAGTCAGAGAGAGTCTCCAAAAGAAGTCGATTCAAATAAAGTGCCAACTCCCCGTCTGCAGACCACCTCGTTAGATTCGAAATTGATGGACTCGTTTGATTTGTTGAAAGACAGCGTTTTCAAACTTCAAGAAGATAGCATAGCTAATTTATCAACCATTTTCCCAGTGAACTTCAATGACATACCAAACTATAACAACAATTCACCCATCGAATTCCTACTTAAGCGGATAACAATGTTGTCCAACGACTTACATCATGACACTGAAATATACAAACAGTCACTAGTGGCAGGGGAGTCAAATATTGAAAAGCTTCGAGATAAAATATTGTACACCTACAATCAACTATCAATCAACTATCTATCTTTGAACGAATTGTACACTAAAGACGAATCTTATTCAAGTCTCTTGTTGAATACGTTTGAGAAATGGGATTTGAAACGATCTAAAGTACTATCAAAGATTAAATCAATTAAAAGTGATAAAAGCAAGTACGGTAAAAAGTTATCTAATTTACTAGATCAATCAAATGATTTAGATGACGAAATTAATGAAATGGAATTAAAGTTGAAGAATCTAAGATATAAGAAATTATTATTGAACAAGGAAATAGATGATACAAGCTCGGTATTAGAGAGCAAAACCGCAAGGTATATTAATATTTTCAAAGAGTTGGAAACTCAAGGTAAATCAGCTATAACCAATTTTCTCACCCACATCGGTGTGCCTGAAAATGAAATTACCACAATTGTCAAAAATGAGCCCGTGAATGTAACTTTTATAAATAACTATCAAAAAATTCATCACACCAACGACAATTCAACAGTTGAGGATAGCAATACCCAACCATTTAGTCTCAATCACAAAATTCCTTCACCAAATCTTGGAATACAACCGTTTGAGCCTATAGACAACGACATAGGTCTGTCAAATATAGGAGTGCAACCGTTTAATTTTAGTTTTAAAGAAAAAGATCCATCATCGTTGAATCATGACCATGGGCCAACTCCATACGAATTAGGATTTGCTAAAGGATCACAAAATTCACACTTAATAAAAGCTCATGTACATAAATTCTTTCAGGCTTTATTTGAAAAGTCACTCGACCCAAATAATCAAAATTATTCAAAAATCAAAGTCGACGATGATACAAATACGATTAAAGAAAAATTAGATTTAGATCCGATTATAACATTTTTAAAAATAAAGTCTCGAGCTCTTGAAGATTTGAACATACAAACTTCAAGCAAGTCGGCAGTGTATAGTGCGTTTGGTAAGTTATGGGGTAACTTAATTATGTTCCTAACTAAACAAGAAGAAAAACTAGAATATACTTTACTCGAATCTAAGAACAATCAAGAAATTTTGCACATTTTAAACACTTCAGTCCATGAATTAAACCAATTTTCAAGACAAATCGATGAAATCTCCGTGTACAATCAAATGGATTTTGAAAGTCAAAAAGATGTCTTGAAAAATTTGATCAATAGCGACTTGAATGCAATTCAACAAGGGTTTGACTTGGTCTCGAATAAAAATGTTAATGAATCAAGTGATAAATTTAATTTCAAAAAAAGTTTTTCAAATGTAACATCTGCAAAACCTACAAGTCAACTTCATACGATAAATACAGGTGAAATCAAGTCAAAAAAAATTGAATAATAGGATATAGATTTTTATATTTGACACTTTAATGTATGATGGAATCATTTCTAAGGTTTTTTTCTTGGTATAAATAAACTTGGAGGTTTTTTAGGAGGTGGTCTAAGAATTCCTGAAGATGTAGGACCAATTGATTTTTTGGCAACTGGTTCCGATTTCGTAGTAAGATTAGTATTCACCAGGTTTGTTGTTGTAGGTGGTGGTGTAAGTGTTGAAATATTTGATGGTTTGGTCTGAGATGTCAGTTTTGGTGGTAAGATCATACCTGATCTAGTAGGCCCAGCATTATTATTTGCTTTGTTTCTGATTTCTGCAACCGATGGTCTAGATTCATGTCTATTTGAGTGAGATGGGAATTGATTTTTTGGTTTTGATTTATTAATAAATACTCCATTAGAATTGGAGCTCACCGGTTGAGTATTATTTTGAGGCTTGCTTAGTAAAGTACCCGCCACGGTTGGTGGGTTTGTTTTAGCTTTTTTCTTTTCATTGTGATTGTGATCATTATTCTTTCTTTTCGTTCCTTGACCATTTAAAAATCCAGAATAAGCTTCACTTACACATGATCTGTCAGCGGCATCAGCTAACAACTTCAGCCAAACTTTATTCCTTGACAATGAATTCTTATTACCCAAGATCCAAAGAGTAGTTTTCGCTCTTGTTAATGCAACATTCATTCTTCGAATATCGCTTAAAAACCCAACATTTCCACTTGCACTAGCTCGAACACACGACATGATGATTACTTCTTTTTCTTGACCTTGATAACCATCAACTGTATTGAAATCAATTTGGTCTAATACTCCTCTACCATATTTTCTAGTGAATTTATCTTTAATAATTCTAATTTGTTCTTTATATGGTGATATTATACCTATCTTACCACTAATATCCTTTTCCGGAATTAACATGATTAATTTATCAACTAATTGTAATGCGACTTCTGCTTCTTCTGAATTAAATAAAGATTTGGTTAAAGCATTTTGCTCGTGTCTACTGACAATATCAAAAAATCTATAAGGTGATAATAATTGACTCTCATGCCAAGGTCTAGTGTTTATTTCAAGCATATTTTCCCCATCTAATAATTTGGATTTATAAAATTCGGCACTTGGGAATTTTGAAATCAGTGGATGCATTCTGTATTGAACGTCCAATAAGTAAACTGAGTCTGGATAATTTTTTTGCATTCTAACAAATAAACTTTGATCATAATTAAACGACATGGCAGCTTGAGACAAAACAGTTGGTGGTAATTGATTGGGGTCACCAACCATTATACACTTTTTACAACCGTATCTTAATGGGATAATTGCGGCCAATTCTAGACATTGACATGCTTCGTCGATGATTACTTGATCAAATTTGATTTGTAAATTTGCAACTAATTCATGCGCAGATCCAGAAAGAGTTGAACAAATAATTTGTGCTTTTTCCAATATCAACTGTTGAGTTTTTTTAATATCAATTTGACGTTGTCTGTAGTTTATCGACGCTTTTTCTCTCTGATTATTCAACTTATTTGATATTTCTTTACGTTTAAAATTCAATTCACGAAGTTTGGTTTCCAATTGTGTTGTTTCCTTTTCGCCCAAGTCATTTTGCATTAATTGTTTTCGTAAAGCATCTCTATCTTGAGTCACTTTATTAAAATCAATACGAATTTGTGGATCAACAGTAGTCATTTCTTGTTTGGTTTGTAGTTCTCTATCTACTAATTCTTCCAATGTTAAATCTCTAACTGCTGCATTCACTGCATCACTTCTACCTAATCTGACGACATTCAACGGCATATGCTGACCTTTGGAGTTACTGACACCATCTCTTAACCTTACTACCAACTCATCAACGGCTGCATTACTCGGTGCACATACCAATATTTTAGGTTTATTTTCATTATTTTGTGACTTCATTTCATTGGGTAACTCTATAATTTTTTCTGACTTTTGTTGCGATAACGAATATCCAACAATTCCTAAAATGGTTTTAGTTTTACCAGTACCGGGAGGACCTTGAATCAATGAAAATCCATTACTTTGATAACTTCCCATGATAGCTTTGGCTTGAGACTTGTTAACATTGTAAATTTTTCTCATATGTTCAGCATCTGCATCGTTTACTTCGATTGGCTTGTTTGGAATTGCCTTTATTATAGATTTATCTAAATCATACCATTGTAAACCCTTCAAGGAAGTATACTCTCTTTCAACTGTGATCATTTGCATAACTCTCATTGCAACAATTTCAGATTTTGGTGTAAGAACAGACATCATTGGTCCTGCCGGATATACTCTAAATGTGACGTCAGAATACTCAGAATTGACACTTTTGATTTGCCTTATTTTACATAAACAAGTTCTTGTATTTGGCAGTTTCATGTATTTTCTGATTTGCAGTGGGTCGGTAACTGATTCATCTTTACACGCTAAAACTAGCAAATCTGATTCAGTGATTTTTCTATCTTGGAGTATTTGTTTATTTATCGATGTAAAAACATCAAAAAACCCATCAACACTTGTCCTACTACCTATTGATAAATCAAAAGGTTTTTCATCAATAGTCAGCTTAGCCGATTGAATAGCTTGCCAACATTCCAATAAAAATAAAGGTTCAGTTGTTTTAACATAGTCCTTAACATCATTGTACAGTTCTTTTACATTTTGATACATTGATTTATCTTGACTTGGAAATTCACTATCGAAATTATAATTCCACTTTAAAACTGTAGAATATAAGGGTTTCAAATTAACATTCAATCTTAAACTTTGTCTTTCCTTTTCAAGTTTTTCAAGATCTATGGCTTTCTTTCTATCTTTATGAGCTTGAGTAATCTCCTGCATATTTTCATCAAGCTGAGTGATCTTGTCAGGTAGTGATTTCTTCTTAGATTTTGTAAAGAATAAATCAGTCAAATCAGAATCTTCTTCGTCGTCATCATCGTCTTCATCATCAGAAGATCCCTTTTTCATTCTTTTATGCTTTTCTAGATTTAAAGATCTTCCTATACTGACAGGAGGAGGTTGTGGTGGTTTTGGAATTTTTAATTCTTTATTTGTTGTATTAAACCCTGAAGGTCTTGCTGGAGCAGGGGTATAAACTGATTTTGCAGGTAATTTCTCATCACGCTTTTTATTTATCTCCTTTCTCAACTGATCCAACTTGGATAAAGGTTTAGCTTTCGGTATTGGGGCAACCGGCTTAACACCAGTTGACTTGATAAATTGTTTCAACGTGGATTGCTTCATGGATGGAACTCGAATCTTATTTGATTTATCATCATTTGAATCATAATATTTCACGTCTTCGAAATCGTCAACATCGATGATCTCAATTGGAGTAGGCTGTTCTTGTTTCCTAGAAGCATTGACTTCATCAACTATTTGATCAACTAATTTACTATTAACTTGTCTTGCCTTTGATAAAATTGACAGCCTCTGTAACTCAGTCAATTTATTATTAAATTTTTTAGCCTTTGCACCATACCTTGTAAACTTGTCAATAAAAGAGTCATCTATTTTAAAATCTTGTTCTGCAGCTAAATCAAACCCCTTAAAAACTAAATCAACACATGAATTTAATAAAGAAACTTCACCTAATTTCAACCACACAATGACATATTCAAACGCATTCATGAATATTCTAAATAACTTTTGCAGTATATTTGAATCAAAATATTTTGAAATACTATTAGCAATTATTCTGAACGAGTCTAATAATAAATGACTAACGTCTAACGTATCTCTTGTAAACTCGATCAACTCATCTAAGTGGTATTGGGTAGCCCAAAATAATGTCTTTTCATACACCATGATTAAAAAAGCCCAGCATCGTTTCCATATATTAACAATTTCTTCATATGCAGTTTCAACTTGTGGCGATGATAGAATAGAAACCATAGGGTCAGTTAATGCTTTGACAATATCCATTATTATTCTAACAGCTTTCGGAGTCGGCTCATATACTGCCAAATCAGTCAAAATTTTTAAATTATAATTAATAGCTTCAAGATTAATTCTCAAATGCTTACTTAATGATTCCTGGATGGTTTCAAACCTACCGCTTCCATCATATAATTCATTTATAAACTCGACAGCCGATTCACTTATCAATGGTGAGAAAATACTTGACCATATGGACCTTAAACAGTCCGAGTTGGCCAAAATTTCCTGAATGGTGTATGGATCACCAATACCAAACTTAGCATAGATCTGATTAATAAGCGCTGACATTTTGACCATATTTTCGTTGTGCAGTTTTTTCGAATCTAAAATCACTTTTTCATCTGGACTTGGAGTTGTTGTACTTTTGATAGAATGAAATTTGATTGCAAAGATGACCAAGTTGAAAGAGTTGACCAATTGCTTTGCAAAATAAACGTTTGAGTAAATTTTCAGATTAGCTAAAGATTCCCAAAGTGAAGGATATGTATCAAAAATGGTTGGTTTCGAATCTTTCAATAACAATTTACTATTTGAAACTAGTATTGATATGTCATAATTTAACAATTTGGTTAGCAAATCAATAGCCTTTATATTGAAATCTGGTTTTAACGCTAACGGGATTATATTATCAGCTTCTATTTCTACTGCCGCTCGAAGATTTCTAACCAACAAGAGTTCAGTACCAAATTTAGGGTCATCGATATGATTGATATCAAATATTTCCAACCCAGCTAAATAGATGTCACAACCTAGGTCTTTAAGAATCATAGATCTTTGATTTCTCATTTCAACATTAGACATGGAGGTACTGTAATGAACTTGTTGTCTCAACAAAAACGATCCTAATCTTATACATATACTTTGTCTCTGGTTTGCAGAAAGCGACTTGAGTATTAAATCGATCCACGCTGTTAAGTCCCCAAATGTAAAATCATTCAATATATTATTTTCAGTTGACGCCTGTTGTAATTGTTTAGAAAATTCCGAATTTGATAATATACCATCTAACAACTGTGTAGGTATTATAGGGGCTGAATGGTTCCAAAATTTTGATTCTAATCTACTCAATAATTTTTGAAAAACTTTTAATAATGTTGGTAGTGGATCTATTAAATATGACATTAAGTAATTGCATAATAATCTGACTGATGGATAGAATCTCAAACCAAAATGCTGGCTCATAACTTCTATATCTCTAGGAGTGTTCAACTTCAATACAAAAGCTTCATCATTTACAAAATCTATGATTTTCATAAAATTATTCCAAAATCGTACACCCCTACCGTCGGTGTAATAGTTTGCATCTTGTATTTTAAATAAATGTACCGAAAATTCTAATATAACAGCGGTCTCCAAGGTATTTTTATCATAAACGACATTATCAGCCTTCAATTTTTCAATCCAATCATTAGCATAAGATATTTCATCCGGTGTACCATCGAACAATACATAGATCAAGCCAGGTAGCACCCTTTTTGGCAAATGTAGTGTCTTCTTCGTTTGTAAATACTTGATGATTTTGGGCAAACTCTCTCTAATGGACTTTTCTTGTCGCAACAATTCAGGGTTATTAAGACACCAATGCAAAGAGGTGACCAACTGTTGCTGATCGATGTTTTGATGATTATGGACTAATGCTAGGTCGATCTCAGTATCAACCAGAAGAATCAAAGGGTTCAATACACTGAATTCCCATTTGCAAATGGTACCGATAAATTGATTAACGTTTTTAGGAGTAAGGTTGGATTTAAAAAGAAATTTGTATCTTAGTTCAGCTTTACTGTTGTTGAAACATCTCAAACAGTTCTCACAGCCAACCAAGCTTTTGGTCATCAACTCTTTTAGCTTAGATAGATAGTGGTTGTTAGAAAATGAAAACAAGATCATACTATATGTGCTTATCGGATACGCTTCAACATCACAAAATAGATGATTTCGCTCGTAATCTAGCATATACTGGACACTTCTCTTGAGTGCCTCCTGATGAACGCGATCGTTGCTGTCATTTGAGTTATATGATTCATTGATTAGTTTATATAGCTCCTCAATATTTGATGGCATGGATAATAAAAATGTTTTCCAAAATAAATTTACGCATCAAATACAGCCAACGCCGCATCTATTCCTGGACTTAAACATTGAGACTACACATAATCTACAACTAGTATTAATTGAGTCTATAAACTAGGCTTGATTAATAGAGCCGTTAAATATGCAGATAATTTGGTGTTAAATAAACTATTGAGAATTAAAAAATGGAATCAAAGCAAGGCAAAATCTAGGTTCAATATTTTAGCAGCAGTTATCCAGTCCTCTCCAGTCAGCCAACATCTTCTCATGATTTGTAACCCTCGTTTAGCATTTATGTTACCCATCTCAGCTATTTTTAAAAACCTGTTTCCAAAAAATAACTTTGTATCATCGTGTAATGTTTCGCAACCAGCTGTGAACAAGCAAAAAATTATACAGATATCTGCTGGTGATTGACTTTTGATTTTTTCGTTAGCAATATTAGCAATTTGCGTTACTAACTCCTGAACTAGATTTGACAGTCTTGGAATCATTAACACTCTTCTATACAAATGTATGATACCAGCGAAGCAAAAAACTCTGTTTGTAAACTTTAATATTTCATTCTCTTTGATCAACCTCAATAGATTTTCTGATGAATCAGTCTTTTCATAAAAATTTTTCTTCTTCATTTTCAATTCAACCATCTGATCATGATTTGATTGTATAATTTCTTCGTCGTTATTTAGTAAATTCAATAATGATTCTTTCACCTCCAACGCTTTATAAATGTTCTCTTGTGGAACAGTTGTACCATTGTTTTCCATAAATTTATTAGTTTCTCTTATAAGCTTTGTGATTTTTGAAAAATGCTGCAAAAATCTAATATCAAAACCCATTAAATAATCAATACTTCGTTTTGAAATTTGAGTATCACTATCCATCTCACTGACGTTTTCTCCGCTTTTAATTTCATTTAAAATTTTAACGCCAACTGGTTCAGAAGTTTGATTTTCTTCAGTGATGTATACATTATTGGTCTCACTTTTTGTTGCTGATAACGAACCTATGATATCAATATATACAAACCATCTCATTAGAAAGAAAGTTATGTCTTTCTCGGTACCGCTATCTTTGTTAAGTTTCAATGGAAGTGCAGATCTTGCTTTAATAATTTGTCTAGCACCTGATGTATGTGCTCTGTGTTTACTGAAATCATTTGAATTAAAGATTTCAAAACACGATAACAATAATGCGGTCGCCAATGCCTCGTCTGAAGTTGCACTTGATTTGTCTTTTAATAATATTAATAGCTCTGTACAAGATCTTGATAGTAGTTGATCCAAAACTTCATCTGGGATATCGTCTGATCCAATCAACAGCGATCTTATTTTTGCTGAAAATGCTAACAACGTAGTCAATATAGAAGAATACTTCATTGCCATTTGAGATAAAAGGATTTTGAAAGGATTATCTTGATAAATATCTGAGGGAGCTGGAACAAGGTGATGACATGCGACGTTTACCCAAAAATGCATCAAATCTCTATAAAACGGTACATTCAATAACAAAGTTGGCAATGGAGCTAACAGGGGAGGAATTGAATAATTCAAAATTTTATTTACCTCTTCAATTTCTTCTTCATCTTCATCAACCAACGGAACTAAATCGATAGATGAGTTTCTCGGTATCAATGAGTTAGACATCATTCTCATAGGTTGTGAATCTCCATACAAATTAGTCAGCTGAGTTGGTAAATATTTCTCAATTCTAGTAATATCCTCAGAATAATTAACCAAAAATGGATCCTCAAAATCTTGTAACGAAAATTCAGAATTATCTTCATCTTTTGGTTGGTTTTTGTCTGAACTTTTGATATAATTTTTAAAAATGTTAGAATTTTGCAACTCAAATTTGATATCACCGTTACTTAGCTTATCAAATTGATTGTTCAAACAATTGACTCCATTTAATAAATTATCTGAAAATTGGAAACTCTCAGATGAAGCATTTGAGCCATTTCTTATTTTGGTTGCGTAACTTTGGTCATCGTCAATTTCAATTCTCTTGTCAAATATCTCTGGTGCAATCTGCGGCGTATCAAAAGAAGCTTGCTGATACTGATTTTCAATTAAAATTGAAGTTCCATTTGGGGTCATGAATGCTGACTGGTGATGTGGACTTGGATTTGTGTTAAAAGTTTTTTCATTTTGCATATGATGTCCTTGCCTTAGCTCAAAATCATTCTTTTTTGTTTTATTTGCAATGTAATGTGATGGGGAATGTGATATTACTGAATCCAAAGGTGATAATGGTGATTGTACCGATTCTAGTGGAAAATCCTCAACAACAAATTTGATTTGATTTTCATATGTCTTTTGATTATCTAGATTTGATATTAGCTTTGAATCATGTGGAGGCTTATTTATTTTAGACACTTCTGTAGACAATTTGTTTGTTTTTCTTCTTTTGTTTGTATTCTTATAAGGACGACCACCCCAGGTCAACTTTATGGAGTAGTCACAGATTGCATTAGTTTTCTTGCAGTATGAACATACAGGTTTATTCTCGTCGCATTTGATTTTCAACCTTTTACAATTGTGACAACCATTTCTACTTCGTTGAATTTTCTTTTTTGCTTTTTGATCTTCCATAGATAAGAGATGTTGTTTGAAAAATAAATAAATCAAATATGCGAGAGTCAGTGAAATGTGACTTGACTTGTTTATTATATAAATTCTGCACAAAAAAGAGCAATCTAGAATTGAATATAGATTTTACAACTAGAAGATGTTAGAAGTTATGAATTTCATCAGCTTAAATACAATGATTCTAACTTGTGGTATTGCAATTGTAATCAAGGCTTGACTTGTATGCAGAATAAGATTTCTTATTACCCTTTTTGCATGAGTCCTAATATATACGAACAAATGTGTGTATACCAACTTAATCTTCTTCCTACTAAGAATAAAAATAATTACTTCAACAATGTGCATTAGATAAATAGATAAACCATGACAGAAAAAAGATAAGGGCCAAGGTAATATCAAGACAATTCAAACTATGGGTCCAATTCCAACTTCCAGCTTAAATCAAGCTTTTAAAAATCTTTTGAATCAACTTTATTATCTAATAGTCCACCTTCCTTCTTTTCTTTGCCTTGGTCAGCATACTTTCTGCCAAACAATATCACTAATAATTTTTCATATAACGCGAATATGTAGCCGGCAGCAATCAATAAACCACCGGCGATTGTTCCTAATCTAGCCACAAATTGTAAAAATGGTATCCTCTTTTCGGCGATTATCAATTTAATGGGCTCAAAATCGTATTTGAAATAAATTCCCGGAATGCCATTTGGTCTCTTGGTAACTTCATCTATTATAATGACTCTATGATTTTCAGTCAACGAATACTGATTTGTGTTCACTTGCAATCCTAATTTTTCATACAAAGTAGGCACAACTTTCGCATGGTACGAATAAATTTGTAATTTTTCCTCAGTCAATTTTCCAGTTGCATCTAATGGATTATTGATAAATGGATAAAATTCACCAAATGAAAATTCTTGTATGACGTGGCTGAAATTTAAAGCTTCCAACGGTACATTCAGTCTATCTCTATAACCAAACCCTCTACCAGTAATTCTGAACTCTCCCTTAACTTGATTCACTGGAATAGACCCAAATATATGACACGCTGGCGCTCCTTCGTTGATTCTAAAACCCTCACCTTGAAATTTTGCTACCAAACTTTCTTGCATGACTTCTTCCAAATCTGGGGTGTCATGAAAATTATTTGGGTTATTGATCTTGAATTCAGACGGGATGAAGAACTTGCATCCTTCAAAATTCAATGTTTCGCCCGCTAGGTATCTGTCATGAGTGATGTCCTCAACATTAGTGTGTATGTATTCACATGGCATCCCAACAATCATGTCCAAATTTATTGTAAGATCTGATTTTATGATATCTTCTACTATGAATTGGCGATCTATGTAACCACCAATGAAACCTCCAATTTCGATCCATAATAATAACAACCCCAAGAAGTAAGTTAATATGGTTGAAGCCCCGCCTCTTTGCGATCTGACTTGCTGATGAGGATCTACTTTGGGAAAAGCATCAAAGGTTTTCACTCTCTTTGAAAAACTGACCATAGAATGTGTCTAGTTAAATTTGATTTACCAAGTGAGATTTTACCACGTAATTTTTCTTCTGTTGATCTATTGAAACGCACAGAAGATAGAGGTGAAATCTACACAAGATATTCAAACGATAGTTACAATAGAAAGCTGAGTGATACGTTAGATGTTTCAGTTAATCAAAAGAAAGACGTTTGTGTTGTGAAGTGTTACTGATTATCATTATTTATAAATTTTACCCTTGAGCCGCTAGCCCTAATTTGGAAAAAGAAAGCTGCAAATATTATTTGTGAATCCTATCACAGGTGTTATTTGTCAACTTGTTATGGAAAACGATATCGAATTTTCTGATGACATCCGTATACAAGAGCTACAATCATGCAAGCTAATCTATCAGGATTTGAATATTGATTTTGCTCGAACGCGTGGCTCGCTAGAAATTCCAGTACTGTTTGAATCTGGTGTCACAGCACAACTTAAACGAGATGAGATTATAGTTGCGTCAAAAGAAGTACACAACCTACTTCCCATTCAGTTTACTTTTTATTTGCCTGATAGATATCCTGAAGAAATACCTCCAGAAGTCAAATTATCAAACAAGCTAATAAGTCAAGAAGTTTTGGATTCCTTGATTTTGCAATTAAACTCAATATGGAGGGACTATCAAGATCAGGTTTTGTTCAATCTAATAGACTTTTTGCATAATCAAACTCAAGACCATTTAGACATTATTTTTCCTAAAACAATAGTGATTGAAGATCTGGAATTATATTACAAATTACTAGAATACGACAAAAATTGTAAACTTGCAAAATTCAACTCGAAAACTTTCACTTGTGAAATATGTCAGACTGATTTTAAAGGTTACAAATGTATGTTATTTGAAGATTGTGAACATGTATTTTGTACAGATTGTTTAAAAGAATATTTTGAATCTTCTATTACCTTGGGTGAAATAGATAAAATCCATTGTCCAAATTTTGATTGCAATAAAAAGTATCTTAAAAAAATTCAAGATTATTCTCAATTGAAAACCTGGATTCTAGACGATAATAATATCAAAGATGTCGTAAATACAATGATGAAACCAGCTTTGTCAATGGAAAAGTTACAAAAATTAGAAATCAAACAAGCCTTAAGAAAACGATATTTGGAGTTGCACAGAGCTCAGCGATATAAGTTAATAAAAAGAATACTACCCAAGAGAATAGTGAAATGTCCAAGAGTAGGATGTGAAGAAATCATATTTAGAGAGGATCCTAGTGAGAAATTGGTAATTTGTTCAAGGTGTAAATTTGCATTTTGCCACAATTGTAGAAAATCGTATCACGCAAGATTTAAAGTATGTAAGACAATCAATGAAAATGGAAGTTACTCAGACATTCCTATAGAAGATTTACGAAACTATAGTCTTTACTCGAGAGATTCATCTGAGGCACAAATATTGAATGCAAAATATGGTAAAAATTGTATACTAAAAGCAATCAAAGAATATGAAATGGATAACTTGTTTCAAGAAATGTTGAGTACTTTAGACAATTTTAGGGAGTGTCCTAACTGTAAAGTTGTTATAGAAAAATTCGAAGGTTGCAACAAAATGAAGTGCACAGAATGTAATGCTAATTTCTGTTTCAATTGTGGTGCTGAAATTCAAAATAATCACAATCATTATAATGATCCGAGATCACCCTGCTATAAATTATTACTACACAATATTATTATTGAAGGTGACGATGACAATAATATATATTAAAACCCTGGCTTTTTATGAGGACGACCATATCTATAACATTCTCTGAACAATCTTCTTCTTCTAAATTCATAAATTATATCCAGGTGTACAACATTTTTCATATTATCATAAATCCAACCTTGATCTTCATTTTCTTTTATTATAAATAGATCCGTGTTCAATGATCTTTCTTTGATGAAATTTTTTGGTTCCAAGTCTATATTCCATTTATTAATCAAACCAAAATCAAACTTCCAATCATTAGGCGGTAAAACTTTTGACAAGTGATCAACACCTGGTGGTCTTTTGCCTGATAATCTTGATTTATTATTTTTATCATAAAATGTAGTTGAATACCTATAGAAAGACCATTTGTGTTTTAGTATACTTTTAATTTGTAGCTCATACACTTCTACCACTCTGACCTCTGGAGAATCATCTACTATAATATCATTACGATCGAATTGTTTGACTTCTTTTTCCGTGTCTTCAATGACTATTGGTGGCGCCAGTTCTTTCTTCTTCAAGGCATTTAATTTCCTCGACTTGCTCATGTCAACCAAATATTTTTTTGCTTTTGGATGGCATATGATTAATCCTACCCAACCGGATTGTATAAATATAAGCCTCCAGGGAATAAATTGACCAAAAAATAGTGTACCAAAAGTTGCAACTAAAACACCATAGAATATAAAAGTTGATAATCTTTCATCTTTAAATCCAGCCGTTTCATAGTAAAACTTTTCACCATTATCAATTCCTTTGATCAAATCGGTCGTTAAATTTTGAAAGTCTCGAAGATTTATCAATAAAGCCAATTGAGATTTTCTATGTCTTGCTGTTTCTCCTTCTTTTTCTGGATTGGCTGCTGCTTCTGTTGGTGTTTGAGACGTTATGGTATTTGATTCTGAAATTTCATCCAGAATTGAATAAGTCGAAGAAGCAACCTCTGCATTGGCGTGTAAATACTCGTCATCTACTAAGTCCTCAACAATGCTTGTTTCTTGAGTCTCAAACAAATAACTCAAAAATGATTCTCCTCTTTTTTTAACTTTGATTAAATCAGGTCTTCTTGGTGGGTGTCTGTATACATAACCAGGTATTAAAATCCCAAATAATATGAATAATAAAGGCAATGCTAAAACCAAATGAGGCCAAATACAAATAGCCGTATACAAAATCAATATACATAAAGTTTTAGTAGGTTGTTTCCAAGATATAATGCTGATTAAAAAATATTGTAAAGCAAAAAAGTTTGTCATTTTCGTAGCCAATTTCTTGACATTCGATACTAGTAATGTGATTGACAATCCTGGTCTTTTATTTCTTTCGGGATCATTTAATCTTTTTTCAAATAATTCTCTTTCCGGTATATCTTGTGGTAATGTTGATTTCAACAACTTCTCGATCATTCTATCTGCAAAGTGTGAGCTCTTCTTAGTTGATGTATTTTCTTCCGCTGATGAAGCCATTGATTCAATGTGTGAGATTTCATCATCGGTAAGATCAACTGATCCTTTACGGCCGTACTTATCCAATCCCATTTCCAATATCGTCGATGCTGTATTGATTGCAATTGCACGTTTACTACTCGGGTTCTTGTCTGCTATGTTGTTTCCTTTTATGACTGCTTGATTAATAATATTCCTAGCAAAATCTTTATAAGAAGAAGATGATGGAGTAGAAGGAGGAGAGTTAAACTCTTGATCCATCCTTTTTAATGTTGTGAGTGTATGCAAAATAAGTGGAAATATGTGGGGGACGGATTTTTCACCTGTGAGCACATGATAAAAATCATAGCACTAAAATTTACAAAGAGACCTTAGACAGCATTAACTTGATTTATATTACACTAGCTGGTGATTTATATAGGTTCGTTTATAAAGAAGGGAAATTAGTATCGTTGATTTCTGCTTTACCTTGAGCTTTGCCACCTCTTGAAGAGCCTCTTGGAGCACCACCTCTTGAAGAACCTCTAGAAGAACCTCTTGGAGCACCACCTCTTGAAGAACCTCTTGAAGCACCTCTTCCACCTCTTGAGCCACCTCTTGGGGCTTTGTTAAATGATGGGACTTGCTCGTCAGAAAATGTGGTTTCAATATCCAAAAATGATTTTTCTTTATGTTGTTTAGCTTTTGATTTTTTAGCAGCAGTTGAAGCAAAATAGATTTCTTCTTGTTTTTCAATTTTTTCTTCAGACTTCCATTTGTCTTCAGCACCTGCATTAGCTTGTCTAATTTTTTTAGCTCCATCTAATTCTTGTTGTTTTTGTTGTTGTTCAGCTAAGTATTCTTGGAAACTTTTTTTTGGAGTAGTATCAACTTCTTCTTCTTCGTCAGCTTCAGCTTCTAAGTCTTGAGCAGCATCAAGTGTACCTTCAACTTCACCTTCCAATTCTCTTTTATCACTTTCACCCCAACCTTGTTGGAATTTTTTCTTGGAATCGGTTTTACCGGTTCTTGAATGACGATCAAAAGGTTTCTTTTGGTGTTTAGTGGTGGTAGATTGTGGACCTGCAACATCTTTATTGATGTTTTTGTTTTTCAAAGCAGCTTCATTACCAGTGACTGCCTTCTTTTTTTTGGCTTTAGCTGGATCAGCTGAGGCTGGAGCAGTATCAGATTTTTTGGATGAAGTGTTTTTTTTAACAATTTCTCTGATTGGAGCAACAGGACCACTGTCTTCTTCGACGTCGTTTCCTAATAAGTCGTATAAGTTCTGCAAAGTTAGTACTGAAATATGTATATAGGAAGTGAAAAAAAAAATTGTATAGGCTCACACGATTTTTGCAAAAGTTTTCAGTCAACTGTGGAAAATTGATCAAATTTCGTTGAATGCCATTGACAGCTTTTAGTTTGAATTGAATTACTCAATTTATGATCTTGGAAACTAATCTTGACAGATCCAAAGTTTTTAGAATATAGGTTTCAATTTCTTGAATCTTGAAAAGGGTTCATAAATTTCAAACATTCTTTGAGCTGATGGACGCCACAATCAATTGATTCCACTTTCTGTTTAAATCTTAAAAACATACCTTGTTTTGAAAAGACATTGTTGTAACCTTTCTTTCTTGTCGACTCTTCCTTTATTCAACTGATTTAGAATTTCAAGTAATTGGAAAAATGCTGAATTTTTTTTTCTCTGTTGACACTGTATGCAAAATTTTTGAGTTTCGAGCAACATCAAGTATGTTGTTACCCGGCGCATGTCACTCACAATATTATTTGCATCCCAACCGCAACAAAAATCTTAATATAAGTTCATATTTGAAACAAACGATAACTGTACTAAAATATTGACTACACATTCAAGACACCTAGAGTATTAGACGTTACTACCATCAATTAATATGGTCAGATTTTTATATTTATCTTATCCATATATCTATTATTTGTGTTAATCTTATTCATATATCTTGAATCTGATTTGACTTTTCTATTGATATTAATAATAGATAATGATCAAGATGAACACAAAGGCTCAACTTCAGTCTAAATAGAACTTTAATACTCCTGACTTTTGAGTTTTTTGATATAACCAAAGTAGGCTCAACTTTGGTCTAAACTACAAACGCTAAATTGGTTGTTTTTGAACATGTACAAATCACTTTATACTGTATTTGTGCATGTTCTAACGCCTCAAATGTTCATCTCTTTAGGACTCTCGAGCTTCGATAGGTTCATATTAATTTCAGAACCAAGTGATACATTTATTCAGATTGATGCTTCTTATTTACGCTATTTATTACTTTTATTTTCAGGCTTTATAAACTCTTCTCCAATTCTTGTTAAGAAATTTCGTATCGCCAATCTCAAATCTCCGGACATGCTTTTTGAAAATAATCTCAAAGTTAAATTATACATTGTTGGACTGAAAGATTTGAAATCGTCGTCATCTAACTCAATGTAGCCTTCAAAGATTTCAATTATGACCGGTTTCCATGTACTTATATTCCTCTGCTGATTAGTCTCATCAAACTCGGAGTATCTTTCAGTAATTGTATCACACAATGGTATTATATGTTTCATTATATCTTGCTTGTCGCCCGGGGAAGTTTTTTCATCGTCACAATACATTCTAAACATTATATTGATAAAGACAGCTGAAGAGCTTGATTCTTGCTTTAGTAGGTTAGGCAATCTTTCTATGACTCCAGCATTCCATAATCTGACTCTTAAATCGTAATCATCATTAAAGGTTTTAGCAAAATCATAACTACTATGCAAAAGTTTTGCTAGCTTCATCAAGTATTCATAAGGAACGCTTTCATAAAAACCATCATTTTCAAATAACTCTGATAAAGTTTGTATCAATAATAATTGCAATACACTTTTGACAACTATTGATGATTTTTCACGAGATTTCTGAAGTCTGCTCTCTGCGTCATCTATATACGATTTTGGTTTTGCTTCCATTTCTTCACCTCCAATATCACCTTCTTGATCTTCTTCGTGTTTATTTTTTAAAGGATCAGATGTAAATAACTCTTTAGCTGTGGTTAATTCAAACAATTTGTTGAATGCTTTTGTGGTCTCTTTCCAATGTTTTGTAGTAAAATTTGATGAGTTTTCAATCATTAAAGTTGATAAACAATCTCTACCGATTCTTGCAATAGTATCATTTTCTTGACATATGCATGAAATTATCAACTCTAAATATTCACCTAACAAATGATTCAACACATTGAAATAATGTCCCATCAATTTGATCATACTTTTCAAAGCTTGTATTAAAGTGGTGGATAACCAAACCGACAATTTATCGTTTGAATCGTCCAAATTGATTTCCCAGTGATTAGTTAACACGTTGAATATAGGGAATAATAGATCATGACAAATCTTGTTCCAGAATTCAAATTCAAAATATTCACCATATTTCATTAACACTTCAAATAAACTATTCAAAGCTCTGGACCTAACTTCCAACTCTTCACCGGTCATGATGATATCGTGGAATCCAAATAATACAGGAAACCATAATTTGATTAGATGTGCATTGATCTCTTTGGAATCAAGTTCTGTTTCATTATTCAAGAAGCTGTATTGAGCTATTTCATGGATCAACCTGGATAATACATCTAAAGACAACAAACTTATTCTTTGAAATCTTTCATTTTTAGCCAACTCAGTAAAACAAACAACTAAATCAGAAAATGAATCTTGACTGCGGACTTCTTCAATATATTCTTTATTGATCCAATTTGCCATCTTGTAAGATTTCATAACTAAAGACTCTTTATTCTCTTTTGCTGCAGCCGTACATACTCCAAATATAGTTTTCCAACCTGATTTGATTTTACTTGCTCGTGCTAATATCATATTATTAATACATTCAAGTACCATATCTTTTACTTCCAATAAATGATTATTCAAAATTATATATTCAAAAGGTTTTAAAAATTCCTTTTGAAATTTGAAATGAGATAATTCATCGATTTCCAAAAACCTCATTGATAATTGTCTCAATGAATCTAATGCAAAAAACAGCACAGCTGGATTTGTATCACAGCCAACAGCTATGAAAGTCTCATTCATGATTGACCATATATTAGACCATTCTAATCTGATACGATCCATGTTATAATAACATATATCAACAACTTTTTGTAATGAATAAGTTCTTGGATTGGTACTCTGTCCGGAAGAATCAATTTCTTCCTTGGCAACTTGTGACAACGCTTTCACAAATTCAATAATACTTTGACCTGATAAATTGGCACTATTTGTGAAAACCTTATCAATTGAAACTTCCAATTCAGTTTTAGTTAATAACCTAGCAACTTCGTTTGTTAAATGTTGGTTGTGGTATTTGTTAGATGCAGATTGTGCTGGAGTTTGTGATGTAAATGAACTGAAAAAACTACCACTTGTTCTTGTCGTATCAATTGAATTACGTGTTAGTAATTTAGCATTTACTACATCTGGGATTGAATCTTGATCAACACCTTGAGCAATCAATTGCAACCTTTCCAATTGTGAAATTGAAGTTAAGATTTGCAACCAAGCACTAAAGCCCAAATTATTACCCTCACTGACAGCTAATTCTAGCATTATATGAATAGCATCAACATTTTTTTGTCTCATTTCTTCGTAATTGTTAAGATTTTGGAATTGGACTAAAGCTCTTATAAATGATGTTCTAGCATAATCCAAATCGAACATACATGCAATACGTATTGATAATTTTATACCTTCTAAACAAGCTTTTGTAACAAAATCTTCGTCGTACTCTTTGAATGGAGGTGTCAATCCTGCTAAGATTGACATCCATAATGTATCAAAAATAGACTTGACATGCAATACACTGGATGCAACATAAAATATTTCGTTCAGATCATCAGCTTTTAATTTTTTTCCCAAGTTTTTAACCAATTTTTCTGTCTTTGTTGCCATTTCTTTAGATGCGTGAATATACGCTTCTTTATTTAAATCACGACCGCCAAAAAATCCAACTGATTGATTTCCAATAACATTCATATCACCGGCCAACAATGCTGCATGCTGTTCTGATTGTAGTTTGATCTCATTGTTTTGAATTTCTTCGTAAATCTTTTCTAAAAATTCTCTTGGTAGATCCTTTCCATCATCAAGACCTGAATTATTAGCAATGAAACTATCAATGCTCATTTTGTTTTTGATACGTACTGAATGTAAATCAGTGTTTAATAATATCACCGAATAAGCCAATAAATATGGTGTATCAGCATTAGTAAATACGTTAGGATTTCCCAAAACAAATTTTTCAGCAAATTTTAATAAAAATCTATCAATTTTTTGACCTTCACCAGGTAATCTGAATGGTTGTAGAAACTTTCGAAGAGCTTCAACAAAAGTTGAGTTTTCGAAATCCATCTCATCAACAAATGCATGCATAATTGCAATATTTTTTTCATCTCCTTCACCTAAGTACTCACCTATGACTGATTTATCAAGTCCATCAGTGTTTAATAAAAATACTCCAATATCTTTTGCTTCATCTGAAGCTATAAAACCATTGTTGATAAAAAATGCAACACCTTTTTTAGCTTTTTGATTGAACTGTTTTATTCCTTCTAATAATATTTTTTTACGTTGCTTTTGATTTTCAAACTGCTCAAATTTATCAGTATTAGGAATAGGTGACCCATTAATATCGTCAACAAACGAAGTATTTCTTGAATTGCTCATGGAGGTACTGTTAGAATCTGATCTGTTTCTGCTCAACGATAAATTTGAGTCATTATAAACAGGCTTGATATTTGTAGTTAATCCCTTTTGTGCCCAGGAGTATAATGACCTCAAAAAAGCTACTGAGCAACTGATTGATGTCATTTTCAATGCATATTCTAATGGGAATTGACTATAAATTTCGGGTTCAGGCGGCTTGGATGACATTGTACTACTTGTTAAATTTGCAATTTTGTTTATATCATACACTGAGATCCCATTTCTTCTATTTTCAAAAAATGCATACTTTTGTTGTGGAGTTACCTCAATTCTTTGTAGTGATAGCCTAGTCAAATAATCAATGATCTTTTCACAAATGTTGGTCAGGTTACTATCGCAATCATAATTTAAATAAAATTCAATTATACACCTTGAATCATTGCATAATCTCTCTATTATGGATAGTAAATATCTCTTTTGATGTGGACTCGAAGTTTTCATCTCAGCAACCGGAAAATAAATTTCATCCCAAAATACGGGTATTTCTCTCTTAAATTCATTTCTTAAATTAGATATAATCAACCAAAATATTTCTAATGACATTTCAAATACAACAGCCACCAGGGAGGCAGCATTCTTAGACAATGCCATCAACAAATATTGTTTAACCGTGTTTATTAATCTCATTTGATGATCATTAGTATTTGCTGATAGTAAAACAACGTCACGACTAAGAAAAATGTCTATATGCTCTTTAAGAATGGTATGGATAATATGCAACGATAACAACTTTGACCTTACTGAGTGTGATTTCATATCAATTGTGGTTGAATCTAACGATTTTATGGATAGTTTACACATTGCTCTGAATACTAAAAATGCATCTTTAACAACTACATCCTCATCATTTTCAGTAGCAAAATTAGCTTCATTAACACGATCACTGTCATTGAAACTGTCATTTATCTTTTCTAATCTTTTTAGTGTCAACTTTTCTGCAGATAAATTATTTGGTAAATCGATTTCTTCTACTGAACGCAGCTGTGATAATTTAGGTTTACTTTTTTGTTTTGCTGACTCTTCAACTCTTTGAAATATAGCTCCAATGACTTGAGTTAAAATACCTTGTGCCACTGCTTGATTTCTGGCACTTAGTGAAAAAATGAAAATGTTATAAATTTGTCTGACAGCTTGTAGCAAAGATGCACCATGACATGGCATTAACAATATACAATGCATCAAAGCTCTAACAACCTGGAGTTCAATTTCAGGATCGGTTCCTTCACCTTCAAAACAATTACTGATAACATTGACTGAATCTTCTGTTAATTTGATCTCCTCTGAACTATCTGTAAATTGAGCATAATTAAATAATTTTGCAAATAAATCAACAGCCTTTATTTTTAAATCATTACTAGAAGTTTCACAACATGCTTTTAATGCTTCGTATATATCTTTTGGATTTCTATTATCTGGGTCATTCAAAGAATTTAGAGCCTTTTGTATCACACTTTTAAACTTTTCATTTTTCTTAGCTTCTTTGCTTGAAAGAATCAATTCAAAATTTTTCTTAAAAATTTGAGTATTATCAACTGTTGAGATTGACATGGATGAAGGCAGACGCAATTGACCTTGTCTTTCAATTTGATTCTCTGGTTTAGTTGTTATTGAATCAGTATCAGTTGTTGAAATAGTAGGTATAATTGGTGGCGAAGTTGATTCTGAATCTGCAACCCCATTATTTGATAAATCTTCTTTCACTTCTTCAGGTAATTGACTTTCTTCAGGTTGATCTGTGATTTTGTTGACAATTTCCACATCCAATTCATTAGATGATTCTTCATTTTTGTTTGAGTCTTCATTACCTTCAACTTGAGCTGAAGTATCTGTTTCTAATTTCGATTGTTCAACATCTTCTTTTGTTGGTTCCTGCGCCACTTTTGCTGAATTTCCAAGCTCATCGACTTGACTTGTAGATTCATTTACCTTGGTCAGTGATTCAGTTGCATTGCCATTTTCTGAATCTTGTGTATCGGGCATCACTATTGAAACCTATATTCAAATTGATTTCTGTTCTGTTGTGCTTTTCCTTTTCGCTCACCAAAAATAAGACAGAAAAATTCTACTACGTAAGATAAAACACGACTACATATATTTAAACTATCTAAAACTCACTTAATGCTACGGATGTTGCTTGGAAATCATCATGAGAAATGGATATATTGATATTCTTTACACCAACTTTTTTAGATGCTTTCTCTGCTTCTCCGTGTAATTTTACATTTGGTTTTCCATTTGAATCTCTGATTATTTCAATATCAATTAAACTAGCACCAGCTCCTTTTGATTCAACACCTAAAGCCTTGAATACAGCTTCTTTTGCTGACCAAGTACCGGTGTATGAAGCTTGTGGGTTGGATGATTTTTGACAATAATTGATTTCATCTTTAGTAAAGTTTCTCTCGATGAATGTCTCATTGGCAATATTCAACTCAGATAATAATTCAACATCAACACCAACACCTTTTGAGCTTTTGTTTAATGAGGTCAAAGCTTTTGCTGTTTCTTTGGCTACTTCACTGACATAAGTTTTTGATTGAATGTTTTTATCTGTGAATGTTAAAGTTTGAGTTTTTGATTCTTGAACTCTTGCTAATGGATCCAAGTAAACTGGTTGTTCTAAATCATCATCATATGGAGCCTTATCTTTAGCAACAAACATAGTATTTCTAGTGATTGCATTATGCATGTATCTATAAGTTTTCTTATTTCTTAATTCGACTTTATTAATATAAGTCTCATAAGTTTGTTGATCCAAGACAGAAAATAAGTAATCTGGATGAACAACAATAGCTTGAGCACCTTTTTGACCAAATCCAAATGATGTGACTGATACCGCTTTAATACCATCGGTTTGAATTGATCTTGATGGATATAAAACGTATTCATATTGTTCTAATAATTTATCAACATTATCAGCATTTCTATTACCTGGGACTATACCAGATTCTAAGATTTGAATTGCACCATTCAACATCCAAGCACCGGCTGCACCTTTAGGATGACCAGTTAAATATTTTTGGAAAACACCAAATACGGGATTACCTTCTGATCTACCCAAATGTTTCATCATGCTATTGATGGTTGCCGATTCATTTTTATCATTTGCAACTGTAGATGTACCATGGAATGAAGCAACGCCAATATCATCAATTGTTAAATTGAAAGCAGCTAAAGCACCTCTTAATGGTGAGATTCTTGGATCTGATTTGTAAAAGGAATTACCCCATTGTTTCTTAGCATCAGAAACTTGTCTCTTTGATTCTCTATAAATCTCTTCGGTTCTTTCTTTGAGGAAATCATCAATTGAAAACTCAGTGCCAAATTCTTCTCTTGATAATTCTGCTTCATCTTGTAAATAACTAAGCTCATTTTCTTCCCAAGCTTTAATTTGATCCAATCTTTTCATCAATTGTCTTTTTCTATATTTGATGTTTAATAATGGTGATGGATATTTCAAATTTCCATGATGTTCTCTTGCAGTTGTCAAAATACCTTTACCTGGAGCTGGAACCGATCTACCGATTTTATCTGTTGCTGTTGCTGTCATGGCCAAGACTGCATGAATTGGTACACCCATCTTGATAGCTAAATCTGCAGTCATGATGACTTGAATACCTGAACCTTGTGCTTCCATAAACCCATTTCTGGTGGTTGTGGTAGGTCTTGACATTTCTTTTGGAGTTCTACCATGTTTGAACTCATCAATAGCATTGGAAGTAGCATTCATGTTGGCAAACTCATAAGAACCTTCTTCTTGGAAATCATCATAACCACCAACTAAAACAATTTTAGCTTTACCAGACATGATTGTTTCAATACCAATATCAACAGATTCAACGGCAGTTGCACATGCACCTACTGGTGTTTTGATTGGACCAGAAGAAGACAACAATAACATATTAACCCAAGCGGCCATGGTATTGATGAAAGATTCTTGTAAAATATCATTTTGTACTGGTTTGTCAGCATATCTATCTTTAAACATACCTTTCAAAGCTGATACACCACCCATACCTGAACCAGAACAATTACCAACTTCAGAAACATGAACGTATTTATAAAATTCATAAGGATCAGTGATACCAGCAGATAATAAAGCTTCTACTGTTGCTACCAACACGTACAATGTAATTGGATCAACTTGATTAATTGTATCCTCTGGAATACCATAAGTTTTAGCATTCCAACCGGTTGGAATCTGTCCTGCGACTAATCTATCAAATCTCAAAGCTTTTGGTACAAATAATGTACAACCTTTTAATAATCTAACGGTATATTCACCGCTATCTTCAATTTCAAAAATTTCACATTTTTCACCATGTTCAAGTTTATAATGTTCAGCGGTTTCTTTTGAACATTCAAATGGTTCTAAATCATGTTGAATAACAACTTCTTGAATCATTTTCTTATTTTTTGGATCATATCCATTAAATAATTCCGGTTCGATTAATCTAATACCAGAATGATCTAAAATTTCTTCTTCATACTTGGATTTAATATCTTTATCATCAATTGGAGCTTGACTTTTAGCATCAATCCAACCAGAATAAGGTTTTCCTTTCAAATTACCATTATGATATTTAATCAAACCCATAATCCATGCCATTTCAATGGTACCTTCCAAAGAAAACTCACCAAAAGCTTCCATTTCCCATCTTGTTCTTGAGTTACCCCATGGACCAACCTCAGCAAACCCAGTTACAACCACAACATTCTCTAAATCTAACATTCCTTCCAAATCAGGCGACTTGTCTTTAATTTCTTGATAAGATTTCATTTTTGGAAACTCAAATTTCATGTTTGCTCTTGGTTGAACTTTTACTGAATTGTAATTTGAATCAACGTTATCACCATTAATAACTTTTTGTTCAATTGATGATTCAATTGAAACTGCTCTTCTAATATCGGCATTTTCAGTTAAATCATTTCTTAGTTTAGTTGTGAATTCTTTTAAATTATCAATACAATGGAAACCACCATTTAAATCAGCCATGACTGGTTCTTCTTGACATAATTGAACGATTGAAGGAGTTAATAAACCTAAAATGTTGAATGCCATTTCTTTTTGAGAAAATGTTCGAACTCCTAATTTTTCAATACCTTCTGCAATGATATTATTTCCACTCATTAATCCGGTACCTCTTGTCCATCCAATGACTGCACCACAAACAGTCAATTTTGTACCCCAATCTTCAGAATACCATTTAGTAAATAATGTTTCCAAGGAGATCTTAGATTCGGAATATAACCCATCAAAACCAAAAGTACCATGATTTGGTGATAATGGTAAAATACATTGAGCAGGTCTTGTATCTGTTGTTTTTCTTGATTTGATTCCACCTAATAATCTCAACAAATTAGTTAACATCATTCTATGAGCAAATTCAGATTTAGAATCAATATTATCTAAACCATTTCCATTTTCTGGAATGGCAGCAAATGGGATAACAACATCCAAATCCCAGCCTAAACCACCTTTTTTAGAATCTCTGTAAATGTAATCAACCAAAGAATCAACATCTTGTTTAGAACCTTGATTGAATGGTACTACAATCAAAGTTGATCCTGAAGCACCATATCTTGCATACATATCTTGATAAAATTCTGTAACTTTTTTGGAAAATCTTGAAGTGGTAACAATGACTTTGGCACCTCCACTTATTAAACCTTGCAATATTTCAGCACCGATTGATCCTGCACCAGCACCTGTTACCAATACATATTTATCAGCAAATGTTAAACCATTGATAGCGGCTGATTCCAACCCATCCAAATAAATAGATGATAATTTACGATCGTATTCCCAACCATCTTTAGTTTTCTTTTGTAAATGTAAGAAAGGAATGGTTTGATTTGGAATAGTTGATGAAACTGGTTGTAAGATTGAAGTTTTATCAGGTAATGAAGCGATTTCATCATCATCATCAGATGCTGTTGATAATTCATCTTCTTCAGTTGGAGTATTGGTACCTGTTGGAGCTTGTAAAATGTCTTTTGTCAATTGTTGAGTTTCAATTTCATGGGATGAGTCAACAACTTTCAATAATTGTTGATAAACTTTTTGTAATTCTAATTTAGAATCTTTTGAAGCTTGTTTTGCAATTGCTTTATAAACTCTTGCTAAATCTTCTTGTATAGTTGATTGAGAAACTTTAGTCATTGAACCACCTTGAGCCATTTCATAAACATATTGCTCAAATTTTCTAACCGATTCTTTATTTGTTTCTTCGTAAACAATATTACCTTTTGAAGAAACTGTAGTTTTAGGGCCAGTAATTCTTGAAACATCTTTAAATACTGGTTGCTCATTGATGACTTGTTTACAGTTATCAATCAATTGTTGACCCAATTTTTTAGCTAGTTTATATGTCTCACCTTTATATTCAGGACAATGATCAATATGATATTGCATAAATTTGATTAAAGTTGGATTAGATCTATTCATAATTTGAATACATTGGTTGATTGTTTCTCTATCGACTGAAGTTAATTTACCAAAAATAATATCAAACCACATTGACAAAACATCTTGTCTTGCCCAATTCCAATAGGAATCATAAGTTCTTGATTTTAATTCTGAAAAAGTAGGCTTGATACCCTTTGCATAAAATTCCCCATGCTCTGCTTCCCATAAATCCAATTCTTGTTGTAAAACTTGAGTTGCTTCTTTTTCTTTGATAAAAGATTTTGCACCTTTGTTCAAATCAACTTGTAAATATCTGGCCAAAACTTCCAATTGTTGTTTAGCTAATTTTTTATTTTCTGCTGTCAAAGCATCTAAAGCGGCACTGTCAACTACAGCTCCACCTGAACTATTACCACCTGAACCTTGTGATGAAGCTGAAGACAATGAAATACCAGCTTGCGTAGCATATTTTGTAGCCATTGAATCTAAAAATGATTTAGCTTCAGATTCTGAGCCCAATCTAGCAGCCGGCTCGTTTGTCAATGCAATTAATAAAACAGAATCTTGTCTACCTGATCCTAAACCATATCTTGATTCTAAATATTTTCTTGCAATTGTGATTGAAAATCCACCAGGCATCTTGGATGACATCAATCTACTAATTAAAGAGCTTGAAGTTTTACCTAATGAGCCACTAAAAGTATCTTGGAATTGTTCTGCCAATTCTTCTAATGGAGTGTCCTCTGGTTTTTCAGGAGTGGAACCGAATTCTTTACCCAAATCACCTAAAATTTCATTTTGAACAGTGGATTTACCATTGACTAAATCTTTGATAGCTTTTGACATTGGGACTGAATCCAAAGGTTTTTTCAATTTTTGTGCAACTAAGACGTGGATCAATAAAGAAGCTTTAACTGGTTCATCTGGAATTGATTCAACAGGACCACTTGCTGCTGGTGCAGCAACAGGTGCTGCTACTTGAGCTTGTGTAACCGGAGCAGCTGGTGTAGATTCGGTTGGTTTTTCTTGTTGAACTTCTTTAGGAGCTAAATCTGCTGGGTCAGGGGTATAATAGATTTCTTTTGCATCTTTTGAATAGCACAAAACTTGACGATGTAAAGACAAAGCAGCGTCGTAGGATTCGTATTTAGCTTTGATTGTTCTTGAGGCCATACCTGCTAAAGTTGGAGACGGACCAATCTCAACCACTCTTTCAGTGTTGTGTTGTTTTAAAAATACATCTTGAGTTTCAATCCATCTGACTGGAGAAGCAAATTGGTATGCTAACAACTCGGTCAACAAGGTATGAGATAACTCTTGTTCAATTTCTGGCTTCATTGAAAATAAACTATGGTTAGAAAATCAAATGAGATTATTTACATTATATATTTTGACTTTACAGCCAACGGTTTTGTGTTTTACCCAAAAATATTTTTTGATGGGAGTATGAGAAACTCCGACCACTCCACGAAAACTTAAATGTCAAGCTCTAGATGATACGTCAAGTCAGAGACTATGAGAGGAGGCTCAAAGGTTTTAGTGAACCAGATTACAGCTGGGTGTAGGTAGAAAGAATACATATTCAACAAGTAAGTGTTGCCAACAAAAGGATACCAAGGCAAATAGTAAAAGTATATTTCTGTTGAGAAGTTGCAAAAAAAAGATCAAGATGAACACGACAAAAACCATCTCAACAAGTTTCAATTATAACAGATAATTGTAACTTGAGAAAACCAAAATACAAATCTTGAATAACAATTTATATAGTTGAATGGTGCTTCATAGCTCCTTTAATAAAGGTGAAGGACAGGAAATTTTTTACGGAGAAATCAAAATTTGTTAAGAAAATTAAAGAATTCCTATTGTATTCCATAGGTTTACTCTTGAAGAACCCGTACACTTACACAGGTATCTACATGAACGATAAGTCAAGATCTGTTTTAGCAATACCCGAGGCACATAAAGCCATCAAATTTTTCAGAATCAGTTTTTTCTAGTGTTTTTCTCACAAACTAAAATTTTTTCACCACTTTTCTTCACCAGTGTATAGTTGTAATACACATCATTCACTTCCACTTTTCTTCAGTTGTAAGCAACACCCAAAGCTTAATGCCTTCTCATTTACCCTGATGATATTCGGTTATTTTCAGTTTAAAATGGTACAAGAGAACACTTTTGCATGTTGGAATATCAAATCAAGATCATCTCCACCCTGAATTTACTTTGCTGATGTATATTCAGGACTATTATACATGATCTACACTTTATGTTCTATACCAATGTATTTACAATTCTATCAAAATATAAATCAAAGCCATCTCTGTAAATGACAGGATTATCGCATTCAAATATGTACTGCTCGGAATTGGTTTGAAATCTGATCCAACTCAATTTTGATAATCTGCGATTGAATTCTAATAAAAAGTCGAAATATTTCAATTTGTTTATGTTATTGATTTCTGTTTGCCATAGCTCTTTTGAAATTAAACAACTGGTGTTGTTATTCGTATTGTCTGGCTCGATTATATAAATTGATAAAAATTGGATATCATAATTCAAGTATGGTAATAGCTCTAACAAATCTTTTTCTAATATTTGTACGTTTAAATACTTTAAATTTTGAAACCTATGTAGGGATTTAATCGACTTGAAGTCGATGAACAGGTTAATTTCCAAAGATTGTAAATTTGTAGATAAATTTGTTAATAATGAGTCCAAATTTTGGCTGGTGGTGACTTTAAGCTTTTTCAAGTTCAAACTTGAAAGAAACTTGACAAGTTTCGAATCTTGTTCTACTGAGATTTCAAATGTTTCTAGATTGTATAAATTTGAATTTGAAAAATAGTTTGGTTTGTAATTACAATTTTCAATCACAAGGTGTTTTACGCTTGAATTGATTTTATAATCAACTAAATCCATATTTTTCAATGTCAATCTCGTAAGCCCTGGCAAACATAACGGTTTGGTAAGTACTATATTCCGTACATGTGGAAATTTGATATCAGAAGACTCGATATTTCCATCGATGGTAGTCAAGTTGGAGTTGTAATGCAATATGCTTAACGAGATTGAAGATGAATGATTCCATTTGAATTCAGTCAAATTTGTCATTTTGGGGAGATGAGATTGTAACAATTGTTGGATTTCAATATCCGGTATATCGGGTAGACATTCAAATGATAGTATCTTTACGTGTATTGCATTCTGTTTTAATGTTTTAAAAAATAGTTTCAATGCATAAATCGTTGATATGTTTACTCCATGAACAAATCTACCTTCTAACGAGTAAATATCATATAGTTGGTTATACACAGTTAAACTTTGAGTGTCTTGTTGAAATAATTTTGGCGTAGAATCTATAGTTACAATTGAGTATAACCGCGATTTTATTCTATGATTGAAATATGAACTCGTGAATGATAATGATAATAACTCATTTTGATTTAATTTGTACAAAACGTTTTCTAGCAACTCTTCAGGTAATCTGTTTAACATGTTCTGGATAACTTTTTGAGTCCTGTTTGAAAAATAAAAATTGTCAACTTTCTACTTTCCGTTATTCGGTTTTTCAATCAATCTAATCTGATCGGATCAGTAAAAACTACACAAAACTGACATTCCACAGTTTCGGCCAAGTGGTTTGAAAATGCCTTGACAAATTTGACTCATGGATGAAGTATGCACACTAAGTCGATGATATATATTTGAATAGTCATATGTGTTATTTATTGGTGGTTTCGTCATGGACAGCTCAAAGTGAATAGCAGTTGATGATCTTAATATGCTGAAACCATTTTTGTATTTACTTTTCCCAGGATAGAATTTCAAATGAAAGATATTGAATTTGCAAATATTACTGTATCTAAAAGTTTCATCAAAATCTATTATTTTTAAGCAAGCTCTTTCATGTATATGACGGTATTCCAGTTGCAAGTTTTGCAAGCAGACGCAAGATAAAATCAGAGAGTTTGAAGTCTTCAATCTATGAAAACTTTATTAAAGTCTAATTGTAGCATACTTCTTGGAAAGTATCAGTCAATACTTTACAAAGCTTTCATCAAACTACACTTTTTGTGGTTCACTTTATATAGCGTTACTAAAATCTTCCAGGTTTTCGACCCAAAATGAAAAAACAAGTATCAGGGCCTAATCAAATCCAACACTAATCTACACGCCAATAATTCGTCAGAACAAATACACAATTAAAGACCAAATAATCATGAACACAAATTATACATTTAAATAAGTTTCCTTAGGTTTTACTATATAGCTACTATTTAGTTTTTATCTCTAATACATACGAAAAAAAAAATACATACATTGAAGCTAAATGAAGGATTAACTTTGAGTATTGGATTGCAAATTCTGAAGCATTTGATATTAAAAGTTCACTCGAGAATCAAGAGCCCATGCTAACTATGTGCATAAGCCTCAAATTGCTTGAAGATATTGAAACTCTGGGTTGACCACTGAAATTATGAGTTTTGTACTCGCCAGTCATCAAAATATCGTATTCCACTATGACCTGTGTTGCAAATTTGAAAAAAGCTGTATATGCTTCCCTCAAGTATCAACCCGTGTCTAATATGAAATTTCAAACATCTTTAATCCTCAGTTCTAAAATTAGCTCATGTTGACACAAAGCTAGCATTAGACTTTTGCAGTAATTTGTTGCGAATTTGGATTAATTCTTCAAACATCATATTTTGAATCTTTAGTTATTTTTTTTTTTTTCGTTATACTTACACACTTAAGTAAATTTAACAACTCGATTTTTGTTCATGATCAAGGAAACTGAAGTTAGTTTACTCTTTTGTTTGTTATTTGTTTCTATTTTTTTGATGTAACTTTCAAGTCTAAAAAGAGATACTCTTGATTAACTTGGAAGCAACTCTATTGTGCTCCCTGGTGCCACCGCATCGACTGGTGTTAGAATTCTATCAATTTTGATGATTTTAAGTTCTGCTAAGCTAGGGTTGCAAATGATGAGTTAAATTTACAAAATTCATTTTATTCTTTCTCAGCGGAAACTTACCTCAAATGTTTTAACACTTCTATACATTGTAGATACCTGGTAAACAGTTGATCCACTTATACATATTTGAAAATAAATACTAGTTAAGATTCTGAATACTATTTACAGGGGGATAACAGAGTTGAAAGGTTGCCTAAATTCAACTACAAACTTGTTAAAGCAATCTTGTTGAACTCGTAATTCAGAGAAGCTAGAGACGGCATCAATCAACTGGGGACTGAAAAAGCAATGGATGAATACGGTGAAAGGGAAATATACTAAAACTTACACAAAATTTAAAATTACTCCCCTAATAATAATTTTCCAACGGTTTAAGGTGTCGGATTTTGATGCATGGTAGTTGCAACTGGTTATGAGCAATTACATGAAATTCACCAGATCCAAAACCAGAAATCACAGTATTCATAACTTACATGAGACAAGAAATATGGATCGTTTGGACATTTGTTTGATCGTGTGATTCCAAACATTACTTGTGGCTAATTCAAATATTGATATTAGTTGATCTTTGATTTATCTCGAGATGAAATTGTGTGAAACAGAAACAAATTAACCAAGAATCAATATAGCCATCTCAAGCATTAGATTTCGTAAGAAATGATCACGAAACTGAGTTAATCAAGTAAGAAATGGTTAATAACTTCTAAATAAGTAATAGTAAATGTGATGAAAAGTAGATAAAACCGGATATAGATATCTAAACTTAACCAATATTGAACAATACTAGTCGTGTATATAAGCTATGTCCATCCTTCCCTCCCTTTTGCTCTCAAAAATGTTTATGTAATAGAATTTAGAGATGAGATGTCAGATCACCTCCTGCATAATAAATTAAACTAATATTACAAGTCGTGTATCAACACAAGGTGTAACAAATCTATACGGTGTTGAAACTATACAACATTGTAAATTTTATAAAAACGAGAATCAAGGTAATAGAAATGGGTACAATTAGTAGCTTTAGACAATCACAATGAAAGATGTTGAATAAGTAAAAAGTTAATATTTTTGATTTTATGTATAGGTGATATTTCCGCCAAACAGCCAATTGGGGATGATTTCTTTTGGCTGAAGGATAATAATCTACACCCACAAGACAACAAAGTTAAATTTGTTCAAATTGAACCCAATGTATTTATGAATACTTGCAATTATTTTAGTTAGTCAAAGTTTAAACTATATCCGATCCTATCAGTAAACAGGATTAAACTCAAAGTGTTGTTTGCCATTTGCTAATTTATGTTCAACTTATACATGGATTTTTCTCTATTGTTCATCAGTTGCTGAATCTTACATCTTAATCACACCAAATCAATGATTAATATCACATATTCATTTCTTCGTTGTCAAATTAAACTGGTACCTGTAACACATGCTGAAGTATATTCAAATACCTTTGTACTGGGTCGTGTACTCTCTTCAATATCTTTTAAAAAATTACCTAATTGCTTACTTAATAAGAACATATACATTTTATTCTTGTTAATAAAAATATAGTTTGACCTTTGTCGTTGCATCCATACACCAGTAATAACCAATTTATAATAACAAATTTCACATAATTTATTAAATTTCCTTTCTCACTCTGAAATAAAATCCAATTTAATTGTTTTAAAACTTTAATAGAGATATACATCATTAATATGGAGGTGCCATCAAGTTCACTACAGAGTAGGAGAGAGTCAACCACTGGGATTACCATGGGGTCATGGTTCAAAGATGAAGTTATGATGGTTTCAAATACAAATCATTTGATTCACCCACGTCGGAAATCAGTAATCTCACCACAGCTAACTTATTTAACCGAATTAGAAGAACAATTTTGTAAAGATTATAATTGTTGCGGAGAGTTGTTACCTACATTGCACGATTTACTTCGTCACTATGAAGATGCTCATATACTGGTATCGCCACCTATTGAACAACAATCGCATCACCTTCATCATCCTCACCATCAGCAACAACAATTATTACAACAGAATAGACAACGTAACAACTACAACAGTTTGCATAACGTGATGGAAACCGTATCTACAACTGACGTATTTCTCAATAATCAAACAATACATCCTAACGTCACAAATAATAATAATCATCCGCATAATGAAGCAAATAATTATCAACATCCGCCACCTCAGAATTACATACCGAATCAACAACAACATCATCATCAACAGCAGCAGCACCAACAGCAGCTGCTACATCATCACCAACAACAACAACAGCAACTGCATCAACAACAACAGCATCATCATTCTCAGCCTCATCAACAACATACCCCTTTAAGTCCAGATAATGATACACCAATGCAAGAAGATGATGAAATGTACATCGATGACCCAGCAAGACATTTGTATGTAATGGAAAACGAAGAACTGAAACCTTTCAAGTGTCCAGTGATTGGATGCGACAAAACGTATAAAAATCAAAATGGTTTAAAATATCATCGAGCTCATGGTCATCAAGGACAAAATTTGAGAGAAAACCCTGATGGAACATACTCAATAATTGATCCAGATTCAAACTCTCCATACTTGGATAATTCAATATTGGAAAAGGATAAGCCTTACAGGTGTGAGGTTTGTGGTAAAAGGTATAAAAATTTAAATGGATTAAAATATCATCGTGGTCACACCACCCATTAAACATCATGATAGATAGAATGGTGCCATAGATATATTCATTGTATAGCATATTTGGGGAGGTTAGAATTTATAGTTCTTAATGTTTTAGTATATAGTTTAATAATAATGTATAGAAGTTAATCAGAAAACAAAACAAAAAAAATCTAAAAGACTTGTTAATGAAGTGGTTACACTTTTTTGGATTGATAGTACCGTTGACTATCACAAGATCATGGTTGTATTTCATAACAACGCTATCAACTTCGGTCTTTGTATTATTGCCAATCTCAATTATAACCTATCTGCAGTACTACAAAACATTGATCCCTCTAAGTTCATCACCAGTGCAGAAATTGAATTTTACCTCAACTGATAGTACCTATTATATTTCGAATATAATTGAATCAAATTATGATCAATTTCAATACGACACTGAATTGAAGTATTTGACTAATTTAAATCTTCAAGTGATATGTCCTAATTATAATTTTGATAATTCTATAAACAAAATCAATTACCAATTTTTGAACAAAGAGAAAGTAATATCTCAAGGCTCATTTATACTAGATTGTAATCCATACTTGATTTATTCATTAAACAACTGGATTATTCCTTATAACTTGAAGTATTGGGTGCCGCCCTTTCTAACAAGTCTATCAAGATCAATAAATTTAAATTTTGACATATTCGAATTCAAAGGTGATGTTTTGAATGATGATTTAAAATTTGAATTAAAATTTAATAATGGCCAAAATTATCTTATTGACGATAATCGTTCGTTTGTTAAATTTGATGTCAATTGGATAGGTTTCAGATACTACTTTGTTAAATATTACTACACGTGTTTCATACTTGGAACATTGATTTTTTTCATAATTAGCGGTGGAATTAGTATTCTTACAAGTTACGGTCTCTTGATGTTCAACTATAATAGGAGACTCAAATAGTTCAAGTGCTGGTCACTCAAAGACAATAAGTAAATAGTCTCAATATAAATATTTGTATATGAAACGTTACGTAATTGATACTAATGCCTTGACTGATTTGATGTCTAAGCGTAATGAGAGATAAATTGAATAAATCACGAAAAGAAAAATTATAACTAATGTTAAAGCCATAAATTTGCTCTTAACTTTGCAAAAGATTATCTAGTTTTTGATCATTTCACCTTTGTAAACTACCTCAGTGATAAAGTTTTTCAGGTATAAAATTTTGGAAAATTTTATGTTTAACTCTATAAATATATATTATGTAAATATGACTTATGTTCCTAATTGGCATTTAATATTTTTGTTTCGTTGGTTGAATTAACAGATAGAAATGGAATAATTTTCTTGAAATAACAAAACTCGGACACTGAGTCATGATTAAATACATCTACTTCAATTCTGTTTTGAATGAAGCTTATAAATTCGTTGATTACAAGTTGAATTTCATTAATTGATTTACCTAAATTGACAATTTGAGTAGTGGATAAACTCTCATACTCGACTCCTGAATCCTCAAGTTCAATATCATCATTTGAAAAATATATTTTGTTATTGTAAATTGAAATTATTGGTATCTGTATCTTTTGAGGGAAATAATTATCATATTGATATTTATTTAAATTTAATTTTGACTTGGTGACTCGATGTTTTTCATTAATTGATTCCTGACATACTATGATATCATATTTATACATTGGTCTGATTATATCTGGTGGTAATTTATTCAATTCTGGGGGTTGAATTGAATATGTTTGAGTAGACTCAGTTTTTAAAGTTTCTAAAGATATTATGGATTCATTATCTGATGATTCAGTCAAAGAAGTAGGAGTAGATACAAACGACATTATACTAGGACTTGAAGACCTCGAGGATAATGAAGTTAATGATTTTGAGTTTCTTGTTAATTGCGGTGGTGGCAATTTCTCCTTTTGATCGTCGTCGGTTGACAAGATTTTGAATAATTTCCCTATCGAATTAACCAAGGTATTATTATTTTTTTTTTCATCCTTTTTAGCATCTTGTTTATCGTCATCATTCATGGGTTGGATTGTTGAACATGTATATATTGCCTCGTCAAAAACTTCGTATGGATGAATTTTGCGTATCTCCGACAGTTTTAATGTCGATGTTGGTAAGTAAATTTCTGAAATGTAATCCTCTTTCATATTTATTGGAATTATAGCAAATTTTCTATTGACTAATGGACTGTCAGGTTTGAAATTTAAATTTGACGTTTTTTCAATTACTGAATACATTTTATTCAATTTTGTTTGTATTAATCTTGTAATTTCGATTAAATTCGAGTTTTGATAATTGTTTAACCCCAATATTCTCCAAATTAATAGTTTTATATAATAACATCTTACTAATGGATTCCAATGAGTTAAAAATTTCAACAAAATATCATTCTTGATCAAATAGTACATGAAATTAGATTTGAATGATATTTGATAATTTGTGATCCAATTCATGTATGGTTCGTTGTTGGATCTTGGCAAAGAATCAGGTATCAAATCCCAGCAATTAAACAAGAAAGCAAAATTCTTTATCAAGGTTTGAATATGATTTGAGTTTTCAATTACAACGTAATTACAACTTATCCAAAATTCCCAATTGATCAACAACTTGACTTCTTCAATCATATTATTCTCTATATGATTGATAAATTCATTGAAGATACTTAAAATTAAACCGTTTTTCTGATGCTCATGTATAGAGCACTCCTTTGCAATTGACATCAAACTTAAGTCGATTATTTTGATCAAACTTGCATCTAAATTGTTTATTGATTTGATTTGTAATATTCCACAATATATTATATCTCGTATTGTTTTAAAAATTTTGATTATTGATGTATAATATAAATCTGATTGCTTAATAGTTGAATAAGTAGATGTCATAGACAATGAAGTTGTCAAAGATGATGATGATGATGCTGGTTGTTGATTGAATGAAATTCTTGATATACCAACTTGAAAAATTTGGAAAATGTGACTCATTATTATGTTAAACCCAGGACAATTCTTTAAATCTATTTGAAATTCATAATCGGTTAATAAATTTTGCATAAGATTGATGTAATGACGGAAAAAGGAATTGAAAACACTTGAATCTGAGCAACACCAACGTCGAACCCAATCCCCGTTCGGATTTTTAATTCCTTTCACTGGATGTGTTGGTGGAGGCATACAATTCATAAAACATTTCTGACCTTTAATTTTCAAATTCAAACCTTTAAAATTGAAAAGATAATGTAGATGTTCTGGGAAGATTTGTTTTAATAATACAAAATTTGTATTGTCTTGAAATTTCAATTTTTTCAAACTTTGTTCCAAAGTAATTTGCTTTACATTCAATAAAAATAATAAAGCATTTGATACATTTGGTAATTTGAAAAATCCAAATGCAAAAACTTTCCCGACAAATGCTGCGAATGATGTTGAAAGGGTTTTAAGCGTTGACATTTTTTCGATACAATAATCCAAAGTTGTAGTTAGTAATTTATTATATTCAGAATTCAAGTCTTCGCAATACTTCCAATCATCTCTGCTTAAAATTCTACTTATACATTCCAAATAAGCATTTCTATCACTGGATGGAATAATGGTATAATGAATTTGTTCAACTTGATGATTTATAAAATTATTGTTGGAGGTGAAATTTAAATTACCAATCAAACTGTTCCACCATTTGATTAAAATGGAAAGTATAACACTAGTTAGACTTTTGTAAAGTTGAGAATCAAAAGAAAAATGTTGACTTAATTGGTTTGAGCTTCGAAGAAATGGCAATAACGAAGTTCGTAACAAATTTCCTTTCAAAATGACACCATTGTTATTGTTATATTTTTTTGAATTAAATTTATTTAAAGAATTTTCCAATTTTTTATATCTCTTGAGTAGGTTTTTGATGATATTATCATTTCGAGTTGAGTTTGTAGATGATGATGGTGATGACGATAGTGATGAGATGGATTTGGGAGATGAATAGATTATGTTGTTGTGGTTATTTGATGTGGAGCGTCTGATATGTTGTTGGGCAGGCAGTATTGGAGGTGGAGGAAGAATCATAAAACTATTAGGTGTACCAGGTATAGAATCATCATTTTTTATATCATCATTAGTATTAAAATTAGATGTTGTTGTTGAGGTATTTGAAGAAGATTTTCTAGTGATATTGGCAGCTCTAGCGAGGACTTTGGCCATAATAAATGGCTAGGTAGGTATCTGAGTGGATGGATGGTTGGTTGGATGGAGGTTGATGTGGTAAACGAATGTGGACGAAGATAAAGTTGAGTCAGTTGGAAGTATAGTTGGTTATGATTGTTACTATTATTACTATTTGTTAATATTATTATTATTATTATTATTGTAGTTGGAAATATCTAAAAATATATATAATTATTTTTTACACAAAAGAAATTAAGCCCTTAATTTTATACACAAGTTTTTACAACAGCAAGCTGAATTTTACTACATATAAATTACAGATAACTTACAAAAGTAGACACACACCATCCACCTATGTACATTGAATCTATATAGAATCCATCAGAGGGGTTGAATGTTAACAGAGGAGATGAAGGAGACACGAAGTCAGTCCAAGAGAAACAAAAGCTGATACCAACCTTGGGCAACCTCAGTTGATGAAATGGGATTACAGAACCAACAGAAACGTTTTCTGGTCGAATAAAGAATTGTTCCCATTCGGGTCGAAATTTTCCTTCTCTGTTTCTTTCTCGCAGTTTATTTTAATCTCGAATTTTGTTACTGTTTCTGTCTTCACACGCACATCGTGTTATGTTCAACTCTTCTCTCTAGAGATTCTATTGTTTTTTTCTGCCTTGCACTACTCTTTTTATTCTCTTTTGCAAACATTTGAAATTAATCCGAGCACTTGGCTTCTTTCTATCCTCACCTCACCGCCCAATTCTACAGCCTATTTTTGATTTATTTCAGGTTTTTTGATTAGTATTCATTTTGCTATGTATGCTGTGTCCTCAACTTTTCAGGCCAGCTCATTTTGTGCTTAGCAAATTTAGATAAAACTTTTAATTTGTTAAGCCATATATAGTACATTGGCTGCATATATTGTAGTGTAGTTTTGATCTTTCTTTCTCTTCTCTCGGGAAAAGCAAAATAAAATACTTTAGTCGTTTCTTTATTCTTTGACTAGACCCCTTGTGCTGCCTAAATTATTTTAGCAAAATAAATGGCAAACAAGAAAATGATGATGCCAAGGGTAAAATAGATATTTGAACGTTAAATTGAATTTGTTCAGACATCAACAACTAAACAGCTATATTACACAAAAGCAAACATTTACTAATATTGTGTATTTATTTTTACAAACTGATTTACATTGATTTATAAGATCATGTCAATAACTCTGCAAAACCTATGTAGTTTTAGTGTTTAATTATACTGATATAAAGCAGGCATATATTATGTACATTCAATCACCTTGTCTATTCGATTTCTAGTCGACATTACATCACTTGGTTGATGTTTGTTGCTTTTAAACATATTACATTACAAATATGTATGTTCAACACCGGCTTTGTGACAAATATGGTTTTGCTTTGCACACAACCAACCAATTTGATATAATTCAATACTTCAACTGTGATAGGATTAAACACTATAGCATCAACACTTTCTTTAATGCTACATAGTCCGCGAGACGGTTCATAGATTTAATTGGGTACTAATTGTGATATCATGACTGTCTAACTTGTACATGGAGATTATTGTTTTTTCTATACTCTTATCTGTTCATCTTGTGCAACCAATTTTGTCTCAACTAATTTCGGAGAATCACTTTTCTTTTGTTTTGATAACGATTTCTAATTAGGATAAAATTGTCCCAATTGAGCTCTTATTTGTTTTTTCAATTTATCATTAGTATACAGTATCAGTATGCAAGGTAATAAAATTGTCAGCCCTCTTCACCTTTTTGCTTGATTACTTTCATAATGTTACTTGATTAATATCTTAATTAGCCACAATGTCAAGTGAATATATTCATCTAGCTATCTTGCAAGTATATCAGGTAAACATAGACTCAGCATTCGAATCTGGTTCCCTCCGTTTTAAATTCTTCTAATCATTTGAGCCGACTTCCACATAAACAAAAGTTAACCTCAGCAGATCTAATGCATACCTGAACTTTATCAATAAGCAAAATGATTTTATTTTGTACAAATAGCTTGTAAAATTCAGATGATGCATGTATAGCCTTCCAAATGTCTAAAGCTCACGTCAAATCGCAATTAATCTAGACAATAATTGTTTTATTTCTTGATCAAATTACTCGCATAAACTCAATCAAGATAGCCAAATATAAAATAAGCTTTGAACAATTTTGAAGACAGTTGTATGATCATAAAATCAATATCAGTTACAAAAAATGTTCAAGTTATATAATTTAAACAAAGAGATGTGAAAACAGTCTTTTAAACATTTGAAGATATCGTTATGATACATTTGAACAATGTTGAGTTCGGCAAATCTGATGTTCAAGTTTGACTTTTTTTAAAGGGTTTCAGAGGCTAATCTTAATACTAAAGCGTATAAAATGCTGGATTGTATATTTGAAAAACACTGCATTTTGATCAGAATCTTATTTCTTGCCTTTCTTTTTCTTTTTTTTATTCTTCTTCAGATTTGACTTATCTTTTTTGGAGACCTCCACAGATTTACCATCGCGTTCCTCGATAGTAATATCATCCTGAGTCTCGTCTCCTTCTTGCTCGTCATCTGTATATTGTAGAGGTTGCTCACTTGTCGATCCGTCTATATTCTTCTCTTTGGTTTCTTCCAGCTCTTTTGATTCTGTATTTGTTAAATCAATCGGTTTCAAATTTGGATTTGCACCATCGGGTTGTGATTTCAGATTCTTTAACAATTCATCTTCATCTAAATTTTCTTCATTAAAGTTTTGTACTTTCGATTCAAATGTATCACTGTTTGAATTCTCATCTTGAATTAGTATTGTTTTTCCATCTTGACTATTATGGTTTGTACTTTTTTCATTCAATTCAGCTTTCAAATGTATTACTTCCAATTCCAACGATTCAATTTTCGGTAAATATTTCGTTTCCATATCTTTGACAACTTCCATTTCATGATAATATGCATCTACCATGTTATCTTTATCCTGTTTGAGTTCTTGATATTCTTGATTTAATTTATGATAAGCTTCTTCAAAGTTCTTTTTTTCTTCAGTTAATTCGTTCACAATAACCTGATGATTGTCCTTTAAATCATCCTTATTGTCACAAGTCTGTATCGTTTCTTGAGAGTCAATTTCTTGTATATTGGGCTTTGTTGTTTCTTCGGAATCAGCATCCTGTATATCAGAATTTATTATCTTATTTTCATTCGAATCATTGACAAGGCTCTTTAATTTCATCAAGTCTTGAGTATGCGTTTCAAGATTCGATGGAATCTGTGAGTTCAATAGCTTATTAACTTCTTGCAATTGATTGATCTCTTTATTATAATCACCGATTAGTTTTTTATCGTCATTAATAACTTCTCTTAAATTTTCAATATAATTTTGTGTCTTTACAAATACATAATCAAAATCATTTACAAAAATGTTATCTTTCGACTTGTCAATGGAGAAATTATTTGCAATATTGTCAGTGAATCCATTCTCGTTATCATCATCATATTCAGATTCAATTATATCATCATAATCATCTTCCGATGACGATATATTAGTAAAATCAATCGGAGCAGGATTATGATAATTTGAATAATTTGGAAAATTTGGATCAGTCTTTTTTTTCAAATTAAGGTATTTATTAAATTCTTTCAACACATCTTGATAGAAATTATTTTTTTCATTAAGCTGTTGTATTTGTAACGCTTGAGCTTCTAATTTATTTGTTAAATTTTCCATTTTTATTACCAAATCTTTCTTGAGTTGCTTTTCCTGACTGATCTCTTTATTTAATAGTTTTTGAGTTAGTTTTAATTGATTTGCCATATTTTCAAAATTAATGACCAACAGCCTTGAGGTTTTTAAATTAGCAGTAACTTGGATGAAATTTCCGTTTATATTTTTATAATCATTTTCTAACTCAATTATATGTTTATCCTTTTCAATATCTGATTTGTCATGCAATTTTAAATTTTCTGCATTTTGTTGTCTTAATTCGAATATTATTTTATCTTTGCCACTTTTCATCAAATTGTACAGATTTGTATAACTTTTATCTTGATCAATTGAAATATCCTTGACACTCTTATTTTCTTGCTTCAACCTTCGTATTTCTTCTTTCAATTGATTCAATTCTAAATCTTTGGTAACGATATAAGTTTCAAGTTGATTATTCAATTTGAAATTGTATTCCTTTTCTAAATCTTCATTAGATCTTTTTGTTTCTTTGATATTTGTAGTTAGTTTATTAATTTCATCTTGATACAGGGCAATTTTAGAATTTATAATACTATTTTCATTTTTCAAATTCTCTTCAGATTGAGTCAAACTCACATTTAATTTTGTTAGTTGTTGTATTTTATTGTTTAAAGAAGTTAATTCAGATGATGGTTTTGAGTTAATATTTAAACTTGCATCTGAGGTTGTATTAGATTTCTTTAATAGTTTTATCTGTTTCAATTTTTCATCCAATTCATCTTGTATTGATGCCACTTTCTGACTTGATTCATTTTCCAACTTCTCCAACTGTTTAGATTTCTTTTGATATAGATGTATCGACACAGCTGTTGATATACTACCAACAGTTGCTATATAAGTACCAAGTGACATAAATCCGAATAAAAAAATGTATCTCGTTCAAGAAAAAAAATATATGCAATTTTATATAATTGGGAACAACGCAAGGTGTCACAGAATGTTGAAACCTGTAATGGAAATCCGTGATTAGACCAATTTGCTAAATTTCCAGAACACCTAGCGAAATACAAATACTTTACTAAAATGACTTCAACCCTAGGATGAAATGCTGAGACATCACGTAGACAATGTATACTTTGTTATATAAAGAAATAGCCCTAGACGAGAAAATTCAAACTATAACTTCAGTCATGTTTAAACTGAATTCCGTGGCATCATCAACGCTATAAAATCAACATCATTTAGCTTAAGTATGTTTCGAATTGAACCAGGTCTAAAAAATACTGACACATGTTTGCTTTGAAAATGTTTCACTCTGTCGCAGGTTAATAGTATTAGAAGTTAAAAGAATTCGATAAAGTTTAATGTTACGGAAAAGTTTCAACTTAGACATTCGGTATGTAACAATTGTAAAAATTTCAATTCCAATCTGTGGTAGCAGTGACCTCACTATTTTTTAAAGCAGTACTATTACTCGTACTTGATCTTTATCAGCAACCATACAGTACGACTTTAGTTTGTACTCAACATTAGATTATTCACAAACAGAAAATAGTTAGCAATTTACTTGTAGAGTCGAAGATCGTGTGTGCACATTGATAATGTCGTAACTAGCTGCAAAGATATCACCGCGTGTCTCGTAAACTCGGTACAAAACAAAACATCATGGTAGTTTAGCCGAATTGTTTGTTTTCTACAAGTGAATTAAAGCGTATGCTTTTAACACAGAACAAGATATAAAAATGAATTAAGTTATTGATGGTCGTACCCTACTTCGAGTAAAGTAGAACAAAAAACGATGTAACGTAAGTATCTATTACTTTTTTCACAAGCTTATTTATGTTAAAACATTGATGAAATCAAATTGACATATTTGAAATTTGTTCACTTAATTGTCTTAGATCTGTGTATTGTTTACGCAGTTCTCGATGACAGTACTACTAAAAAAGTCATGTAGGGTATCTGCTCTGTTGTAAATTAGAGCCGTGAAATAAAAATTCGCTTCGTTTTTGATTGTTCTAACCCCGTAGGTTGCAAGTCATTTCAAAAAGAATACATATGTTCAATTTCGACTTTGAGATCTCGTAGGGTTATACATATCAAATATTTTTACATTGAAATAAATTTATTGGTCTTTTAAATTTAAAATGAACAAGGTCGAATTATAAATCAGCATTGAGGATATTTGTGTGTTAGTTACATTATTTGTTACGGACGTTGAATTCAAATATTTTCATTGATAGCTTTTAATTAAGTTACCAATTTTATTGTCAGAGTACAAAGGAACTATTATTTACAGCTTATATGCGCCAATTTTTATTCCTCACTTGCTGAAATTGATATTGGATGTTTCATCGAAACATTAGACGTAGAAAATATTCAAATGGGGTTCTATATTGCTAGAAGACCTAGTTTTTCACATAGATCAACTTTAACAATTATGATTATACAAAAAAATTTAACATAGCTAAACCATTTTGCAAGTCAGAATTCCGTCAGGGATTTTCAAATACAGTAACCTTGCAAACTTTATGGTTTCATTCAATTTCTCTAAGATTGATTTGAAAGGTATCCTTTTGAATCCACGGTACTTTCCCTGTCATCATTGTCATGCACTTGCTTCTGCAATAGATCATTGCACGATGTTTTCCCTTGTCGTATCGCCGACTCAAGTTTGATAAAAAATTGGTCTATCAGCACTTTAGTTTGGCGCCAGATTCAACCATGAACAGTAAAAGCTAGAACCGCCATGGGGCACTTTATTCCAGCCTTTATCTTTCTTTCAGATTGATTCTATGACCAAAGACAAACTAGTATCACTATGTTGCTGATTCTTGATTTCAACATTTATATTCGAAGCGTAAGACGTGATTGATTATCTATTTTTTTTTTTTCGTATCTATTAGGATTAAATATCTACTTTTTTTAATGAATTTTACAATTTTTAGAACATATTTGTCATATTTAGGTTAACAAAATTTTTGCCTATAATATTTTCCAAACATGTCAATTATGCCTTGTTGATACATGAACAAACATGAAAGTAGTGACTTTAAGCAAATCTGCTTTTTAAATTCTATTACTGATTATTAGAATAGTTTGCTACCTAGGAGGTGCTAAACGTGTCTTGTCATGCTTGATTAAAAATAGATATTTTCATACCAGGCTTCATGTAGAGTGGATTTATCATTCATTACATTTTTATAAATAGAACTCTATTGTATTTTCGCCTACTTCTGCATTTGTTTTCCTTATCAGAGCCATCGATTTTAATTGAGATTGATTGATACGCACAGAGACTTATCATTTCTCTAAATCTACAGATTGATTGTGCCTATCCAACGGAGGGATGATAATTGAATTATAATTGTATATATATCGACAAGTTTCTTTAGATAAGTCTTGAGCATACAATTCAATCAAAATGCAAGTCAAATTATTAATAGCTTCGATTATCGCTACTTTAAGTGTCGCTCACGCTAATAACTCAGATCCATGTTACTACTTATCAGGTAGAGCTCGTCAATTATGTGAAAGTGCAGGCAAAAAGTAAATCGTTACGTATATAGAATTTTACAATATATGAAGCTTTAGTACTAAATTCGGTTTGGACTCTTCTATCTTGTTGAATTAAATCTGTCATTGGAGGTATAAAGGGATATAAAAACGCAAATACGTTTATTTTGAACCTCACAATATACTATATCTTGAACTTTTTTAAACCTGTTGAGATTCACAAACATAGTTTAAATCACCATTAACTGATGGTATAAAATAGAATGTAATTGTGGAAACACGGTTCATGCGAGATCACATGGAAGTTTATCCTCAGACATAATCAATGAGATTTCATGTACTACCTGTTAATTTATCATTCGTTCGCATACTACTCAATTGAGTTCCTTCTCATTTGATTATCTTTAAAAATAATTGATTAGAGATTAGATTGATGCCATTCGTAAAGTTGGGTCCATCATCAAAATTCAAGTATAAATAGTACAAGGTTTGTCTAAGCAGAACATCATCCAAATTTCAAGAATCATCATAATGCAATTCAAAATCTTAATCACTTCATTAATCGCTACTTTCGGTTTAGTTGCCGGTGAATTTTATGATCCATGTCGTGGCTTGACAGGTGCTGCTCGTCGTCAATGTATTTCCGCCGGTCAAAAGAAATAGACAACTTAGGTTTATAAATATTTCTAATACATAAACTATTAGTACTTCAATTCTGGTTGGATGTAGAATTTTAACCATATCGAAATAAGTCTTCAACTCTGTGAGCCATATCTTTCAACTTTAACGCGTCATATGTTGTTGTCAAGTATTTGATATTAAATATTGATCCATTAGAAAGTGCCATCAAGCAAACAGCATCTTGAATTTAAAATCTTTTCGATTTCACACTTCTGACTCAATATGTGTTTGGTTTTAAATTTACTATCGAAAAATAAAATTTTTTTCTTCACGTCAACAAATGTTAGATATCAATTCATTTTTAACTGAAAGAGGTGGAGATCCTGAGAAAATCAAACAATCTCAAAAGAAAAGAGGTGCTCCAGTTGAAATAGTAGACGAAATTATCTCACAGTATAGAGATTGGGTCAAGATCAAATTTGAATTAGATGAAAAAAACAGAGACTTGAATTCAGTCCAAAAAGAAATTGGTAAAAAATTCAAAGCAAAAGAAGATCCAAAAGATTTAATTGCTGAGAAGGAGAAATTAACTGAAGAGAAGAAACAAATTATTGAAAGAGAATCAAAAGCTGATCAGGATTTAAAATTCAAAGTAAATCAAGTTGGTAATATAGTCCACGAAAGTGTTGTCGATTCATTAAATGAAGATAATAACGAATTGATTAAAACTTGGTTACCTGAGAATTATACTAAAACTGATAAAATTGCTGCCGGATCAAATGAACCAGCCGAATTATCTCATCATGAAGTTTTATTGAGATTAGACGGATACGATCCAGAAAGAGGTGTTAGAATTGTTGGTCACAGAGGATACTTTTTAAGAAATTACGGTGTATTTTTGAATCAAGCTTTAATCAATTATGGATTATCATTTTTAGCCAAAAGAGATTACATCCCATTACAAGCACCAGTAATGATGAACAAAGAAGTTATGGCTAAAACTGCTCAATTATCACAGTTTGATGAAGAACTTTATAAAGTTATTGATGGTGAAGATGAAAAATATTTGATTGCAACTTCTGAACAACCAATTAGTGCATACCACGCTGGAGAATGGTTTGAAAGACCACAAGAACAACTACCAGTCAAATATGCTGGTTATTCATCATGTTTCAGAAGAGAAGCAGGTAAACATGGTAAAGATGCTTGGGGTATATTCAGAGTCCATGCATTTGAAAAAATCGAACAATTTGTTTTGACCGAACCAGAAAACTCATGGAAAGAATTTGATAATATGATTCAATCATCAGAAGAGTTTTATCAATCGTTAGGCTTACCTTATAGAGTTGTCGGTATTGTTTCTGGTGAGTTGAATAATGCAGCAGCAAAGAAATACGATTTAGAAGCTTGGTTCCCATTTCAACAAGAATATAAGGAATTAGTTTCTTGTTCTAATTGTACCGATTATCAATCAAGAAATCTAGAAATTAGATGTGGTATCAAACAACAAAATCAAATTGATAAAAAATACGTTCATTGTTTGAATTCAACTTTGAGTGCAACTGAAAGAACAATTTGTTGTATTTTAGAAAATTATCAAACTAAAGATGGATTGATTATTCCTGAAGTCTTAAGAAAATACATTCCTGGAGAGCCAGAGTTTATAAAATATGAAAAGGAATTACCAAAAAACTCAACCTCAACTAAGAAAAATAAAAAATAGAGAGAATGTATACAGCCGTCTAAAAAGCAATAAATAAAAAAAAAATAAAAATATAAATCAGTAAATTATTTTAACATGAGTTATTCTCCACAACCTCCTCCTTCGTACTCAGAATCTGATAAAGAGTCAGAAATTATAAATCTCCCTGAAAAGGCAAGCGAACATCAAGTTAGTAATTGTTGTTTCGATTGTTTCAATGATTGTTTCGGATGCTGCACGGGGCAAAGAAACCTACCTGGTTCAGATAAATTAATGTTGGGAAATTTGTTTGCTATATTATGCTGTTCATCAGCAACTGCCGCTGCAACTAGCTAAACGGTTGTTATGTGAAAATCGTTACAATTGATATGTCAAGAAGCTTGGGTATTTACTATTAAAAACTAAAAGTGTTGTTCCTGATGGCAAATTTAGTGTTTTCAAGTGGTATAAAACAAGATTATATTTTGAAACTTAAAAAATTACGGTTCATCTACGGTAAATTGGATAATAGTCAAGATAATACTCCCTCAGTATCTATCAAATTTCGAAAACTTAAGAGATTTTTGATATTTGCTTGATCAACTATGTTACTACCGAATAACTATTGATTCCCTCATGATACACCACTGGTCAATTAATTGCTTCATTTTCACTAGTATATGCTCATCCTCATAGGGCTGAAAACTCGAATTAACTCGAGTTCACTTCCTCTTTCGATTTCATTGCTACAATAATCAATTTAATGCTGAACATCTCTATATATTCAATGTCTATAATAATCAATACTTCAATTAGCAGAATGCTTCAGCAGTGTCTTCCATACAACAGAAACAACACAAAGCTGCAAGACAACCACAGAAAGTTCCACAACACCCACTACCTCCTTTTTGAGGCTGTTGTTGATATTGCATTGGCTGTTGTTGATAATATTGCTGAGGTGGTGGGCCTTGTTGGTAATAACCTTGTTGAGGTGGAGGTGGATAACCTTGGTTTTGATTTTGATAGTAAGCCTTGAGATTTGTTAGTATCGAATTGATTCAAATAAAGAATGAAAACGTACCATTAGTAATTAATTGTTAATGCAAATGAAAAAAATTGATCCAGTACAAGTGTAGAACTATTAAATTAAATCAACAAAATTATAAATAGATTTTATTTGTTAAATTTTTTTTCTTTTTTCGCTCTCAGCCTTGACGACGTGCTGCAATCTGGTCTCCAATGATCAATAGAGGCTTAAGTGAAATTTTATGACCAATAATCGAATGAAAATACACGAATAATTATCATCAACTGATTTAAAGATCGATTCATGATGAAAAGATTGGTTGAGTCGTCATTCAGCTAAGACTGCGAGTCAGTGAATTTGATTTATTACCGCGTTTTAATTTCTATTTTCGAAATCTAGATTAAAAATAATTTATTTGAACTTCTTGACAGTTGAAACTTTGTCAATTTGACGTATGAAATTCAAGTTACGTGACAGAAATCATTTCGAGTGAAGCTCGAAGTTCGATTGAGCTATTTTCAAAAAATTTTTAAATTAAAGAAATAGAATTTAGATATTATATTTATCTTTTTTTCTATCTATTCACTTGACCTTCAACGAATCTTACCGCTTCATCTTTATCTATTTCGTTAACAACACTAGTTTTGTTTGCGAAGGTTATCGCAAGATACTTTGCATCAGTCAAATTTAGAGTTTCTTTACGAAATGTACTGATAATAATTTGATGATCAGCACTTAATTGACTCATTAAACTTGCAATTGCCGCACAATATTGTGTATCCAAAGCCGCATCAATTTCATCGAAAATAAATATTGGAGCTGGATCACACATTTGTATAGCTAATATTAGGCATAAGGAGGTTATAGTTTTTTGACCTCCACTCAAACCATTCAAACCGTTTGATAGTTGTGATTCATCTTTGGAAGTAAATGAAACTGATATTGAAACTCCTTGATAATTTTCAACTGAATTATCTGTGCTTTCGTCGCTTTTTATAATTTCAAGTTTGGCTGAGCCGTTGGTTACTATTCTAGCAAACAACTCAGAGAATTTAATTGAGATTTTCTCAAATGAATTTGAAATTGCTGTGTTTTTTTGTAATTTTAAATTGGTAATTAATTTTTGAATTGAATCTTTTGATAGATTCAAATCATTTCTTCTTTCAATCAAATTTTCCTTTTCTCGTGTGAAAGTTTGAAATTGTTCCCAAGACTTCTTGTTTATATTACTATATTTGTTCAAATCAGTTTGAATAGTTTGTAATTGTCGTATTAATTCATTGGAAGATTTATTGTCAAATTTCTCACTTTGAAAAGCTTCTTCTGGTAAGACACCCAAATTTCTAATATTTTTATTCACTTCTTCTCTAGTGGATAGTTTGTTTTGCTTTTGATTCAATATCTTAGTTGATAATTTAGAGAATCTTTCAAGATTTTTCATTATTATCATTTGTTGTTGATTAGCTTTTTCCAATTCATTTTCAGTTTCATTGATTTCATTTGTAATTTTTGTATAGTTTTCGGTCACTTGATCCATTTTAGATTGAGAAGTATCTAATTCAATTTGAAGATTTTCCATCTCTTGCTGTAACTCAGAATATTCTTTCTCGTTGATTGTGCCTGATACTTTCTGATCTTTGATTAATTGCGAAAGTTTTGGTTGTAAATTATTTACCAATTCATTTTTCAATGTACCAATTTCATCGTCCAATTTCAAAGATTCTGTCACGACTTTATCTAATTCTTTCTCTAATATTGAAATTTCCTTTTTATATTCTTTTAGTAAATTCCTTTCAGTTTCACTAAGATTTTGAGTAAAGTTAGAATTCAATTCTGATTCATGCTGTTTTAAATTTATCAAAATTGTACTTTTAGCTTGTTTCAAATTTTCAAGATTAACTTTCAAAGATGATAATTCTTGTTCAAGATTGAATTTTTTATTTGATTTTTGAGATAATTCAATCTTTATTGGTTCTTTTGAATTAGATAATTTCTCTAAATCTCTAGCATTAAGTTGCAATTCACTATTTATTTTTGTAGTTTTTTGATTCAATTCTTCAATATCGGATGTTACCTGATTCAATTCTGATTCAACTTTTATAATTTCCTTTTTCTTCTTTATTTGAATTTTCAAAGCATCGAGTCGAGAATTTTTAAAATCTCGATAACCACCACTCAATACCCCTTTATTATCAACCCTGTCCCCGTCTAAAGTTATACAAGTCAATTTAAATTCTTTTGATAATTCACTACCTTTTTGTAAATCTCTAACCACCAAAGCTTTACTAAATATTTGATTGATTGCTTTGGAGACTTGTTTATCGTGTTTGATTTTGGAAATTAATGGGATACATTGGTTTTCAGATCCTGGATATTCAACGTTTGATTCTTGGATTCTATTTAATGGGATAAATGTTACTCTACCTTTTTTATTCTTTATAAGTTCATCCATTAGTAAAGCTGCAGTTTCATCAGTGTCAACCACAATATGAAATAAAGAATTACCTGCAATGACCTCAGCAGCTGTTTTGTACTTATCATTTACGGTAAACAATTCAGCAATTGTACCATAAACTTTATCTTGTAATTTTAATTTTTTAGCTACGGTCATGACTAATGATATTCCTTGAGCTTGTGAATTATCCATTGTTCGATTAACAAGATTGGTTGCACCTACTAAATCCAAGTTAAGGGAATCAAAAATACTTTTCAATCTTATTTCATCTCTCCATAATATTTTTCTTTGATTAGTTAAATCATTAAGTTGTGTTTTATAATCAAAAACAGTAGTTTTGAGCTTGGCAAGTGCTTTGATATGTTCTTCATCATTTAAAGACGCGTTCAAAGTCTCAATCTGTTGAATTAAATTGGTTTGTGTATTTTCTCTAGATTTAATTTCATTTGTGATTTGATGGATGTCATGATCTTTACTTTGTAGAATTTTCTTCAATTCAGATATATCATTATTCAACCATGAATCACGGTCATTTTTATTTGTAAATTTTTGAAACCTATTTTGTTTGGAAAATAAAGATCTTTCTTTGGAAGATAACTCAGCTAAATTTTTTTTAAGTTTGTATTCTTGTTGTTGTAATTTCAAAAGTAATGGTTCATTCTTTTGAATTATCAGATTATTTTTCTCAATCTCCTTTTTAGTTTGATCTATTTGTTCTTTGTAATAACTTGATTTTTCATTAGAAAGATCATTTTGATTTTTTAATTCACTCAATATAATTTGTTTATCAGCTATAATTTTTAATAACTGATTGAAATCTAAATCAATTTGTTCCTTTTCCAAGTTTATTACTTTTAATTGTAATTTCAAATCATTTATTAAATCCTGTAATTCTGTACATAACTTTTCTCTTGTTTCTAAATCTTTCAAATCAGTACTAAAATCAGTTTTCAATTTTTGATGTTCTTCACTCAACTCTTGTAAACTTTCATTTAATTCATTAAACTCACGATCGAATATATTATACTCCAAGATCTTTTTTTGCTTTTCTAAAGATTGATAGTTTTTCAAATCAGTTGATTCAATTTGTAAATCATTCAATCTATTTTCAATGCTTTGCAACGTTTCTTCAATTCTTTCTCGTTTCAAATTAGACGAAGTCATTTCTTTCTGTGATTCTTTCAATTTATTTTCAAATACTGTTGCACCACTGACTTCTTTCAATAGCAATAACCGTTCATGATCTTTTGAATTTGTTATTTTAGTAATGCGACCTTGTGGGACTATATAGTATGGATTTGACCTTGAAAACCCAGCACTCTCTAATAAATTCATTACATCAGATCGCGTTGCAGATTTTCCATCTAAAGAATAATCATCTTTCTTTAACCCTATGGTTCTTCGAATGGAAATCTCCGCTTTGTTGATTGGGAATCGATTGTCTGAATTGTCAAAAATGATCTCAACGTAAGCGGATATTATAGTACCCGAGCCTTCATGAATCAATCCTTGTCTTTCTTCACGTGTCATGTGGGTGTAAGCATCACTGAGAACGAATCTAATGGCGGCGAAAAAGTTAGACTTCCCAGATCCATTCCTACCAACAACAACATTACACTGCGGCGATAGCAAATCTATAATTGTTGCATTTTTATAAGTTTTAAACCCTTGAATAATAATCTTTTTAATGTACATTGGTTACCGATTAATTTTTACGCGTCTCAAAAAATGAAATATAATCTTACGGCTGACTTTGCAACCCCGAGATAAATGTCAACCTGATTATAGAAAACATATAAGATATAGAGAAAGAGAGAGAAATGTATGAGCTACGATGATTGCAGGAATAATGAGAAATGGCTTGGCTTCGTCTGGAAAGCTTTTTGGTATTAACCTTGGCAGTTAGCTCTCATGATAAGATGTATTCTGAATACCTCAGCTCCGTGGTTCAATTAAAGTAAAGTTGGTTATCTTTTAGGAATCTTGATTTTCATGTTCTTGTTGAGTATGAGTTTGTAGTATGAGATATCGATCAAATTTCCAATCCTGTATATATTATTTTTGTTCATCAGATCTATGCCATCAAGAAATAGGAAGAAACAACAAGTTGAAAAGACTTCAAATTCTACTGCAAAGATATTCCAGAATGAAGAGTTTAAAGTTGAAGAAGTTGAGGAGGAACTGATATTAGCTACACCATCTATCCAAACAGCTGATAAATTCGGTAGTGTAGCTGATATTGAAAATGCATCGTTCCCATTCAATTACATCTACCAGTTTCAAGACTTTCTCAATGCAAACTTAACATTACTCAAGGGGGTTCAACTTGCAATTATGGGGTTTCTTGTACAAATGTTGTACATTAACAAAGATAAACTTAATTTAACACCCATGTTATCAACTGCTTTCTTCAACTTTTTAGGGTTGATATTTTGTTTTTGCTTGGTTGCAATCAAAAGTGATTCAAGCAACCCTGATTTTAATTACTTTTACAGTGTTCTCATACCTACTTTGTTAAATATCTTGCATTATAACCCAGATTGGTTTGTGGTCAATTTGTCATTGAATTACTTTGTACTCGATAAGATGAATCCATTTATAAATTTCCTATCTAGTATAATGTTTTACGAATTTTACAAAATTGAAGATAGCAACGTTTCAACCATTCAGTATGGACAAATATGTTTGTTTCACATATTTTTTTCATACGTATTGAATTATTTAAATCAAGGAACACAAAAGACATTGAAGAAATCTGAAATTCAACTCATTTGTATATTGATTTCCAATTTGTTTTTCAACCTGAATTTGATGACAGAATTGCCATTGATTATTTTTCAAAAATTGTTAATCTCACTAGTAATTTCTTCGATGGTGTTGTATCCTATTTTCAAACACATATACGGTCTTATGACCATATTCCTATTCGGTGGATTATTTTCATTCCTTACAATATTTCAATTAAACTCAACACTCGAAGAAAATGCAGTCATTTGGTTATATCAATATATAATAAAAAACGAAGAGCGTTTGTATATCATAAAATTATGGATCTCGTTATCATCAATCATACCAATTGTATTTTATTTTGCTGATTATTTCAGCTTGAATATCAGGAGGAAAATTTGGCACTTGTTTATCATCGTTTGCTTAACTTTGGATCCTAGAATCTTCTCAACTCAGATTGAATTCACATTGATAAGTTTATTAGGCGTCACCGTCATATTTTTATTGGTTGAAATGTTGAGGTATAATGAGATAAGTCCCATTGGAAAATGCTTGAAAGAAATTTTAGTCAAATTTCAAGATTCAAAAGATTCTGGCCCAATGAATTTGAGTTATATCTTTTTGTTGATTGGAATCACACTTCCAATAATATATGATCATATGGTAAATGATTCAATTACAATTGTGAGATATAGCGGGATAATTACATTAGGAGTGGGAGATTCCCTAGCTTCTATAGTTGGCAAGAAATTTGGGACCTTCAAATGGAAAGGCAGCGATAAATCTATACAAGGAACCTTTGCATTTGTACTAAGTGTTTGTGTATCCTTTTACGTGATAGATTGTTATATTCCATCGATTCAAAACTGGGAAAATTTGTTTGTTACAGTTTTATTGGCTGGCTTATTGGAAGGTACCGCCGATATCAATGACAATTACTTAATACCTATTTTCGTTCCTGTCTCGTATGAGATTTTAAATAGATGTTATTTATAGACAATATACATTCAAAATATTTTTTTTTTCAATCGACTGATATTTTTCTTTTGCAGCACACGTTTGGATTCTGGATTCTCCAATGAAGTTAATTCTCTCACGTCAACAAATCAAGGATTTGATAGCTGACGACAAGGTGATTGTAATCTATGAGAAATATGTATTGAATTTATCATCGTGGATTAAACGACATCCCGGTGGAGATAAAGCGGTATTCCACATGATTGGAAGAGATGCAACCGATGAAATGAATGCTTATCATAGCCCCGAAACTTGTCAAATTTTTCTAAAATGGAAAATTGGTGAAATAGATTATCACTGGGAGAATTTGTTACCTCCTATACAAGGTATAAACGATAAAGTGAAACCTGTTGTTCCTGAAAATACATTAGTGACAAATGAAAACAAAACCAAGATCTTTCCTATAAAATCAACAATTGTTGATCCAAAAGATTGGATAACAAATTATGACAATAAACTATCACAGCATGATGTTTCAACGGTACCTTCACTAGATTACAATACTCAAGAAGAGCTAAGAAGGAAGTACAATATATTACACGATAAGATTATTAAAGGAGGGTATTACCAATGTGATTACTGGGATTATGTCAGAGAAATAATCAAAATTGGTTCTTTGTTTTTTTATTCTTTGTCATTTTATAAAATTGGGTACTTGTTTTTAAGTGCACTATTTATGGGCATGGCGTGGCAACAAGGTACATTTATCGCACACGATGCGGGTCATGTATCTATAACTCATAATTATCAGATTGACAATTTGTTTGGAATGCTAGTTGCTGATTATTTTGGCGGGTTAAGTCTTGGATGGTGGAAAAGAAATCACAATGTACACCATCTAATAACAAATGATCCAGTCCATGATCCAGATATTCAACATTTACCATTTTTCGCAGTTAGTACAAGATTATTCACTAATGTTTATCTGACTTATTATGAAAAATACTTGCCATTTGATAAATTTAGTCAAATGGTTTTACCATTTCAAAATTATTTGTATTATCCCATGTTATGTTTTGGTAGATTCAATCTATATAGATTATCATGGACTCATATTATTAAAGGAGACGGCCCTAGAAAAGGAAAAGCCGCATGGTTCAGATACTTTGAGTTGATTGGGTTACTGTTTTTTTTTTATTGGTTTTTCTATAAGTTAGTTTATCAAGGGATACCAGGGAAGATGAATAAGTTCAATTATGTGATGATTAGTCATATGTCTACAATGTTGGTGCATGTTCAAATAACGTTGTCACATTTTGCAATGTCAACTTCGGATTTGGGTTTAAGTGAGTCGTTTCCAAGTAGACAGATTAGAACAACCATGGATGTTGATTGTCCTGAATGGTTGGATTTCTTACATGGAGGGTTGCAGTTCCAAGCAATTCACCACTTATTTCCAAGATTGCCTCGTCACAATCTTAGAAAAGTACAGCCACTAGTCATTGGTTTTTGCGAGGAAGTTGGGTTGTCGTACTCCATATATGGGTTTGGCAAGGGGAATGAGATTGTTATAGATAAATTGGCTGAGATAGGAAAGCAGTGTAGTATATTGTTGGATGCAACAAAAAAGTACGATGGTGATTTATATTAATAGAAAGGACGGTATTTTAGATAGGTGTTGATAGATAAATTTTACAACCAAAAATTTTGATAAATCTGAATTGACAATTTTTACAACCAAAAATGTAAAGATTTTATAGAGCGCAATTTTTAGAGAATTAAAGGATTAAGGTGCTCTATGAAGTGATCAAGATTATTTTATATTGACCATTGTATGTTCTTTCTGTAGTAGACAAGTTCGTTAGTCTTGAATTAGAAAGCTACTCGTATATTTCCAAAATCAGATAAAATTTGATATCAAGTATATCATTTTCTTATGATGAATCCATGCATTGGCCAGGATTACAATTTTTATAAAGCTTCTCATGTGGACTTTGTTGTGGAAGCGACACAAACTCCTGTTGTTAAGCTTATTGACAAATTTGAAATTTCGTATCAATTCATTTTCTTCTTTTTTGATTAATTGTCTTGAATATCTTGAATAAATCAATACATCATAAATCAATTTTCGATCATTCAATCAACACTTTCTTTTATTTGAATATCATGGCTTATCAAATTGATTTCATCCAAGTACTTTATAAATTCAATAACTAATTTGTTTTCGTTTTGCATTTGATCTCTACTCACTAGATGCTTGAATAGTGAAGATTTTGAAACTTTTGTATTTTCAGTTCGATTTGAATATAGTTTGGGAACCAAAATAGAAACTCCATTTAGATCTTTTCTATAATGAGTTTGGTGGTTAAATTTAAATTGATTCAACGATTCGTGTAAATTCTTACACTTGTTACCAAATTTGCATTTATTATTCAACTGATAAAATTTACAGACATTTTTCAGTTTTTTATTTGCTGGTTGTTGTAGTTGATGATTTGACTTTCTTTTATTGCTTGTTTCTTGTTGTTTCCGTTTGATATTTTTCTCACTAGGCCAATTGTTCTTCCGTTGTCGGATCCATTCTGCTATATCTTGATCTGTCTCTAGTTTGATGGTTGTGCCTGGTATGCAAATCGCCGTAGATTTCAATTCTACTTCTTCAATTTCATGGACAAGCGGAGTATCAATTTGAGTTTCATCGGACTGTATAATAGTTGACTCTGCTGGTATTGGTTGTTGGTTAGGTAGATGGGTTGGCAAATCGTGAATATCAAACATATTGATACTCATCAGAAAAAAAAAAATAGTATGTATTGTATTTAAATTATATGATTATGTTTTTGCACATCATAGTTGTCTTTAATTAAGCTTTCAAAAGACGTATCAAATTCATCATTCACATACAAAGCATGTTCAAGAGCAGGGGCCTTCAATTGATTCGATAAACGTCTTGATCTCTCATTGATTAGTATATTTGGATTATTCACTTTGTCCAAAGCCAAGTTACAAGTGGTGAACTCAAAGACTTTGGTATTGGAGCCAGTAGGTAGGTCGTAGAACAAATTATCAACGATAGTATCGTGCTTTGTAGCTTCGCAAGGTGTATCGAAGTTGTCAGATACATGTATAATCGAATTTGTCACCGGGACAGTGACTCTTGAGTTGAAAACGCGAAGATCAGTTGTATGTTCATCCTCGTCATCGGTTAGAATAGCTGACTCGTTGTTGTATCCGGATAATAAAATCTTGGGGAACCCAATTATCGATTGTTTTGTTGGATGGAAATAAGGCTCTAATGAATCCAGTCTGTGTTTGAAAACGAGATCTAAATCAATCAAATCATTATTGTTCACTGGTGATGTATTACAAGGTGTGATGGAATAGATGTTATAATTCTTGGGTTTTATATTAGTTAAATTGGTAACGTGATAGGGCTCCTTCACCATCAAACTTCAAATTCAAAAGACTTTTAAATAAATGTAATCATATATTTTATTTGATTGATAACAGAGATAAGAGGTGGTAGTGTACCAGTGATCAAATTGGAACTTACTATCAGAAAACATCAGGCTGAGATGTACACGACAATCTGAAAAAAATAAAACGAGGCTACATTTATAGAAACTAGGGGTGTACTTTGGATGGAAAAATGAAAGATTAGACCAAAAAAATTTATATACAGGTAAATATCTTGCTTTGGAGATATACCTAGTTTGTTCATAGTAGTGCGCGCACCACTGAAACAATGTTTATATTTCATTATTGCTCAATAATAAATCAGAGTACAAATGTAATCAATTTTGAATGCTCAAATGAAGAATAAACTTAAAAGACTCTGAGACTAAAAAGAAACTGCCACCAAATTTGCATTGTGTTACATGTTCAACCAAAATATTGATCTATGGAACAGATTCCGAAGTTTATTTGTTGTCTAAAAAACAGGTGACCTAATGGTTTGAAGTATCACCCTGTGTGTTTAGAATCACGATTAAAGATGAAGTTATTGCCGGGTAGAGTTTACATTAGCACCTAAAATAACAACACCAATTAACTAAAAACAAATGACGATCCAACCATTTCATTGTGATGATATCATTATAAAAGATGTTTTTAGTGGTTGCTTATTACCTCACAAGTATGAACTTCGCTGAATTAGGGTCGTGTATTTGTATCACCTAACACTAGTTTAAAACTTCGGTCAGTGTACGCGGAAATTAGCACGGAAATAGATTTGCGTAATTTATTCGTGTACCGACTAGATTAAAGTGAAACAATAACATTGGACATAAGACGGTTGTAACACAAATTTTGAATTGGAATCCAATGGTTTTAGTTACAACCGCCTTGCAAAATATTTATAAGAAAAACATAAACTTGAAAAATTCAACCTGACATAATAACATCCGCAGAGTCGAGACATTATCCAAAATTGTTAAATGTGTTCAATAATGAAGAAAAAAACAAATTGGAACAGATGTAAATCCTTGACACATAAATTTCTAGAAAATAACGAGTGAATGTAAGCATTTGCAATGTAATTTTTTGCACAAACATTGAACAATCCAAAACTTCAATAATTTATTTGACTATGATGAATAACAAATGGAACTTTTTGGTTGATACCTATAGTGTCATCACAAATGTAACAGAATTTGATTAAACAGTCAACATTGTTGCATACAACAGTGTTTAAAAAACTATATAGAAAAGCATCTAAACTAGTGATGACGGAATTAATGAGAGAAAAATTCGTTTATACAGTTTGTTGTCTCAGATTGGTGTATATTTTATTAAATCTGAAACCAAAAATTGGTGTAATTAAGTTGGTGTGCATAATAAGTATGCAAGAAATAATATAAATAGTTACTAAAATCAAATATAAATGACTAATTTGAAATAACTGAATAAATTTGGTCAAGCAGCATCTGATCTTCTCTCACCATAATACTGAACACTTATATATGTATTTTCACCTGGTTATGATGCTGAGTACATGAAGTTTCTTCACACTATTGGTTTAGATATGTACCATGCATGAAGCCAACACAAGATTATCAAAACCATTCAAGGTACACCCTAATTGTAATCTGTTTTCTGTACATTTACAAGCAGCTCTAATACTTTTAAAGCCTTACAAGGTGTTTATATTTGCAATGATCAAATTGTTCAGTATCAACACCTGAATGTGGTGACTAAGTGAAAAACAAAAGGTCGTGCTAAAAAAAGTGAGACATCCTACATATAAGGTTGTATGCAGTTGCATACTTCCAATGATTTTTTTTTTTTCTTTTCTACAGGTTTATTTTTCCTTGTTGTTTTACAAAACAAAATGTCTCACTTTTGTCTCAGATGATTTGATTATGAAGATTATTATTGTTTATTAATTATAATATTTGAGACAACAGCCAACTCACTTTACTAATATATGTCAAATTCTTACTTATTGCTAGTAACTAATATTTCATTATCTTATTTATTCTTTGCCGATTCATATTAGGTGATAACGTAGAAGTTAGGGGTGTATTTAATGGATTGTACAGAAATCTAAAACATTGGTACTGCATATACAATATATGTGTGTAGAAAAGCAATTGCATCAAAATTAAATACCCAGTATACATACTAGTTAAACATTTATAAATTTCATATATATATTTCTATCTTTCTCTTTCTTGTTGTTCTTGTTGTTATTCCACTTTTTTTTTCTACAATTCATCAAATCTTTCAACATTCATATCTGATATCAACTACTAGAAAGAGAACATTATCAAAATAAGATAGATACAAGAACTAGTTTTTTTAGAATTCACCATAGCAATCATCTATCAAATAACTACTACATTATCAGTTTATTTTCAAATTTAAATCCATATCAATAGATCACTTTATAATAAGTGTCTCATCACTGAATTCCATCCCCATTACACCGCTACAATAGTATGTATTTTACAATTCATTTTTGTCTACAACAATCGTTACATCAGTCGTCTGCAATCTATTATCCAACACCAGATTGAGTATAGTCTCTTGCACCATCTATCCACATAATCATTATCAATTTCACTGTCATTTTATTTCGGATCCAAATTTAATTTTTGCTGTGAGTGGCCCGTTCAAATCGAGAAAATATTTTTTGACACGACATTTTTGGGCCAATTATGTCGCGGATGGCCAATTCTTTTGCCACAAATTACTTTGCCACCCGCACACTCACTAAATAATAAATTATTTTTTTTCACCACGTTACACACAAATTACTAACTCCCATTTGAAGTGCAATCAGCACACTTTACAATTCAATCTTTTTTTCTTTACTGGAACTCCGTCAACTAGCACTGTTTCACAATGAGATTTCCATCCAATAGTTTTCAACAACAAAAAAATAAACAAATTTAATACATTGTCTTAGGAATTTCATTTTATTTTATTTGACATTTGTTCCATCTAGCTTTGATTTGACTTTTTTTTTTGTTTTGTTTTACTGGGAGGAGAAAAAAATTTAAAGTGTCTTGGATTTGTCTCAGATTGATTGATACTGAATACAACATTCACTTATTGTTTGGATTTGGTCTGGATTGTATGATGATTGAAACGATTGATGCATTATTACAAACTTTGTACTAACTAATTTTCTAGACCTAAACATGTCAGATATACTTCCAATCTCGTGTGTATCATGCAGAAGAAGAAAGATCAAGTGTAATAAAAAGAAACCTTGTGATCAATGTATGAAACGTCAAATAAATTGTGAGTTTCCAGCTACATTCAGAAACATAAAGATTACGGAAGATGAGTACAAACCTGAGGATCAACAACAATCAAGTGAACATCATCATCATCATCACCATCATCATCATTTGCCACAACCTTCACCTTCTTCTTCATCATCCATGGATCCACCCACCATTGCTGAACAAGCACAGATAAAGGGTCAAATTATACCTCAGCAAAATAAACAACTACCACCACATCCGTTGCCAATAAACTTACAACATCGATTACCACTTCAGCAACAACAACAGCAGCTACAGCAGCAACAACAACAGCAGCTACAGCAGCAACAACAACAGCAGCAACAACAACAACAGCTGGAGCAACAACAACAACAACTACATCATCATCAACAGCAACAACAAAATCAACAACAAAATCAACATCAACAACATCAGCAACAGCAGCAGCAGCAGCAGCAACAATACCAACAGCAGCAGCAGCAGCAGCAACAACAACAACAACAGCAGCAGCAGCAGCAGCAACAATACCAACAGCAACAGCAGCAACAACAACAACAACAACAACAACAACAACAACAACAACAACAACAACAACAAC